>OZ007554.1:133649825-134118038 GCA_963931855.1 Philhelius festivus | reverse complement strand
TTCCGTTTCATCCGCAAGGTGTGATTTTTATAAATCATTGATAATTTAAACACAACGGTGGCGCTTATAACTCTGTCAAAGCCAGAGTCCCATTGTTTATTTTGATTCTAAATCAAGAAAAAATATTATGAAACTTTTACCAAATTTAATCTTACTAAAAAATTACTATTTTTGTTTTTAATGTTTAATATTATAAGGTTTTAGTCGAAAGCTAACATAAAGAAGGTCTTAGGTCTTCTATTATTTAAAACAATTGTTTTATATAAACAAGTTTTTTTTAGCATTTTAGTGGAATAGCTGGGTATATTTGACACATAATTATATTATGTACATACATTATATACATTTGTATAGAAGGTGCCCGCCTTAATTCGTCCATAATATTTTAGGGCTTAATTTTTATGTATGTTCTAAGAAAAAATACCGTTTTACAGTACCTAAGGGCCTATCTAAATTATTTATATCATATTTAGTGGATTTAAGAAAATGCTTACGTTGGTATAAAGGTTAGAAAACAAAACTTAGTTCTGAAACTTCCAGATGGATCCCAATTGCAACCAAAAAGAACGTCAAAATACCTGGGTATCCATTTCAATGAGTTGCTTGGGTTCAATCCGCACTCAAAAAGTGTACTCAGAGAAGACAACTGGGCATTATCAGCTAGTTATCAGCTACTGTTTCCGAGTCTGGTTTACGATAAAGGACTCCAAATCTTCAAGAGAAGAAGAAGAAGAAGAAGAAGAAGAAGAAGAAGAAGAAGAAGAAGAAGAAGAAGAAGAAGAAGAAGAAGAAGAAGAAGAAGAAGAAGAAGAAGAAGAAGAAGAAGAAGAAGAAGAAGAAGAAGAAGAAGAAGAAGAAGAAGAAGAAGAAGAAGAAGAAGAAGAAGAAGAAGAAGAAGAAGAAGAAGAAGAAGAAGAAGAAGAAGAAGAAGAAGAAGAAGAAGAAGAAGAAGAAGAAGAAGAGAGAAGAAGAAGAAGAAGAAGAAGAAGAAGAAGAAGAAGAAGAAGAAGAAGAAGAAGAAGAAGAAGAAGAAGAAGAAGAAGAGAAGAAGAAGAAGAAGAAGAAGAAGAAGAAGAAGAAGAAGAAGAAGAAGAAGAAGAAGAAGAAGAAGAAGAAGAAGAAGAAGAAGAAGAAGAAGAAGAAGAAGAAGAAGAAAGAAAAGAAGAAGAAGAAAGAAGAAGAAGAAGAAGAAGAAGAAGAAGAAGAAGAAGAAGAAGAAGAAGAAGAAGAAGAAGAAGAAGAAGAAGAAGAAGAAGAAGAAGAAGAAGAAGAGAAGAAGAAGAAAGAAGAAGAAGAAGAAGAAGAAGAAGAAGAAGAAGAAGAAGAAGAAGAAGAGAAGAAGAGAAGAAGAAGAAGAAGAAGAAGAAGAAGAAGAAGAAGAAGAAGAAGAAGAAGAAGAAGAAGGAAGAAGAAGAAGAAGAAGAAGAAGAAGAAGAAGAAGAAGAAGAAGAAGAAGAAGAAGAAGAAGAAGAAGAAGAAGAAGAAGAAGAAGAAGAAGAAGAAGAGAAGAAGAAGAAGAAGAAGAAGAAGAAGAAGAAGAAGAAGAAGAAGAAGAAGAAGAAGAAGAAGAAGAAGAAGAAGAAGAAGAAGAAGAAGAAGAAGAAGAAGAAGAAGAAGAAGAAGAAGAAGAAGAAGAAGAAGAAGAAGAAGAAGAAGAAGAAGAAGAAGAAGAAGAAGAAGAAGAAGAAGAAGAAGAAGAAGAAGAAGAAGAAGAAGAAGAAGAAGAAGAAGAAGAAGAAGAAGAAGAAGAAGAAGAAGAAGAAGAAGAAGAAGAAGAAGAAGAAGAAGAAGAAGAAGAAGAAGAAGAAGAAGAAGAAGAAGAAGAAGAAGAAGAAGAAGAAGAAGAAGAAACGCTGTTTGAAATGTCTACATTTATAAACCAAGATGTGCAATGGAACTTCAAAATAAAGGTTTTCCCAAGTATCATAAAATCCTTGGCTTTTTTTCGCAAACTTGCCATTAAGCTTTACTTTTATTATTGTTGCGTTCATTAAAAAAAATAGTAAAACGTTATGCTTATTCCGCATTTCCTGGAGAAAATTGAGCACAAGGCCCAAAAATTAGCATGCGCAGAAAAAATGGAACATACTACAAGAACAAGATAAGATATTAAATTTGTTTGAATGCAATTACAAGGCTGGTATTTCTGTAGGATTTCTTTTATTATTTCTTTTATTTAATTAAATCACATACAATTTAATTGGAAAACAGTCGTTTCTCTTGGCCGATTTTTATACAGCGACTTTCCGCCTCGATCTTTTGATAATGACTGACTTGACTTCATGCTTGAGGAAAAGTGAAAGACATGGAAAAGTGACGCACATTCTCTTTTGTCATCGTTCGCTGTCGTTGTCCTTTGTGTGTCTTGGTCTGTCTCGTTCTTTGTATGTTTTAGTTTGTCCTCTCCCACATTTCTTCTAAAAATTAAGACCTAGATGAAATTTCTATCATTATAACTAGCAACGCAATTACCGTTAACATGGGTCAGGGTATACCATAGTAAGACTTTTCTTAAATCCACGATATAAGATATAAAAATTGGATATACATAGGTCCTTAAGACTAGTAACGCAGATCGGGAAAAATTTTGTCTCCCATACATTTTTTTTCCCTGGACAAATTTTGTCTCGGATATTTTTCCGAGCAGTACGCAGTTCGCGCGCAAAATTCATACTATTGTGAATTGCTGTACAAAATGTCTCCACTAAATTTTGCCAGGAAAAAGCATTATTTTGCGGGACAAATTTTGACAGCCACCGTATTTCCGAAAGTGATTTTTGTCAAAACTGGTTTTATGTAAAAGGTGCTGATGCTTCTCTTGAAAGCATCGAGAGGAGATTCCAAAAAGGTATGAGGAGATTCCAAAAAGGTATGAACGACTTTTGTAAGACAAACCGTTCCGGAGATACACTAAAAAAAAGACATTAAATTAGATTTATTCTCTCCAACTTAAAACTTTTGCGCGAGATTTGGAAAAGTTTTGTAGAGATTAAAATTGTAGAGATAACATTTGTCTTGTCTCGATCTGCGTACTAGGCTTTACTGCAGAACGATTTTTTTCTTAGAATATACCCAAGAATCACGCCCTTAAATATTATGCTTGAATTAAGGGACACCCTGTATATATGTATGTATTCCGAAAATTATTTATGAATCTTAAAAGTTGATATTGTTTTTTATATGTCCTGATTTAAAGACCAAACTTTAAAAAACATATTTGTATAAAAACTTCTTCAAGGTACATTTGATTCTCAATTGAGTCGTAATACTAACTCTATAGAAGTATGTACATTTTAATCAATAAGGACTAACTTGACTGTTTTTTTTTTTTTTTTTAAATTTTGTTCACACTTATTATGACTACTCTTAAAATGTTCGAACATACATAGTGCGAGATTTTAGGAAAGTTAAATAATTCTGAAATATCAATATAGCAATGGAAGCGAAATATTGAGCATTCTACATTCGTGTAGTGGGGATAAGGAAAAATCTCTTACCTTAATAATACGTCCGAAGTTAGAGGAGGAATGCAACTGGCTACATATTATACTAGAACATTGTTTATGACCATAACCATAAATAATGGAAAACATGAAATATTGCGGTGGTTTTCATAGATTCAAATGTAATGGCAGATAAAAAAAACTTTCCCCATAAAACATTTTTGAAAACAGCAAAGAAAGGAGAGTGCAAGTTTCTTTTTATTCAAATACTACATTAAACTTTTACATAAAAACTTTCCCATGTGTTTAAATTTGAATAAATAATCATATGTTAAATACTCCATTCACATATATGTATTGCGGAAATGGGATATCAATAAATTTATATCCTGCTTCATTTAAGCTGTTGCGTTCTCTGGGAATCGTAAGACGTACTATTTTTGAAAATTCTTGCATAAATATATCAGAAAAATTTTGCGACGTTTATTTAACACTGCCTCATTTGTAATTATGAGAAACGTTCTTAAAATGAAACCTAAAATATTTGCATTGCGTTAGAATTAAAACGGGCTCAAAGTCAAAGCCGTGAGTATGACTTTTATGCAGTTTTAAAAGTTTTGATTAATTTATAAAATTAAAAAAAAACAAGTGTAAGTGCCGGGACTCTTTCTATTGAATTCAACGTATCAAATAAACAAATAATGCAATCGTATCAACAATATTGCTTTTTAAATATTGAAAACATTTTTGTTAATAAATAATACAAAATCGTTAAAAAAAATAATAATATAATAACAATTAATTTCCATGAAAATCATAATTTAATGGCACCTTTATTTTCTCTATTAGTTTGCCACTTTTTTTCCCACAATTTGTCCCTTTCACTTATACTTAAAACCAAAAAAGTCTTAAAATAGATGAATGTATCTCTATATAGATGTACATAACGCTTTCCCCAAAACACATACATATATGTATGTGTATGAAAAGGTCGGTCGATGTCCTCGTGCCGTGCTGTGCTTCCGTTCGTTTTTTTTTGCCCCCGTCTCTCTCCCCGTCGCAAACGTGCCACAAAACATAACAATTTAATTAAACAAAACAAAAAAAATAGCAAACAGAAAATCTTTTAATAAATACCTACAAACAAAAAAAAACAAAACTAATCATCCAAACCCAAAATATAAAAGAAACAAATAGTCAAAACAACAAAACAAGAACAAAAAAAAAAACAAGCACTCATAGGAATAATTACAACAAAAAATACCTATGTCAGTAGCACGGTAAGTGACATTTTCCCTCCCTTCCTTTTTTTCCTACAGTAGTTGTGTGGTCTAATGGGTGCATGCATTGTGCTGAGCTTAGGTATATAAGCTCTCTCAGTGTTTGCATCTGCTGAGTCGTACGATAACAGATGTATAGAGAATTACTGTTCTGATTGGTAGGGTTCGGATCGATTCAACGTCACTACTAAAGGCATAACACTTTTTAGTGATGTTGTGTTGAAACGACTTTTTATTAGTCTTACACAGTGATTTTCTTAGATTTCGTCTGTTTTGGTTTTTGTTATTTTTTTTATATTGCAATGACTGGTTATTTTAGAGTAGACTATTGTAATATTCGTGGGATGAGAGCGAATTTTCTGGCTGCGTATATCCACACTGTTTCTAACAGGCCAGCTGTTTTGGCACTGAGTGAAACCCAAGTAGGTGAGGATTCCGATCCTACTGAATTTTTTATTCATGGGTATAGCTTGGTGCCATTATTCTTTTCACATCATGATCTTGCCATTTACATTAGGAATGATGTTGTATATCAGTTCTTACCACAATATGGTCGCTGCACCAACTCTTTCTTCAATTTTATGTGGTTTAAATTTTCCATTAATAAGCACATCATCCACTATTGTTTTCTCTATCGAAGCCCAAATCTGGATAGAGTTTCAACTTCTCACGAATTTGATACTCTGTCCGACTCCATCCAAAGAATTGTTTCCCTGTATCCTCACACTGAAATCGTTATTACGGGCGATTTCAATGTTCACAATTCTTCTTGGCTTCTCCATTCGGGCCAGACAACACCCGAAGGAATGTGTGTTGAGATCTTTGCTGAGTTTAACCACCTTACTCAGCTTGTCAACGAGCCTACTCGAATATCGGACGTTAATGGCCGAGCAGAAAATACTCTTGACTTGTTTCTTACCTCTGACCCTGATAAATACACAATAAGTGTGTTGACGCCTCTAGGCACATCTGACCATAGTGTTATATCTGCAAATTTCTCGTGTCAAACAAATCCAGTTAGAGAAAGAGCTCCTAGAAGAACCGTATGGCAGTACGAGAAAGCCAACTGGAACGGTTTGAATAACTTTTTCAGGATCTTTAACTGGTCACTATGCTTCCTCGATAGTGACGTAGACTCCAGCGCAGATATGATAACTAATATTATTCTTTTGGGAATGAAACATTTTATCCCGAATAGGGTTAAAAGTATCAGACCCAAGGATAATTCATGGTTTGATTTGAGCTGTAAAGAGGTTATCAAGGAAAAAGAGGTAAGCTTCCGGTGTTTTAGAGCCAACCCAACTGAGGAAAACCGGAAAAAGTTCAAACAAGCCAGGAAGGCCTGCAACGCCCATATTCGACGGACCAAATTTTTACATGATCAAAAATCAAGGCAAAAAATACTGCAATGTCCCAAAGGCAGTAAGAATTTTTGGTCATTTGTAAAAAATATGAGGAATTCTTCCTCTTCCTCGGTTCCTACGCTTGTTGTAAATGACACTCCTTTCGTTAGCTCTATTAATAAAGCTAACTTGTTTGTAAGGCAGTTCGCCGCAAATTCCACCTTACCGGTTAGTGTCATGACTCCCCCAATTCTTGAGCGCGTTAGTGATTCTATGGGACAAATCTTTTTTCGTACTCGCACCGTGGCAAGAGTCTTGAAGGATCTCAACATACATAAATCCGCTGGTCCGGATGGTATCCCCGCTATTATTCTGAAGAGGTGTTCTTCCACGCTAGCAAAACCCCTGCGTAAGCTTTTCCATCTATCCTATTCTTCTGGGCTCGTTCCGAGTAGATGGAAAACTGCATTTGTTCAGCCGATTCCAAAAAAAGGCGACTCTTCTTCTCCCTCTAATTATCGACCGATCGCACTAACGTCCCTTCTTTCCAAGGTCATGGAAACGCTGATTAATTATCAGCTCAAGAAATATCTTGAAGAACGAAAGCTTCTTAATGACCGGCAGTATGGCTTTCGTAGCAATAGGTCCACTGGTGATTTGATGGTTTATCTAACCGAAAAGTGGAACAAATCTTTACATTGTTTCGGAGAAAGTAAGATTATTGCACTTGATATTTCAAAGGCATTTGATAAAGTCTGCTCTTTTATCGAAAATGCGTGCTTTCGGCATCGACGAATCCCTACTTCGTTGGATTAGAAATTTTCTTTCGAACCGTTCAATACAAGTTGTACTAGTCTGAAACCCACAATATAAATGCTGGTGTGCCCCAGGGCTCCGTTTTGTCCCCAACCCTCTTCCTCATTTTTATTAATGATCTCCTGTCTGTAACTTCTAATCCAATTAACTGTTTCGCTGACGATAGTACTCTTAGCTTTTCATATTCGTTTTTAGACTCACATCCCTCCTCTTCGGATGTGGAACTGCAACGACAAAATATGATAAGTTCATTAAATACCGACCTAAACAGCATTGTACAATGGGGAATAAGAAATCGCGTCGAATTTAATGCTTCGAAAACTCAATGCTGTCTTGTATCGTTAAAGCGTGATATACCCCCATTGCCACTATCTATGAGTGGCACTTGCATCAACGAAACTGAACACCTCGATATTCTCGGTATGTGCATCACGAACCACCTCTTGTGGAACGATCACATACGCGATGTTGCCAAAAATGCCGCAAGATGTTTGGGTTTTCTGAGACGGTGCAAGAAATTTTTCTCTCCTTCTGATCTGGCTACAATCTATAAAACCTATATACGTCCAAAACTTGAGTATAACTCCCATCTATGGGCTGGTGCTCCAGTAACTTACTTAAGTCTCTTGGACAGTATTCAAAGAAGAGCTTTTAAAATGATTGGTGATAACAACATCATTGGCTCATTTACGTCACTCCAACATCGTCGTAATGTTTCTTGCCTCACCCTTTTTTACCGTTATTTTAACGGACTTTGCTCTAGTGAAATAGCCAGTTGCATTCCTCCCCTTAAACAATTCAATCGTAATACTCGCACTTCTAGGAATGCCCATCAATTTACCCTCGAGCCCAACTTCGGTCGTACTGTGAAGTACAGAGATTCGTTTTTTAGCCGTACTACGCGAATGTGGAATTCCTTACCACGCTCTATCTTTCCCAGTCATTGCAATGTTCAAGAATTCAAAACCAATGTACACCGACACCTCCTTTCTAACCCCTCCCTTTTTTCCTAATGCTCACGCTGTGTCTCTGACATATTAAGGGTATACAAAAAACCTTTGAGTGTGTGCTAATTATAAAAAAAAAAAAAATGTATGTATGTATGTATTTTTGGACCATGTCCTGTGACTATCGCATCGATAGAAATATGGGCTTTGTATATATAACCTATAATATTATTATGGAGCGTGATTTTGTATTCAGAACGCTAGCCTGGTGGTGGCGCAGAAATTAGCGCACGCTTTTACAGTGGAGACTAGGATAACATACAAAACAAGTAGTAAAAAAGAGAATATTTTATTATTAAATTTAGCAAAGACAAATCTAGCAATTGCAGTCCCTAGCTTTAAGATGTCGCCATAATCTTTCGTCTTTTTGAGAGTACTATAAGTTTTATATACAAAGATAGTACTATAAGTTTTATATACAAGGATATGGGCAACTAAAGCGTCTGTTGTACACCTGCATGCATACGTAGCCATCATTTAAACTTGTCATAGACAAGACTTTAAGACAGTCTTCACACTCAAATTGGACTTATACTCCTCAGACTTATGTTTACGGTTCTGTAGTAGAGTTTCAAAGCAAAGGAGCAAACCTATTTATTTTATAATTTAAATATTGTCAAAAAAAGAACGCACCATTGGACTCCGATATGAAACGTAGGGTTTGTTAGACAAGACTTATATTTAAACAGGGATGTTGTTTGAGGCAACAGTATTCTTACACCTATATTCAAACATGTTATCTGATACGAAATAGACTGTTTTTACACTGTTTTACTGTCTTGGCTTCCTTTCGATTGCATGGGTGTTTTTAAACACAGCTATTTTTACTATAAGTTAACTACATATGTTCAAGCGAAAAGGAGTTATCTTTTAGCACTGCTTACTCTACTCAATTAAGCGAATTTCACTGAGCCAACGCCGAATAGAAAATGAAATATACTCGAGAAATAAAGAGAAATAAAGGAAACCAGAAAGAAGAAAGAACGATAACTCCGCATTTTTCTCAATTTCAGCAATTGCGTTTAACTCCGCCACCACATACGCTTCTCGCTGACATTCTTAAAAATTGCAGTGATTTCGCGTCGTCTAAAAACAGTCATACTACAACTACATATTTGCTTGGGGCATTAATAGGGGCGTTTACATTCTCAAATTTGTTTGACAAGCACGGCATGAAGAACATATTCGATGGATGAAAAACAAGAGCGTTCATATTCGTCCAACATGCTCTCAAACATCACTTCTCATTAGAATGTTGACTATGGCGGATAAACTAAGAGCATAGATGAAGAAAATTACTTGAATTTCATATTCAAATTCTGCAAAGTCTACCGCTATTGAGGAGAGAGAATTTGGTAAGCGTTCGTTTTTGTTATTTAATAAATATAAATATTGGTAATAAAATCAAATTTTTGTATCTTCTTCTTCTTCCTTTTCTTCGGCGCTGTTATGATCTCGATGTCGAGGGGATCATAACTCTCCCACGTATCTGCTTCACACTAGTGATCCGCCTGTGGGGTTCGCCGGGTTGACCTCAGAAATCGGCGGCAAGCCTCCCGGTTTTGTATTGTTCCATTTCTGAGGCCAACTGAATGCTGGTGTTTTTGCATTTGTTTGTACCAGGAGTGTTTAGGCCTACCTTTCTTTTTATTCCGAATTGGAACGTTGTATGATATTGCCTTTTTGACGGGGTTCTCAGGATCTCTCCTTTGAACATGGCAATACCAACTGAGTCGGTCGTGTTCAATTTTTTGGGAAATGGTATTCTTAACATGAAGGCTTCCTCGGATCTTCGTACTTCTAATTCGATCAAGCTTTGTAACTCCTGCTGTCATACGAAGCATCTTCATCTCAGCTGCCGTTAGCTTACTCTCATACTTTTTGTATATTGTCCAACATTGTGAACCGTATGTGAGTGCTGGACGCACAACTGAAGTGTAGAGCTTTCCTTTCAGCTTAGGGGGCATTTTTCGGTCACAGAAGATAGCAGAATTTTCCCGCCACTTCATCCACCCTACGCTTACGCGATGATTGATATCGTCATCACAAGTAGCTTCGTTATTTATCATAGACCCCAGATATTTAAACTTTTCACACTTGGGAAGCACTACTCCATTCAAATAAATGTCTGGAATAGGCCTGTGTGGATCAGAAAATGGGCAGCATAGGTATTCTGTCTTTTTCGCGCTTATGCGGTACCCACTTCCTTCTAGAACATCCACCCATACGTCAAGTGCTCGTTGTAGGGATATCGGGTCTTCACTTATGATGGCTCCATCGTCAGAAAAGAATAACGGATGCACTTTTGGATCCGCAACTTTGCCTTCAAGCAGGTAATCAAGAACTGTAATAAAGAGCAGGGGACTCAAGACACTTCCCTGGTGTACACCTACTGTGATTTCGAATTCTTCGGTGACTCCAGCTGCGCATCTTACTTTAGTAACTGCTCCATCATACATGTCCATAATTATCCGCACATAGGTTTCTGGAACTCCTCGTTGCCTGAGGGCCACCCATATTAGATCTCGTGGTTGCCGATCGAATGCTTTTTCAAAATCAACCAATACGACATGCAAATCCTCCAAAGAATCCCGATGTTTTTCCATAATTATTCTTATACTCTGGATTGCATCCGTGGTTGACTTAACCCCGACAAACCCGCACTGGTCATCAGATAGCCTAATTATTTTTCGCAGTCGGCTACCCAAGACTCGCTCAACGATCTTCATGGTGTGTGACATCAGCTTAATCGAACGGTAATTATCACAGCTTCGAGTATCACCCTTTCCTTTATAAATTGGAAGAAGGTAACTTTCCCTCCATTGATTAGGCATGCGATCACCTCGTATAAGTTTGGAGACAAGAATCATGAGCCATCTAAACCCGATGTCTCCCATCTTTTTCCAAAACTCTGAGGGTATTTCGTCTGGGCCAACAGCTTTTCCCTTTTTGGAGTATTTTACGGCCTCACTAACTTCTTCGACTGTGACGTCGGATACTTCGCTTAAGTTAGGTGAAGCTATTGGAAAGTATAGCCTTGGAAATTGTTCGTTTAGAAGTCCGTCACAATACTGTCGCCACCTGTGAAGAATTTCGTTGTCTTCCACAAGTAGTTGGCCTTGAGCATTGTTAATGAACTTTGGTGAACAAATCTCCTGGGCATTTCTTCTTCTTTGAGCGGCTATTTTGAAGATAGTTGCGCCCTTATTCGTGTTTTGCCGTAGCTCTTGAATAGCACCAGCTGTCGGGGTAGAAATTTCATCCAGCTCCCGATACAGGTTTTCTGTATTCTTTGCTTGAATTTGGGCGCACTTCTTCTTCGCTTCTTTCTTGCAGTTCCTATATTTATTATCCTATTATTATCAAATTTTTGTATATATGTATATAATTTGTTTTTATTGTGTTTAAGCAAATAAATTTTCACAACATTAATTTATAAATTTAATATAAGCGACGCGTTTCGGATTTTCACACATCCATCATCGGGCTTTACTGTTGACTTATTGTGTAGTTTGCCAAACTTAACTTATTTTGGGGTTATGTACGAGTATTATTTTTTTTGTGTTGATTATGGGTATTGATTATTCGTCTCATTTTAATTTTGTTGTCTGTTTTGGTATTTGATTGCGGTGTTATATAATATATTTGGCTTTATTGTTAGTTTATCGTTAAGTATATTGTCTTGTTCAGTCTTGTACGATTTGTACGATTTTGTTCCTTTTCTGCAGAAATGAATTGGAGTTAAGTTTGTCTCGAAGTCAATGTAATTATGGTTCTTGTCTATCAAGTGTTGTGCGAATGTAGATTTGGTATTTTGTTTCGGTTTATGTTCTGTGAATCTGTCATAGAATGTTCTACCTGTTTGTCCTTTGTAAAAACTGTCGCAGTCATCACAATTTATTTTGTATACACCTGAAGATGATTTTGTGTCATTTTTTGTTTTATTTTGAAGAATTTTTTGAATGTTATTTTTAGTTTTAAATGATATATGTATTTATGTTTGTTTTCTTTAATTCACTATGAACAAAGAGCTTCTGATTTGAATATTACCACTTTGTCTATAGAACTCTTTCAAAACTTTGAAAACACAGAGATGACTGACGTAGAGGTAATATTTTTTGTTCACAAAAAAGAGACCAACTTTCTGTACGTTGATTTTTTTGAGCAGAATGGTTTTAACAGATACATCTGTCATTCTCAAAAGAACCTTAAGTTGCTTTTATATTTTTGGGATGTTTAAAGTATAATTTTGTTTTAATTTGTTTGAATTTGCTTTAATTTCCTCTTTAGATACAAAATATGACCAAGATATTCAGTGTCTTGTGTCATAAAACTAGATGTATCTGCTTGTATTTTAAGATTATTTTAAATATTTCTTAAATATTTAAATAATTTTTTAAATATTTTTTCGAGTGAATGAATGTGTTCCTACATCATCTAAGTAGACGATGGATATTTTTAATATATCATCATTAGTCTTTGAAACGTTATAATCTATGGTTGCTTGATTCATCCTGTATTTGTATTCTTAAGATATTAGTTTTTTGAAATAACTATGAACTATAGCGACGGTTACTCTTTCGAATGATTCCTTATTTTTCCATTTCTTCCCTTTGCCTACATACTTCAACTTCGTGTTTTGGGAGTACCTATATAACTCAGAGTTGACTTGTTGGTCGGTTGTGGTTTTTATTTCATGAACTACTGTATTATTGTTTGCTAATTGGTCTCCTTCTTTGAAAATATGTACATATGTGTTTTATATGTATTTAAAAGATTTTCTACGGATTCTTCCAATTTATTTGGGTAATTTGTTTGGATGTTGGAGACTTCGCTTATTTCTAAATCATTTACTTTTTCAAGTGATATGGTTACAAATGAAAGAAGCCTTTCCTTACTTTTGGTATGGTTTATTTAATGTTAGTTTTGTTCAGTTCACTCTTGCGTTACAAGGTTCATTTTATTACATTGAACAACATTAGGTTAATTTAGGTTAGTATTATTGTTTCTATTAACTTGATTTTGATTAATATAATTATTGTTTGTTATAAAAATGATTTTGATAACTGTCAATGTGTTTGTTATTTTGAAAATTTTGAGAAGTTACTGTTATAATAATAGGTTAAGTGTGTACTCTGCCTAACAGTTTTTTCATTGTCATAATTCACTAATTATTGAACACACCATCAATGATCAAGCTAGCCAATTTAAACGTTCTTCTTCTTAGTTTTGGTATCTGCATTAATTTTTAAGTGTGTGGATACCATAGAGAACGAACAAGCATATTAAGATATTAAAAAGTTAATAAAATATTATCATTAAAATATCACTATTTATAAAATATAAGAAGCCTAGTTGTATTTTCTTTTATAATATCCCTTGGATACCCAACAAACATTTTAAGCTGTGAACATTTTTGAAACGCACTTTCAAAGCTAATCTTAAAGCTCGTTTATTCAAAAACACGCTTTAGATGTGTCTTTCAAGCAAACATTGAGTTCACTTGCAGCTTATTTATTGAGTTTGAGAGCACTTTTGTGCTCCTTAATAGTGCTTGTAAGGTTGTAAGTATGTTTTGTCAGCTAAAAGCTTATATTAAATACGCTCTAAAAGTGCCACAGAGCTGCGTGCTTTTACGTAGAGTTATAAATCATATTTTGTAGTAGTATTAGTAAATACAAATCATACTATTAACCCCAAAAATAAATTATAAATTATTATAAAAAATTAAATAAATTATAAATTATTATAAATTATTAAATACGCTCTAAAAGTGCCATAGAGCTACGTGCTTTTACGTAGAGTTATGGCTTGGTGAATTATCTTAGTATGAAAATATGTCTGTCGTTTTTTTATTTGCATATAACAATGAGTAAACATTATAATTAATAATACGTTCAAGGTGGGCTGATTTTTTCGAAATATTACGACGAACTTCTGAATAATTTGTTTGACGTTGATATCTAATAATTTTTTTTTATTTTCATTTTGTACTTGAGAAAAAAATATTCATTTTTCTCGTGTACTTTTCTGGATAAAGATTCTGTGTTTTCTTGATTCTTTTGAAAAAAAAACAGCCACAGCACTGTAAATAGATTTTTTTATGTTTCATATAACAACTTTTAAATATTCGCCATTTTTTTAAACATGCATGAAAATAAGCTACATCTATCTTAGCTCTTTAAGAATACCTTAAACAAATCTTTTGCTCTTAAAGAGCTATTTTAAAGGGTGCAGTATCAAAATGACAGCTGATAAAAACATTATTATGCAGGATATTTATGGAGCAGAAAGCTTTTAAACGTAACAGAGCTAAAGATTGTTAAGAAACTCCATTATAGAGATAGATTTTCAAATTCGTTCACCAAAAACTGCAATCAGTTTTAAAGTAGAGCTAGAGCTATATATTTAACTCTTTCAGAGCTGTTAAATAACATTTAAATAATATTTTGCTCCAACAATGTTACTTGGGTATAAAAAGACTTTGATTAGAATATCCACTGGATATTACATTTATGCTTGGGTATTGATTTCTAGTTTGAATGGTATATGTTTTTTCTACCCATAAATTGTATATCTATCTTGACTTATATGTATATTTAGTAAATCAATTATAATTTTTGACAAATTATATTCACTGTTGATTTCTGCAGCTAATGATCCTGTTATTACATTTTTAATTTTAAAAATTAATGCACTTTTTGGTCAATTAGCTTTTTCTAGACCATTTTCACTGAATGTTCCACATTCTATATACCTTTATATTATTATAAGTGTAATAGTTTCTGTTCGCATGATAATAGTGTTTCACTCCTCCTATTTGCTGGTTGTATAAGATAAATATTTGTATTCGCGGAATGACTTAAAAAAAATCAAAAACACTTAAGAATCTTTTAGGAGCAAATTTACTCCTGAATTTTGGGAGTTTCTTTACAATTTTCTCTGTATATTTTTAATTGATATAGTAAGTATTTTATGTTTTTTAGAAATACTAATTACAACTGTAACGGATTTAAATTTGTTCTAAGAAGCAGCCTTCTATTCTTGAGGTAATCTAGGGCTCAAACCCCAACCCAGGAATTGGGTTGGAAAATCCTATGTCATCTCAAAGGATATCCTCAATAATATATGTACATCTGCTAAGGAACCTTACCCCCTGTGAACCCACCAGAACGACAAAATGCTTACAGGTGCATTCAACCCATCCTGGCAGCAAGGACTAAGTTTGTCTGGACCACAACCGCTAGGCATGCTTGCATGTGCTCGAGTTAGCTCGTCGGAGGGGGGTCTTTGCTGTCCAGACGGTCGTTACGCATTTTCATGTCTATTCATTTCATAAAAGCGAGGCCTGATTTGTTCCATAGGTTTATGCATCTTGAGTCCTGATTTGTATCGAGTGAAGGAGTTTTGGTGTTGTTGTACTCCGAGGACTTACCTACCCACATACTTACACCAAAACGGTGAGGTACATCCGTGGCCATCACGTCCTAAGATCTTGTTGTGATAACTCCTGTCTATAAAAACGTCCTACAAAATTAAACTATAACCATCGAAAAAAAAAGTATTTCCTATAATCTTCACATCACCTAATAATTAATTTGTCAGGAATCTGTAACCAAATGTACCACTGTAAAAAAAAAAAATACCCTACGGAAACGAAATTCTATACACCATCGCTGTCATATCGAGTTTAAGTTTAAGAAGTAATGCATTTCAATTATACTCGTAATCAAAGAAAATCATCTCAAGGAAGAACGAAGGAAAAAAAAAAACAAAATAAATCGAAACATCTATGTATGTATGTAGTATGGGTGCTGGATGATGCCTGTACTGATGAAGAGAGTCAGTCTTGTACCAACCCAACCACCGTGGACGTAGAATACCGTGGTCCGTGGAAGAATTTGTACTTTTTGAATATCTAAACGTTGTAATTTAAATAAATACTTTAATAAATCTTTCATTTTTTGAGAAAAGATCCCACAAATGGGGGCTCAACCGGGATCTCTCTAAAAATAAAACCATAATGTTTAATATTAAATTATTTATTTGCAAAAAAAAAAAAAAAATTAAAATGCTTGTTCTCCACTGTGCACATACGAAAAAAGTGCAACACATTGTCTCATAGTTTTTTTTATGGTCCGCACATCAACTCATAATTATATTATGTGAAACTGAAACTCAGTCAAAAAGAGAAAACGAAAAGTAAAGCTAAAGCTAAACAAAAAAAAAAAAAAAAAAAACTAACATTTCTTTTCTGGCATACGTTGCTAATTGTGTTGCGGTGGTTTACGGTTTAAACGGGAGAACAAGAAACGAGAACGAATGATAAGAACAGTAACCAATGTGAGGTGATTTAGTTTTTTTTGGGCAATAACGTTTCTCATTTTAAGCGCATCACGCATTCGTTGTTCTATTTTCAATCAAAGAAGTCGCTCATCAAAAAAAAAAATAATAATAATATGAGTGCAAGACGAAGACGAAATTTTTAGAGGAGCAGTGACTCCTTTAATAATGAAAATATCAGAGAAGATCCAGAAAGCGAATTGGACAATCAACCTAATCAAAATGTGCGATTTAATATGTCAGAAGTAGACGGCTTGGTTCGGAAATTTTCTGGAGACAAGGCATCGAATGTAAGCAAGTGGCTAGAATAATTCGAAGGTTATGCTAACGCGTTTAATTGGAACTCTCTACAACGGTTCGTTTTTTGTAAGAAGTCTTTGATTGGTGCTGCAAAGCTTTACGTTGAATATGAAGCTAAACCGGTGACATATCAGCAGCTAAGAGGTGCTCTTACGGAAGAATTTAAACAAAAGATATCTAGCTGTGACGTGCACAAAAAACTGCGTGAAACCAAGAAGAGCGCCAATGAATCGTGTCGCGAATTTTTGTACAGAATGCTTGATATTGCTAGTCAAGCCAGCGTAGATGATATTTCCGTTTTTCGTTATGTTATCGATGGCATTAAAGGCGCTGCTGTTAATAAATTAATTCTATACGGTGCGCGAACGGTCATAGAGTTCAAAGAAAAACTCTTAACGTATGAACAAATAAAAAACGAAGGCGATACTTCGACAAAAAGTCGCGATAATAATCATCCACCTAATTTAAGAAATGCTATAAAAGGCACTGTCTCACGTGGACGATATTGTTCTAATTGTGGCTCTCAAGAACATGAGTTCCATACGTGTCCAGAAAAGGAAAAAGGTCCTAAGTGTTTTGGGTGCAACAATTTTGGGCATAAGCGGCCTGATTGCCCCAATAAAAAGAAAAGCACGGTAAATGTGTTACAAAAAACCGATATGGTCCGACAGGTAGCAGTAAACGGGTTTGTAGGTAGCGGTTTAATTGACACTGATAGTGATGTTTGCATCATAAAAAGAAACCACGTGCAAGACATTCGTCCTACCTACTATTCAAATGATTTTTCTTGTTCATTAGCAGGAATCGGAGCAAATGTGGCAACAAGTGGGATCTGCCGAGCTGATGTCTGTATCGATGGCGCAAATTTCGAAGATGTGGAATTTTACATTGTGGATAGCAACCTTGTTAAACCAGACGTCATTATCGGTATGACTCTTCTAAGGAAAGCTGTTCTGAAAATCGAACGTGGCAGTTTAAGTATTTCGAAACCTGATGACAAAGCCACACAGCAACCTTTTGAGCACACTGATAACATCAATTGTTTTTTTGCTACAATAGACGATGATATATTTTGTGACGATAACTTACCCGATTTATCTCATTTACAGAGCAAAAAAGTCCGAAGTGCTGTAAGAGATATGATTGCCAACTATACTCCAGCTAAGCCGAAGAAGTCTCCCGTTACGATGAAGACTGTACCCATTAACGAAGAACCTGTTTACCGTCCGCCGCGAAGATTTCCACCGAAAGAAAGAGACATCATAGATCAACAAATTGAACAATGGATCCGAGATGGAGTTATTCGAGAGAGTGTGTCTGATTACGCAAGCCAAGTCTTACTGGTGAAAAAAAAGACGGAACGAACAGATTATGCGTAGATTACAGAGCAGTTAATGAAAAAATTCACAAGGTAAGATTCCCACTCCCAGCGGTCGAAGATGAGATAGATTGTTTGCAGAGTTCGATGTTTTTCACGACACTGGATCTTGGAAATGGTTTTTTTCACGTTTCGATAGACGAAAATAGCACAAAATTTACAGCATTTGTCACTCACAGTGGCCAATATGAATTTTTAAAGGTACGTTTTGGCCTGTGCAATTCGCCGGGCGTATTCCAAAAGTATATTACATATATTTTTCGAGAACTACTTAGGTCTTACGCATTTTTGTCGATGATATTGTCATTTTGGCTAGGACAATCGAAGAAGCTTTAGAGCGATTAAACATGGTGCTTGTTGTGGCAGCAGAAAATGGATTGCGGATTAAGTGAAAAAAGTGCCAGATTCTACAGCAAGATATTGAGTACCTTGGTCATCGAATTTGCAAGGGCACAGTTGCACCAGCAAGTGCAAAGATAAAGCCAGTTTCCAATTTCCCAGAGCCGAAAACTGTAAAGCAATTGCAAAGCTTTTTGAGATTGGCTGGATACTTTCGCAAGTATATTCCCAACTTTGCGTTGCGAGCGAAGCCGATGACAGAGTTGGTTAAAGAGGGTGGAAAACTTCATTTAGACGAGTCCGCAAAGGCAGCTTTACAATATTTAAAGAACGCGCTTTCCACGAAACCAGTGTTGAAGATATTTCAGTATGGCATCACCACCGAATTACATACTGATGCTAGTATGGAGGCTACGGTGCGGTGTTGTTACAACGAAGTGACGAAGATAACGAGCTACATCCAGTCTACTATATGAGCAAAGCTACGACCGATCCCGAAAAAAAGTACACCAGTTACGAGTTGGAGGTATTGGCGGTGCTTCAAGCCGTAAAAAAGTTTCGAATCTATCTGATTGGGCAACGCTTTAAGATCGTGACTGATTGCAAGGCCTTCGTGAACACTATGAAGAAGAAGGATCTGGCAACGAGGGTGGTCAGATGGGCGCTTCTACTTGAGGAATACGATTTTTGGGTAGAACACCGAGCAGGAACCAGTATGAGACACGTCGATGCACTAAGCAGCAAACCCAGCGGTAATGTATCTTATAGAGGATAATGACTTCATGAAGAAATTATCCGATGCTCAAAAACAAGATGAAGGTTTAAATGCGATTCTCGAAGCACTTAAAGAGGGTCCATATAGAGATTTTGTGTCTTACCATGGTTGACTTTGTAAGAATATTAATAATTCTATTCTTTTTGTCGTTCCAGAATCCATGAGATCATCAATCATAAGAAAAGCTCACGAAAAAGGTCATTTTCATGCGCAGAAGATGAAAGCAATTTTGGAGAAAGATTTCTTCATTCCTGGTCTTGATCGGCGCATAGATCGTTGTGTTTCCAGTTGCGTCAAATGCATCTTAGCAGACAGGAAGCGAGGAAAAGCAGAAGGTTTACTGCACTGTTGACCACCTAGGACCGATGACCAATACCAAGAAGGGCTATCGTTATATTTTAGCATTCGTCGATGAATTCACAACATTTTGCTGGCTTTTTCCAACAAAAAGTCTTGGCTCCGAAGAGGTGGTGCAGAAGATGGAGGTGATAGCCGAAACGTTTGGGTATCCGCACAACATTGTCACTGATAGAGGTGGAGCTTTTGTCTCAAACAATTTCCAAAATTATTGCAAGGATCACGATGTCTAGATCCATGCTGTTACGGTTGGTGTGCCCCGTGGAAACGATCAAGTTGAGCGACTGCATTCAACTGTCATTTCATCCTTGACAAAATTTTCCATGGATGATCCTGAAAAGTGGTATCAGCACACGAAAAATCTGCAGAGAATTCTTAACTCAACATATCACCGATTGATTAAAACGACACCATTTCAATTATTGGTTGGAACTGAGATGAAGACAGGTAACGATGTAACGTTAATGAAAATAATTGATGAAGAATTTCAGAGACAATATGACGAGGCAAGGCTTGAGCAAAGAAACCAGGCAAAACAAGCGATAGCTAGCATTCAAGCCGAAAATTCAAAGCAGTTCAATAAGAGACGTAAACGAGCAAAGACGTATTCTGTGGGTGATCTGGTGGCTATCGAAAGAGTGCAGTTCGGTACTGGCCTCAAAATCAAACCGAAATTTTTTGGGCCGTACCGCATCACAGCAAGCAAAGGCTTTGACAGATACGACGTTCTGAAGGAAGGTGAACATGATGGACCAAAATCAACTAACACAAGTGCCGACAAAATGAAACCGTGGACAGGTAACGAAACCGAAGCAGAAGATGACGATAATTTTTTTCGAACGATAACAACCAATCTGAGGCAGATTTGGAATTGGATGACCGAGTGTAGTATGGGTGCTGGATGATGCCTGGACTGGTGAAGAGAGTCAGTCTTGTACCAACCACCGTGGACGTAGAATACCGTGGTCCGTGGAAGAATTTGTACTTTTTGAATATCTAAACGTTGTAATTTAAATAAATACTTTAATAAATCTTTCATTTTTTGAGAAAAGATCCCACATGTATGTAGAAATAATAACTCTTGATTTAAATTTTCATATATCTTGAAGTCTTTATTAAACAAAAATAAACCTCACACAGTAGCAAAAAAAATGAAACGATAATTCTTGATTGTTATTAGAAAACAAAGAATAATATTCATAGAGCAAAACCAAATCTTCTTAGAAAATGAAATAAGGAAAAGAATAATCAAGACAAACCTAAAGTATAGTTAAACTGTAACTTCAATTTGACATTTAGCGGGTTTCGCTTTCTTATTAACTAACAGCATAAACTACATTACGTCATTAATTTATTACGAGAAGTTGTATTCGAAAGAGATGGATATACTATAGGTATGATATAGTTGTCGCAAATTCATTATGGCAAACAGAATTTTATTAAAACGAAATTAAAAATTATTAGAAATGATTTCAAAATTAGGATAGCTAAGATGGATAGAGATAGATTTCTAAATAAGTTTTAATTCATTTCGGATATTTTTCCTAGCTTTCATTTTACATAATTATTTTATAACACAGAAATACTTCTTTTCTTTTCTTTTCTTTTCTTTTACTTTATTTTACTTTTATAGTTCAGACAAAAAATTACGTTTATTTTCATTTATGGATATACATACTTATCTGTGGTGTTTGGTAGAAACGCGATAACTCCATAAAATAATTTGCATCCTTATATTTACTTTATATCGATCTCTAACCTAAACGGGTAAATCGATTTTCTTAAAATTTGGAACATAATTGTTCAAAGAATATTTTCAAAAGTTTTCCAAATTTGAAGAAAATCAATCAACCCGTTTCAGCTCTAGGTCCATGTAAAGTGAACGTGAAAATGCAAATTACTTTATGGACTTATCATGTTTGTACCAAACACCACAGATATACATATGTACTCGTTTCATATTTTATTTTATATAAGTCATTGCATGGAATTACAAAAAAATCAATCAGATTATGAAACAAATTTCGTTCAAAATATAGTTTGTGATAGTAAAACTTACCAAAAATAAAATTAAAAAAAAAAACTTAAAAGATGACAAATCCTCGATGTTGTGCGCACAGCATTTCGGTTAGGTTATCCTTAATTCACACCTGTTTATTTTTATTTGAAAGAAATTATTTGTGAACGAGATTTGATTTTTGTTTATTTGATTTTTTTTTTCTTTTTCTTTATTGAGCAGGTATTAATTTAATTTCACTTACCATCAATTTTCTTTTATTTTCCTTTTAAACTGAACCATAATTGACATTAAAAAAATAATATATATAAACTATATAAAGAAAAATACACAAAAAAAAAGAATATTATATAATAAAACCGCTGTAGTGGAAATGATGATGATGATGATTTTTTTTCAACGTGGTGAGATGATACAGGCAACACGTGGGTGAATTTCAGTAATGATGTATTTCTTTGTTTATATTTATTTTTACACGAATAGATGTCGATTTCTTACGGTTTGAGTAAATTCGTTTAGGTACTATCGTTAATAGTTTTTTCTCTTTCTCTTTTTTTTATTTACGATTTAAACTTTTACTAAAAATAATTTTCAGTTTATAAAGCTCGCGACTTTTTATACGTTTTCCGCAAGAGCGATCCGCGACTTCCACCGAGTTTCAAGTCATGCAACAGAAAGACCAAAAAGATCCGAGCTCGCTACTCATTTTTACTCTAAGACTTTGAGTTCCACAATCCACAATGATGGCACTGATGACGATTTTGACCAAAGAAACATAATTTATATTTTAAAACTTATTTTCGAATTTATTAAAAATAAATGTGAGGTTTTTAGACTTTTTGAGTCAAAATCCCCCAAAATATCAGGCACCGGAAGTCCTCCATGATCGCATACACTTGCATCTATCATTGGTGTGGAAGATAATTGTTTTATAATTTTTTTTTTGTGCAAACGATATTGTGACTCAATGTATATGCTGAATAGCTGCAACTCTTAAGAGATCTCATGAAGAGAAATTTTAATGAGAAAATTTTACTTTCTTTCCGATCGATTTTAATCGATTTTAAGGGGTAGGTATTGGAGCCTTGATTTCCTAAATGGATTCTAACAAAAATAATTCGTATAGAGATTTCCTAAAGTTCAATATTTTCAAAATTTAACAACAACTTGCTTCAATTTAATTGAAAATTCACTGGGGCGTATGAGTGATATTTATTTTTTTGTTTTAAATTTACTTAAATAAGCTAACCCGTATAAAGGTTTCCTACAAAACTTTTTCTTTTTACAAGACACGGCGCGGCGCGTGAAATGAAAAAGAAAACGAAACCTTAAACTAACGTTGGATTTTAATTTGGTTTTAATTTGAAACTAGACCCACGCCTGAGAATTTGTCTCATGTTCACACTGGCTAGCTGGCTGTCATGATATATTTACTTTTTGATATCCTTTGAATGGAAAATTCCTAATCGTGTACCCTTCTCATTTTCCAATTCATAGAGATTATTTCCCACGATAGAAGTCACTTTTGCCTTGGTGAATCTGGAGTATAATTTGGTGTTTAAGCGTTTGCATTTATTACTCAAAATGAAATTTGTTTTCAAAACAAAATCACCAACCTGATGTTTAACTGCCTTACTGCGGGTATTGTAAGAACGTTCGTTTAAAGCATGAGCTTTTTGCAAAGACTCTTTTAGATTGGAATGAAGAATATTCATTTAAGATGTTTTTGGAATCACTTCGATGTCTGAACTATTAACGATATTTAAATTTCGGAGAAGCTTAAAATCAGATCCGTGCTGCATCATTCCGTGTCCAAATAAAGACTCGTAAGGCGACATACCTATTACGGAATGGATTGTGGTTCGTAAAGCACATCCGATTGATGGTAGATGAAGATCCAAATCTCTTTGATCTTGTTTGATGTAAGATCTCTCTCAGTATAGATTGGTTGACTCTCTCATTGGCGTTTGCCTGGGGAGCGTAGACTGCAGTTTTAATATATTTAACAGCGTGATATGTATTCATGAATGTATACCAAACATTTATTGACTCATTGTACTTAATAGTTTTAAGCTTGAGTAGAGTTTTATGTTTGACACTTCTTGAGTCAGTGAGGTTCAAGACGTGAACAAGAGTAGAGATTAATAATAAAACTTGAAAACTTTGATTTGATTTGCGTGTTTTTTTTTTATTAAAATCTTATTAATTGGCGACGAGAATAAAACTTAAAACTGGAGGAATTTAATTTAAAAGTAGAAATTGATAAAGAAAGTGAAAGTGACGAGTGTGTAGATAAATTTGAAGATACCCACGAGAGCTTAAATTCTGAACAAGTCGAACACGTGGATGACAGCATGTCACAATTTTTTGGTTCCATTGAATATTTCACACTTGGCGACGATTTTGAAAGCTATGCTGAGCGAATGGACCAATTGCTGACTATTAACAAAGTTACTGATAATAAATTACAAGGATCATACTTAATTACACTTGTGGGGCCTGATACTTACAAAATCTTAAAGTCTCTTGTGGCTCCTGATGAACCTCATTCCAAAGGATACAAAGAATTAATTGATGTCTTAAAAACCCATTTTAAACCGAAGACAAACATCATCGCTGTAAGATTCCAGTTTCACAAACGATTCCAACAAAGCTTTGAGTCCATTGGAGACAACACTGTCGAGCTAAAAAATTTGGCGGAAAAATGCGACTTCAAATCGTTCTTAGATGAGTCATTGTGAGACCAATTTGTTATTGGCATCAAAGACAAAACTATTCAACAAAAATTATTAAACGAAGCATCGATAGATTTCGATAAAGCGTGTCAAATTGCAAAGTCCTTTGAGCTAACTAAAAACAACATGCAGCTACTGCATCCCAAGTCCATAAGTCATGTGGAGCATCAAAACGTCACCACGTCTAATCGTAGTCGAACGGACGTCACGGAGTGCAGAGCAAGAACGCCTTCCAATGTTTTAATTGTGAACGTAACGGGCATTATGCTAGAAATTGCCGTATGCAGAGATCGTCATCATTCGCTCGTTCACGGAGAGGGAAAAGCAACACGCAACATTATCAGGCAAATTCAATTAGTCTAGAAAAATTGCAGTTAGGTCATTTAAATCATATTTCTAACATAAATAATGCATGCGCTTTAAATATAGAAATTAATAAAAATTTAGTATTTATGGAAGTTGATACAGGTGCTTCCGTTACAGTAATGAGTAGTTTAGATTTCAAAAAATTATTTTCACATTGCGGTTTAGTTAGTGCTGATAAAAAGTTAAGTTTGATTACGGGTGACAATGTCTGTGTTGAGGGTGTGTGTGATGTTCAAGTCAAAGATTTGCATGAGAATAAATATTTTACAATGGAACTAGTTATAATTAAATCAAGAGCAAATTTTACGCCATTGCTTGGAAGATCGTGGTTGGACACTCTGGTCCCCGATTGGCGGGAACGTTTTATGAATAATAATATGGACAGTCTAAAAGACGTAAGCCATTTAAAAAATAAATTTAGTACTTTGTTTTCGCAAAATTTAGATTGTGCTATACAAAATTTAGAAGTGGATGTGATTTTAAAAGAAAATGCTACACCAATTTTTTTCAAAACTTACACAATGCCATTTAGCTTACGCTTACGAGGAGCCGTAGAGGCAGAATTAGATAGACGTGTTTCGGAGGATATACTAGTGCCAGTTCGCCATAATAGATGGGCATCACCCATAGTCGTTGTACCTAAAAAAGACAATAAATTGCGCATTTGTATAGATTGTAAGGTTTCTGTGAATACATTTTGTTCAAACTGAACATTATCCCTTACCAAAAATTGGAGAAATTTTTGCCGGCCTTAGTAATTGTGCTTATTTCTGTGTACTTGACTTATCTGGTGCATATCAGTAGGTAAAAGTTTCTGAAAAATCACAGGAATACCTTACTATAAATACGCATAAGGGATTATATCGCTATACTAGACTTCCTTTTGGGTTGAGCTCGGCCCCCGCTCTTTTTCAATCTATTACAGATCAAATTTTGCAGGGAATGCCAAAGGTATTTGGGTATTTAGATGATATCCTCATTGGAGGTGAAAATTTAGAGGATTGTGAAAAAAAAACTTGAAGAAGTTTTAAGTAGACTTGACGCATACCAAGTTAAAATAAATGAAGCAAAATGTAAATTTTTTCAAGAAAAAGTTCAATATTTAGGTCACGAAATATGCAAAGAAGGAATCAAGCCGACGAAAGACAAAATGGAGGCAATAAAGTGTGCACCTCCACCTCATGATGTCACAAGTTTAAAATCATATTTGGGATTATTAAATTTTTATGGAAAATGTATCCCTTTACTTTCATCTGAACTTTAACCACTTTACGATCTTTTGCGTAAAAACTCAAGATTTGTTTGGACAGATGACTGTCAGTTGGCGTTCAAAAAAAGTAAAGAACTACTTATGAACAATCAGATGTTGGTGCATTTTGATTCAAAGAAGCCAATTATAGTTTCATGTGACGCAAGTCCATACGGTATAGGGGCTGTGTTGTCTCTTTTTATTGAAGGTGAAGAGCGCCCAGTACTTTTTGCATCGTCTACGCTTAGTGAATCAGAAACAAAATATTCCCAGCTTCACCCTGAAGCCCTTGCGATTGTTTATGCCGTTCGGAAATTTCACAGATATTTGTACGGCAAAAAATTCATTTTGCATAGCGATCATAAGCCTCTTCGCGAAATTTTCGGACCCAATAAACAAACGCCTGCAGTAGCGGCTGCGCGCTTACAAAGATGGACAATTTTTCTTCCGCAATATTCATATGAAATTAAATACATAAAGGGAACAGAACTTGGACATGCGGATGCACTTTCTCGTTTGCCGTCTGTTGAGCCGACAGGTGAAGAATCTGATATGATTTGTTATTTAAACGTCCAAGGTTGTCTGTCTGATTTACCAATCAGATTTTCCGAAATTGTATCCGAAACTAAAAATGACCAAAATTTAATGCAAGTAATGCAATTTTTAATGAAAGGTCGGCCAAATAAAAAGTACCTTCATGAAATGGGTTTGTATTTTAAACAACGTAATTCGATGTCTTGCGAAAATGGAGCAGTATTTTACGGTTCGCGAGTTGTTGTATCTTGTACAATAAGGAGACAAATTTTAGAGTTATTGCATGCTGGACATCCGGGAATTGTCCGAACTAAAATTCTTGCACGTAATTATTTGTGGTGGCCACAGATAAACCAGGATATTGAAGAATTTATTGAGACCTGTTGAGTCTGTGAACTTACACAAAGACACCTGTCTGATAAAAGTAAAATTGATTGGCCAAACACATTTTATCCCTATGAACGTGTTCATATAGATTTTTTTAAGCTAGATTTTTTGATTTTATTAGACCATTACTCGAAATGGATAGACACTGCTATAATGAAAATTACTAACGCAGAATCGGTAATAGAGCAATTATCTGGTTGGTTTTCGATCTATGGACTGCCTAAAGAGTTGGTCTCCGACAATGGTCCACCGTTTTTTTTAGGTCTATTTCTAAAGTTTTGCGAGGAAAATGGCATTTGTAGTTTAAAAAGTCCTCCGTATCATCCGGAATCAAATAGACTCGCGGAAAGAGGAGTCCAAACGCTAAAAACTACTTTTAAAAAATTTTGCGTCGAAAAACAACGTACTAAAAAAGAGTTACAAAGAGCTCTAAGCTCCGCTATATTTAATTACAGAAACACACCGCCAACAACTACTTATAAATCACCTTCTGATTTATTGTTTTCTTAAAAGCGAAGAACAATTTTAAGATTAACTACACCGGAATATGAAAGTAATCAAAAAGCAAAAAAAGGAAAATAAAGCAATAATTTATAAAAATGTTACAGACACAAATGTAAGAAGAAAAATTCAAGAATATACAGAAAATGAGTTTGTATTATATAAATGGTCACGGCCACGAGAAATGAAACCAAGCTACAATTTTTTTTTTTAGAATTTACCGCTACTATGCTCATTTTTAGAAAGAATATATCTCATACTAATGGTTGATATCATTATCAACAGCAAAAACATTTTTGGTGTGTCCTAAGCCACACTTCAAATTAACTTGTTGATCTCTTCACACATAGTCAGAAATTCAAGTACTCGAAAAAGGTAATATAAATTACCTTTTATTTATTTTTTTGTTTACCTTCAACTATAAATTTTATGGAAAAGTCTTCCTTTAACTAAATAACTCGTTTTTTTGGTAAAAAAAATATTCAAACTTGTAAATTTTACAAAACAAAAGCGCTCTTCTTTCGTGTAACGTTATAAGACCAAATTTCTTAAAAGTTTTCTTACTTATGATATGAAAGTTTTAGAAACTGAACTTTTAGAATTTTATTGAGTATTTTGTATTTATTTAATAAAACTATTAAAAAATCATTAAAATTAAGCGACCATTTTTATTTAAACAATATTGAAAGACGTGTAACGTTATAAGACATTTTCTGCTGAAACCAATAAAGATGAAGTTATGTATCTAACTTTTGAAACTCTATTGACTTTAGGTGACCTTGAGTAGGGCTGAAGGTAATAATAAATACTTCAATATTCATTCGACTCATTTCCACTCTACAGAGTTTCTGAAACACAGTTTTATCAAACGTGAATACTTTATCCTTATTACCAAAGCAAATCGAAGTAAAAATGTTTACTTATGTTTTATTTTTATAAAGAAAAAAAACCACATTACTTAAAAGATTTGTCTAACGTGTTAAAAATTAGGAAAAAGTTAGACGAAGTCTCCAAGCTAAACGACTGCGTTAAGCAGGGCCGGATTTATTTCTTAAGGTACTAGTACGGTCTAGAATTCTAAAAAAACGCACGATTTTTTGAATTTTTTTCTCGGAAACCTTATTAGGTATTAACATAATTTTTTTTTAAATAATGAATACATGCGTCAAGAATACAAAAAAAATTGTTTTTTTAATTTTCGAATTTTGGCCAAATTATAGAGAGCACCAACGCCGACTCATCAAAAAATACATTGTCCCATGGCGGACAGTTAATCTCCGGATCAACTGAACCGATTTTCAAAAAATTTGTTGCAACTTTATTGCTTTTATGTTTTCCAAGACAATTTACCACAATTTGACCAAAAAGTTATGAAAAAAAAGGTGACCCAAAAATGGCCAACAAAATTGCCAAACAAATTTTTTTTTCAAAGCTTGATATTTTTTTTTTGTTTTTGACTTTTTAAACAAATTGTGGAAAATTGTCTTGGATTTATATTACTTTCGGCCATATTGTTCCCATTTTTCATACAGAAATTCGAAAGGTAACGTAATAAGACTTTTTTCTGTAACGTTATAAGATACACATTTAAGTTGAAATAACGTAAATAATATAACTTTTTCTTTAAAAAAAAGTTGTAAGCTATAATTTGGAATTTCATTTCAATTCTCTAAAAAAAAAACTTACACACCAAATTCGCAGAGTTTTCAGAATATATTCAGCAACCTCAAAATCTACTTCCAAAAAATGTAACGTTATCAGCGAACTTGAAGGGCAATATTTACAAATCTATAAGAGATAAATAAAAACTTTTTTCTACAAAAATTATACTTTAAAGAGATCTATCAGATGTATGTTTAAAAGTTAAACTAGCATTGCAGTTTTCGAGTAATAAGCAAAAAACACGTACAATGTAACGTTATAAGACCATGGCCGTGAACAAATGTGAATATAAAAATTATTTGAAGTGGAAACCTGTTAGGGTTATAAGAAAATTAAGTTTGGTTAGATATTTAATTGAAAAAGATGGACGAAAAATTCAGGCTCATGTAAATCAAAAAAAAAATCGAATGCAAAAAGAGTAAGATTTTCAGGTTTCAGAAAAGATTTCGACCAACCTAATAATAATTTTGAGAAAAAGAAGAAAAGAAAAGAAAAACCACAAAGAGATATCATCAATACGTCTGCAGTAGCCTCAAGACTTCGTTCTAAGTTTAGGCTAGAAAATGATGGAAATAAATTTTGAATATTTGAATTTATAGTCGTCATATTAGGACCTAAATTTTCCTAATTTTGTTTTTAGTTTTAGATTATTTTTCATATTACAATTATATATATACATAAATTTATCTATATATATAAAATTAAATCGAAACATCAATTAAGTGAATTTCTTTTAGTTTAAGATTATTTTTTTTTGTAATAAGATTATACCTTGATATTTACAAAACATCTACCTGTATATAAAATTAAATTGAAACATTAATTAAGTAAATTTCTTTTAGTTTAAGATTATTTTTTTGTAATAAGACTATACTTTAATATTCACAAAACATCTACTTGTATATAAAATAAAATTGAAATCTAAGTTAATAACTTAAATTAAGGAAGGAGTTGATATGTATTCATGAATGTATACCAAACATTTATTGACTCATTGTACTTAATAGTTTTAAGCTTGAGTAGAGTTTTATGTTTGACACTTCTTTAGTCAGTGAGGTTCAAGACGTGAACAAGAGTAGAGATTAAAAATAAAACTTGAAAACTTTGATTTGATTTGCGTGCTTTTTTTATTAAAATCTTATTACACTGTATGAGCACAAAAAATTTTTAAAAACAGAACTGGTAAACTGCTTACCATTATCTGACATAAGGGTTTCTGGTTCACCAAACATACAGAAAATTTGTTCATGAAGTTGCAGTTCTGAGAGAATGAATTACTGTAAATTTAGTGAGTTGGTCAAGACAAATGATAATATAAACATTTCCTCTTTTGGAGCGAGGGTACGGCCCTAAGAAGTCTCTGACTGTGCAGCCATATTTGGCCAGAAAAAGCACTGCCGAAGTCGGTAAAGTGTCTTGGCGATTGCGCCATGCGAGGCTTTTGGTGGCCGGTGAGCCTGAGTAATCAATTGGCTGGTTAAAGCTGAAGGAATCCATAACTTCCAAATTAAATCCTCCTGAAGAAAATTGCCTGTGCTGTGGTTGACCTTTTTGTATACGAAACCTTCCAAAACAACCAGGTCAGGCAGCTGATTTTTATGATTTTCGATGTTTTCAATTATCTTGACATATTCCTCAGATGTAAAAAATGGGGTCTGTCAGATCAATTTGCAACAAATCGGAAGAGTATTCATCTGATAAGGCAGCATGGTTCGCTGCATCGGCGGCATATACCCTTGATAGAGTATCTGCCACAATATGCTGAGAACCTTTTCTGTGCTCTATATCAAAATTATACCCTTGAAGCTTTAAACTCCATCGAGCCAACCGTCCGCTTAGGTCCCTATGACTCATCAGCCACTTCAAGCTCGCATGATCCTTTATAACTGTGAATTTATATCCTTCAACGTATTCCCAAACTTTTGTATCCCTAAAACTGCAGCCGAACATTCACGTTCTGCAACGCTATAGTTACACTGGGGAGAATTCAGCTTATGCGAAAAATAACAAATCGGACGTTCAACTCCTTCATCATCTTTCTGACATAGGACAGCACCGATGCCACTTGCTGAAGCGTCACATAAGATAATGAAAGGTTTACTGAAGTCGGGATGTATGAGAACAGAATCCGTTGTTAATATATCCTTTATTTTATTAAAAGCCTCTATTGCTTCACTATCAAAATCGAACTTTTTACCCTTCTTAAGCGTGTTTGTGATCGGAGTAGCAAGTGTGGAATAATCACGAATGAAACGTCTGTACCATCCGGACATTCCCAGAAATCTCCTTACTTGACGAGCTGTTTTGGGTACTGGGAATTCCCGTATAGCAGCTATTTTTTTAGGATCAGTTTTGATACAGCCGTCACTGACAATAAGACCTAAATAATTCAGTTCCTTATAGCAAAATTTGTATTTTTCTAAATTTTTTTGTTTTTGTTAAATCAGCCTCTTTTTAACGATTCGCAATTAGTTTTAACAATCGGACATGTTCCTTAAAAAAACTTGAAATGATCAGTATATCATCCAGATAGACAAAAACATTTGTTCTAAATTCATGGGGTACCACTTTATCCATTAGTTTGCACATGCGTTGCAAAGCATTGCAAATACCAAAGGGCATTACTTTGAATTGGTAAAGAGGTCTGCCTGGAACTGTAAAGGCGGTCTTTTCCCTTGAAGATTCCTCCAGCGGAATCTGCCAAAAGGCGTCTGCAAGACGTCTTAGAACTCCTTGTAATTGAGGAAGTGGATACGCACGCTTTTTTGTTCTAGCATTCACTTTCCTGTAGTCCAGGCACAAGCGGTTTTTGACGGGTTTTTGTACCAATACTACAGGTGAACTCCACGCGCTATTGCTTTTCTCTATTAAACCCATTGCTATCATGCGATCTAGCTCCTCGTATACAAGTTTTTGCACCGCTGGAGAAATAGGGTAGTATCGTTGTTTTATCGGTTCCGCATCCCCCAAAAGTGGCAAGGGACGGAAATGTGCTTAAGGCTGCTTTGAGTATACTGGATTGCTCTGCTGTCAAAACATGAGCTTTTAGGCAATTGTTTACTTTTGGTTCCGAGTCTAAAGAAACTTCCGAAATAATTTGCGGTGCAATATTAAAAGCTTTAAAAAAGTTGACACCTAAATATAATTGTTGATTCAAGGAGGAACTGCAAACAAATCGATTTTCTTGGTAATTCCTTAGTATGTGACTTCAACTTCTAATTTTCCTTTTATAGCTTGTTTTGACCATCCGCTGTTTTAACAACTGAAGAGAAAGGGTAAGGATAAGGGATTTTGTTTGATTCTAAAAATTCAAGACCTTTAAAACCTAAACAGCTTATGCTGGCACCGCTATTCAGCAGTCCCAACATAGTCGTTCCTAGCAGTCTAACGTTTGCATAAGGTCGCGGATCATTTCCAGAGTATAGGGTTGTTGCTTCTATATTTTGATGGATAATTTTTTTTCTGTTTGGCTAACTGTCGAACCCGAATAATATTAGGTGAAACTGGTGCTTTTGATTTGAAGACGTTCGTGTAATGTTTTAAAATGAGCACCCACTTGACCTTTGCGATCACAAGGTTTCGGTTGAGTCTCTAGGGCCCTATCAAGATATTTCAAAATAGTTATACTTTGGGTGGTATTTGGTTGCAATGCATTTGAAATTGCTGTTATGGCTTGGTTTCCGGTGTTTGGTTGGTTGAGCAAACCGTCCCGGAATTCGGTATGCTCCGCTGAAAGTTTTTCGAACAACGCGGGCAGTTGGGTGAGGTAGTATCCTCTTTTCCACATTTTAAAGAACGACGTTCGTGGCATAGAACATTCTCTATAACTATGACCAGTTTTTCTACAATTCCAACAGATATTATTAATCGTATCTTTCTTAACATGGAATGCCTCCAGGGTGTTATTTGGGATTGCAAACTGAGAACATTCTGGTTCAATTTCATTAACATATCTACGAAATTGTGGTTACATTGGAGCTTTCAACTTTTGTGCGTCATGATCGGCAATATATTTTTCCATTTTGCGACAGAAGTAAACTAACTCTTGAAGACTCGATGTGCGAAAAGTTACTAAAAACTCTCCTAACCTTCTCCTGACGTTTTCTTTTAAGAGACCAATAAGCTCGAAATCGGGTGTTCATTTGTTGTATAGCCATATAAAAATCGTCAAATGACTCAGTAGGGCCTTGACGTCGATCGAACATCTTCCTGGATAGTTCCTTATCTGTTTCCAAACTACGAAACTGTTCCAGTAAGGCCAAGTGAAGATTTAACCAGTCGATGGTCGGACGAAACTTAATATATACCCAAAACCACGATTCTACCTGTCCTGAAACGAATTGGTGGAAGTTTAAAACTATTTCAGACCATGTCGAACGTTCTAAACGAAAAATTAAATCGTCTACAGTTATGTTCCTTCGATAAAATTTTAATCCCCACTTGTGTAATGTATGAGTTTTCAGACTAGGCCGTAGCTGAGACGTTCTCTAGAACACTAGATTTTTTTTTTTTTTTTTATAATCTACCCGCGCTCAAGGGATTATGATTACCCTTTAAATGTTTCAACACAGCGCGGGCGTGAAGTTACAGAAGAGAAAGAAGAATAGGAAAGATGTGTGGCACGATGTTCTGAGACTGAAGGTTGTTGTCTCAGATATTTTATCTCCAGGGATGGCGGCTGAACTAAAGCGGAGAATGCCGTATCTTATTTCTATGTCGCTTATAATTCACATTATTTTATTCGTGTTCATCCTTGTTGGGCATACTAGTTTAACTCAATTACATGTTGTTAGTGTTATGCCTGAACAACATGCAATGAGTAAACCAGCAACCCATTGATGACAATTTTAGAAGGTTTTTAATGGAATTAAAACGACATAGACGACGGCAGGGATCGAACCTGTGATCATGAGGTTCACAGGCGAGCACACATCCATCGCGCCACGGCCACCCCTCTCTGGTGGCTCTTGATGGAGGATCATTTAGATTTAAGTTTTGAAACTGAGCCAGGAATTCATCTGCAGTGTGGTGATTAGAATTGTTTTGTGGTATGGCTGGATTTGGTGGTATGTCTGAACTATTATTTGGTATGGCTGATCTGTTTACTGGTATGGCTGAACTAAATGCAGTTCCCGGGTTTTGCTCCAGTCGTCTTCGAACGTCCATAGTCTACTTGAGGCGTTGAATTTGACTGAGAAAGCGTTTATCGGACCAAATCCTTAACCATTTTTTCTAGTCTGGTCTGGGTAAGTACAAGTTCCTTCTGCATTACTAGTCTGTTTTCAGCTATACTAATGCCTACTGTAGCTTTTACTATTCCCTGAATGTGCTGTAACAGATCACTATTTCTATTGTCACTTGAATCTTTAGGATTCTGTTGTCTGGTGCTAGTATTATCATTACCTATTCCATCCTCTACAGCATTTGTAGTATGTCCTTCACCGCCAACTAAATCATTTCTATTTTGACGCAAGTCACAAGCAGCTGACCCGTTGAGGGGAAGGGTGGTAGTTCTCAGTGGCCTGTCTTGATCACTAGAACTTGACATACTTTCAACAGTTTTACTACTACGACCTCTCCTAGGAATAGTCGAGTGACCAGTGCCTCTCTTTTTCCTGGTACTGGTTTTTGTTTTATTTCTATCTAAAGGCATAACAATTTCTCTTTATGAATTGGAGAACTAAAGGTCGATTGAAACCCAAAACAAAAACATATATTTGTCTGATCTTAACCTATGTAAATCTTTTCGACATATGTATGTACACTGTACACTGTACAGTACATACGTACTTATGTATACAAAAAAAATTAAATACCAAATCGAAAAAATTTACCGAAATATAAAAAAGCAAAATCTGTAAATCTTAATAAAAAAAATTCTTTAAAAAAAATCGTGCTTTATAATCAAAAATCTATAATCAAAAAAAAAATAAAATGCACGACTGGGTCGCACGAACTTGCTCCTATTTAATCGACCAGGAATTTTAAAAACGAATGTTATTAGAGAAAACTGTTCATAAGGATAAAATTAATTTTTAAATTCTTTTAGTAGTAAGAGACAAAAACAGAATGCTATCCAACTTTGAATTTATGCAAGAACAAAAATTATAAGTCGTTGTAGTGGTTTCTTGAAAAAAAAACTTTTATATACAAACTTTTTAAAAGCTTGTTAAGAAAAAAATTAGGTACGCCAATTTAAAGTTTTTATTATTGTTCGAATAAAAATTAAATTTACGAAAAGAAATATTGACCCGTTTCGGAGATATCGAATTTTCAAAAAAAAAAGAAAAAAATAGATTTTTGTTTTTCAAAAATTGAAAAAATATTTATTTTAAAGTTTTGAAATGCAATGTGTTTTAGACTTTTTAGAAGCTTCTCTATAAAAATTTTCATTAAGATCCGTTATGTGGATAATGAAATTCAAAATTCGAAAAAATGGTTCTATGGTAGGTACAAGCTGTAATATCTTAATTTCAAAAATTTTTTTATTAAATTAAAGATCGTAAAAATTAACTGAAAAAAAAAAATTATCAAAATTCTAGGTGCCGTTTTCGAGAAAAACACGATTTTTGAAAACCATTTTTTTTAATTTTTTAGCATTTGTATGGTAGGTACCTTTATTTTTAGGTAAAATAAAAATTTTATTCTCACATTTTGTAGATTATATTGAGAAACTTTTATTTATCAAGTTTAAAAAAATCTAGCATGGGGTTTTCGAAATATTGAGTTTTGAAAAAAAAATTTGAAGTTTTTTTTCAAAATCCAAAGAAAATTTTAGTACACAATTCTATTTACATTTTCGGGGAGCTTTAGCAAAAAAAAAATGATCAAAATCGGTTTAACCGTTTTTGAGAAAATCAAAAAGAAAAAAAATGGTTCCATGGGGGGTACCCTCAGTAACCATTTTTCGGAATTTTTTTTCAACCATTACCTAGCTTTAATTAAATGAAATTTTTCTGTACTTTTATTTTTAAAATCTGTCGAACAGTTTTTGAGAAAAAAAAATGTTTATAAAATTTCGAAAAAAATTCGTATGGGGGGTACCGTTATTTTTGGTCTTAAAAAAAGAAAAGAAAAAAACGTGTCGGGGGAAAAAATTAAAAATTATATCTACCAAGTTTGAAGAAAATCGGTAGAGCCGTTTAGCCTGTAGTCGAACAGACAGACAGACAGACAGACAGAATTGCGAGACCCACTTTTTTGGTCTTCGCTATCATCGTAATGTCAACTTTGACCAAAATCTCGAGTTCGATTTTTTTTACGAATGCATAACTTGTCTTATAGTACCTATAAGTCGCAAGTAAAATATATACATATATACTTTAATATTGGTTTCTATTCATCTATGTAATTGGTGGATGTGACTCGTTGCTCAAAGATGACAGCTAAATAATGGTAAAAATAAAAAAAAAACTACGAAAAAAGAAAAAAAAAAGTTGAAAAACTCTCTAAAATCAACCTACTCACTGGATACCTTAACCTTTCTTTGTTAACACTACTAATTTATACTAAACTGTCAACAAAAAAAAAATGAAAACTGTAGGTACGACAAGAAAAATAACATTCGAAAAGATGTAATAAAATCTAACACAGTAGGATAAATGCGGACTAGGATCAACCCAGATACTGGATATCGATCTAATGTCCTTCAATCATATTGATAATCCAAAATGACTTAATTGAATATTTAGCGAAAACTTAGTTAAAGAAGTGATTTGAAACAACCAATCACATCTGAAGATAGTCTTACAAAATTAAACTACCGATCTGCTTATCATTATTTACAAAAATAAATTGAAATTGGAACGAAATCTGGCCCCACGTTGAGCGCTACCTGTAACGGATTTAAAGTTGCTCTAAGAAGCAAACTTCTATTCTTGAGGTAATCTAGGGCTCAAACCCCAACCCAGAAATTGGGTTGGATAATCCCATGTCATCTCAAAGGATATCCTCAATAATATATGTACATCTGCTAAGGAACCTTACCCCCTGTGAACCCACCAGAACGACAAAATGCTTACAGGTACATTCAACCCATCCTGGCAGCAAGGACTAAGTTTGTCTGGACCACAACCGCTAGGCATGCTTGCATGTGCTCGAATTAGCTCGTCGGAGGGGGGGGCGGGGGTCTTTGCTGTCCAGACGGTCGTTACGCATTTTCATGCCTATTCATTTCATAAAAGCGAGGCCTGATTTGTTCCATAGGTTTATGCATCTTGAGTCCTGATTTGTATCGAGTGAAGGAGTTTTGGTGTTGTTGTACTCCGAGGACTTACCTACCCACATACTTACACCAAAACGGTGAGGTAAATCCGTGGCCATCACGTCCTAAGATCTTGTTGTGAGAACCCTTGTCTATAAAAACGTCCTGCAAAATTAAACTATAACCATCGAAAAAAAAAAGTATTTCCTATAATCTTCACATCACCTAATAATTAATTTGTCAGAAATCAGTAACCAAATGTACCACTGTAAAAAAAAAAATATATACCCTACGGAAACGAAATTCTATACACCATCGCTGTCATATCGAGTTTAAGTTGTCACATCCACCAATAAAAATTCTTTAAACGAATTAATGCAATTCAATTATAATCAAAGAAAATCATCTCAAGGAAGAACGAAGAAAAAAAAAACAAAATAAATCCAAACATCTATGTATGTAGAAATGATAACTCTTGATTTAAATGTTCATATATCTTGAAGTGTTTATTAAACTAAAAATAAACCTTACATACTAGCAAAAAAATGGAACGATAAATCTTGATTGTTATTAGAAAAAAAAGAATAATATTCATAGAGCAAAAATAAATCTTCTTAGAAAATAAAATAAGGAAAAGAATAATCTAAACAAACCTAAAGTATAGTTAAACTGTAACTTCAATTTGACATTTAGCGGGTTTCGCTCTCTTATTAGCTAACAGCATAAACTACATTACGTCATTAATTTATTTATTGCTTACATTCTACAAAATTATTTTATACCACAGAAATACTTCTTTTCTTTTTTTTACTTTATTTTACTTTTATAGCTCAGACAAAAAATTACGTTTATTTTCATTTATGGATACATATGTATGTATTTGGTTTCATATTTTATATAGGTCATTGCATGGAATTACCAAAAAAATCAATCAATCAGATTATGAAACAAATTTCGTTCAAAATATAGTTTGTGAAAGCAAAACTTACCAAAAATAAAATTTAAAAAAAAACTTACAAGATGACAAATCCTCGATGTTGTGCGCACAGCATTTCGGGCAGGTTATCCTTTATTCACACCTGTTTATTTTTATTTGAAAAGAAATTAATTGTAAACGAGATTTGATTTTTTTTTTCTCTTTCTTTATTGAGCAGGTATTAATTTAATTTCACTTACCATCATTTTTCTTTTATTTTACTTTTAAACTTTACCATAATTGACATTAAAAAAATAATATATAGAAACTACTCGTATATAAAGAAAAATACACAAAAAAAATAATATAATAAAACCGCTACAGTGGAAATGATGATGATGATTTTTTTTTCAACGTGGTGATATGATCATCTTTCGAAGGACGATAGCAGGGTTGGCTCAATCGGAGGAATAATCTTATATGATTTCCTATCGATATGACCCGGGAGTTATTTGTTTTTTCTTGAAGATGAGGATACCTGTTAAAAATGGACATTTAAATGGTAACGTCGCCGAATAGTTTTTGTTTCCAAATTTTAGAAACTCGATTTTTTTTTGCATTGCCAAAGTGCACGTAGGGGTTTTGTTTTTGATACAGATTCCACATGAGGTTAAAAAAAAACAACTACATGCTGATGTAGTAACCCTTTTATTAATTTTTGTTTTGTTTTTTATGAATTATAGCAAATATTTATTTGCAAAATGATTAAACTTCAAACAATAAGGGCAACACGTGGGTGAATTTCCAATAATGATGTATTTTTTTGTTTATATTTATTTTTACACGAATAGATGTCGATTTCTTACGGTTTGAGTAAATTCGTTTAGGTACTATCGTTAATAGTTTTTTCTTATTCTCTTTTTTTATTTACGATTTAAACTTTTTGACCAAAGAAACATAATTTATATTTTAAAACTTATTTTTAAATTTATTAATAATAAATGTGAGGTTTTTAGACTTTTTGAGTCAAAATCCTCCAAAATATCAGGCACCGGAAGTCCTCCATGATCGCATACAGTTGCATCTATCATTGGTGTGGAAGATAATTGTTTTATAATTTTTTTTTTGTGCAAACATTATGGTGACTCTATATGCTGAATAGCTGCAACTCTTAAGAGATCACATGAAGAGAAATTTTTATGGGAAAATTTGACTTTTTTTCCGATCGATTTTAATCGATTTTAAGGGGTAGGTATTGGAGCCTTGATTTCCTAAATGGATTATAACAAAGATAATTCGTATAGAGATTTCCTAAAGTTTAATATTTTCAAAATTTAACAGCAACTTGCTTCAATTTAATTAAAAATTCACTGGGGCGTATGAGTGATATTTATTTTTTTGTTTTAAATTTACTTAAATAAGCTAACCCGTATAGAGGTTTCCTACACAACAAATATAAATACAAAAATTAGTATTATGGTTGTAGAACCTATATTATAATGTATGTTTTTATGCAATTTCAGCAGTTTTATTGGTTTAAGATTAACACTGTTTGTGCCGTTGGATATCGAAGGCGTGCGCATGGTACCAGCTACTGGACTCCCTTCACCTATGGGAGCTGTGGTGACGCTGCATTTTCTTGGACACTGGCTGGTGGCTTCGAGGCCATGACTTGGACTTGGTCTTGGCAGTTACATCTTGAACTTGGTCTTGGCGGTTACATTAGCAGTCATTCTCGAAGTGTTCGTAGCAATAGTTTATTGGTTCTCGCAGTTGTCTTTGGTTCCTTTCGAGACTTGGTCTTTGCGGAAATTAATTCGACTTGGTCGGAATTTGTAAACTAATTTAATAAACATAACTTGTATATAGTAAACTAACTTGTGTTGGCAGAATGCCCATTTAGATTCTTGAACTAGTGAGACTTTCAGATTAACAACATACGACTCCCCTCGAACTTTGCACGGAAGATTAAATCCCCGACACTGTTCTTAAGAATAACTTCTTCAAAATTTACATCTAAAAAATAAAAATAAAAAATAAAATCTTTCAATAAAATATATATTTTTATTTTTTATTGTTTCATTAAATATATACATAAATGGTACAATTATTAATAGTTATTAAATAATTTCCTTGCAGTTTGATATTTCTATCATCGCATTTGTTAACAATGTTTTCATATTTAATGTTTTGACAAATAATTGTGCTATCATCTATTCTTTTTATTTCTGTAGTATAGTTTTCCTTAAGAAAACAATTTTTGTTTGTTATGCAATTATTAATAGTTATTAAATCTTTTTTATATTGAAATGAAATAGTATTCTTGTAGTTGAATTTCTAAATTTTGTTTATTTGGAATAGGAGTTATAAATTTCAAATCAACTGGTTCATAGTTATTTAAATTTTTAATTGCTATTATTGAAGTTTCGGTATTATATTTAAGAGTTCCAACTTTAACATTTTTAAGTTTCAATAAATCAAGTTTTGTGTCTAAAATTTCTGTTGTTGTTAATAAGCTAGGATGTATTAGTCCATGTTTTATTAAAGCTATATTGTCCATGATCTGGTTTAATTTTTGTTTTAACATATTAAGTTTTATAATTTGATCTTATTTAATTTGTTTTAGTATAAAAAGAAGGATTTAGTTAAATCTATCCTATCAGTTTCTATGATGTTATTGAAATGTCTTATGCTTTCATTTAAACTTTGATTTATTTCTATTTGTTTATTTATTGTATTGATCGCGTTTTCAGTGTTTGTTTCTAATATGTTAATGTGTTCTAGTATATGATTTCTATCGTCGTCGTCCATTCCAAATAGGAAATTGCTTGCCTTTCTTACAATATTAACTAATCCTCTTTTCTTTCTAATATTTGACTTTGGTTCTATTGCTTTTACCTTGGCTTTGATTGTATCTAATTGTCTTCTAACTATTGAATCGTTATATAATTGTAAATTTTGGATGTTTCTCTCAATTGAACTAATTGTGAGTTTTAAGTCCTGAATGTTTATTATAGGGACTATTATCTTTGTGTCCTGAATAATTTCTGTTTCACCCATGTTAATAACATAATATCCATTTTCTGTGGTTATTTTATCAATCTTTAGTATGGGTGTTACAGATGTTATTTGTGTTAGTAGTAGAAACGCTAAGATTATCATCTGCAAATAAAAGACGTCGTTTTATATTAATTGGGTGTTCAATTTCTAATTTTTTGGTTCTATATCTGGGCTTGTTTTTGTAATAGTTTCTTTTGTAATTTTTAACTGGTAATACATGTCTATTTTCACTGTAATCTTTCCTATTTTTGTTAAGCTTTTCTATTCTCTTTTCTTTTTCTGTTTTAATGTGATTTCTCAGAGTGGCTATGTCAGCGAGCATTGGTTCCTCTAGAAGTATTCTAAAGATTGAATGGTATCTATTATTGTAGTTGTTAACGGCTTTATGGACTTTTTGAATTATTATTAAAGGTCTAAATTTCTCATTGTTACTAATTTTTCTGCAGTGTTGAATGAAATCTTTCAACATCACTGTTACCTGTATGTGTGGTAGGTTTTGTAAGGTGAAAGTTTACTTCATGTGCGTTAAAAAATTCTTCTTTTATTATTTAATGATTACTGAGTAAAATTTGATGGGCTTACTGGTCAAGTTTTTAAAACCGTTTGAATTGGGCATAAAAAAAAAACTTGCCAAGTAAGCCCATCTAATTTTACTCAGTAATCATTAAATAATAAAATTTCTCTATTACATTGTAGCTGTTTCAATATTATTCTACTTTAAATATTCGGTATTAAATCTTCATGAAGTAAGAACTTGGCGCACTTTTAGATCTCATTACTTTTCACGGCTGACTTGTTACACAAAGGTTTTTGTATAGAAGAACTTGGCTCTTTTTTTAACATTTATGTTTTTGGTCTGATCTCACTCCTTTTTGCAAAGATTTAAATATTTTGCCATGTCGAAATCTCGAAAGATAAGGAAAGATAGAAGGGTGGACTCTTCCTACTAAAATCAACTTAGTGTATAGCTTCCTATTTCTTTTGGTATATTTTCTTTTTGTTATTGGTTGTTTTAATTTGCGCTTCAATTATTTCTTCTTATCCTGGCAAGATACATAACACTAACATACCTACCTTAATTACAGCAATCGGAAGTGCTCCATATAAATTAAACATACCACGCCCCCTGAATGGAAAACCTCAATTTTTATTGTTGGTCCTTTATATGCGACTTGAGCCCTACTGTTCTACCAAATTTCATTGTTCTACTGCAATTGGAGGTGCGCCATATATAATTTACATCAGTTCTGAGGAAGTGGGCGGATACCACGCCCCTGAATGGAAAACCTCGATTTTTATTTTCGGTCCTTTATATGCAATTTGAGCTCTACCGTTCTACAAAATTTCATTGTTCTACTGCAATTGGAAGTGCGCCATATATAATTTACATCAGTTCTGAGGAAGTGGGCGGATACCACGCCCCTGAATGGAAAACATCAATTTTTATTTTTGGTCCTTTATATGCGACTTGAGCCCTACCGTTCTACCAAATTTCATTGTTCTACTGCAATTGGAAGTGCGCCATATATAATTTACATCAGTTCTGAGGAAGTGGGCGGATACCACGCCCCTGAATGGAAAACCTCGATTTTTATTTTCGGTCCTTTATATGCGATTTGAGCCCTACCGTTCTACCAAATTTCATTGTTCTACTGCAATTGGAAGTGCGCCATATATGATTTACATCAGTTCTGAGGAAGTGGGCGTATACCACGCTCCTGAATAAAAAACCGCTAATTTTATATTTTTTTCTTCGAATGCAATTTGAGCCCTACCACTTTACCAAATTTTATCGTTTTACAGTAGTTGGAAGTGCTCCATTCAACCAGCAGCAATTCGGAGAAAGTGGGCGGATACCACGCCCCCCGAAAGAAAAATCTTGGTGTTTATTTTTGGTTTTTTATATGCAATATAAGCCCTACCGGTTCACCAAATTTCATCGTTTTACAGCAGTAGGAAGTGCTCCATTCAACCAACACCAATTCGGAGACAATTCGGAGAAAGTGGGCGGATACCACGCCCCCTGAATGGAAAATTTCAATTTTTCGCTTTTTTCCTCTGCTTACATGACAAGACCTACCGTTGTGCAAAATTACAAGATTCTACGATGTCGGGAAGTGCTCCATAATTTTGATGATCTGTCAGTCAGTCAGTCAGTCAGTCAGTTACGGTTTTTGTGATTTTTGAGGCCTTATATCTCAGGAACCGCTTATGCTAGAAAATTGATATTTGGTCAGGCGCATGTGCCTGACTAGCTTAGCAAATATTCGGAATTTAAAGTTTCTGACTTGATTGGTACTGAAGATAGGGAGGGGTCAAAAGTCGCCTGAGTTTGTTCCTGTAAAAAGGGTGTAGTGCCAGAACTTGGCTGGGCACTACCGTGCCCTTTGATATCTATGTGCAAAATCTCGTTTGGCCTATTCGGGGTTTCACTCAGTTCAAATTTCTTTTTAATTGGTTTTCTTTCTCATTTTGTATTTGTAGACATGTTTTACAATTATTAATGATTTTAGTTATTTTCTTTACTAATTTGGGGTAATATATTTTATTTTTTAAACTATGGTATGTTTCAATAATTCCACTATGGAGACTTTCTTGAGTATGGAACAATGATATTTGTTTCTGTGCTTCTTCTTACTTATTTCCTGTGCTCTCAATGTTGCTCTAATAAATTTTATCCGATTATTATGACCGAAGAACTGTATTAACAATTGTTGTATTTTATTGTATTCGTGATATGTTAATTCTTCTGTAATGCCTGACTTAATAAATCTTCTAAACACGTCTGTCCAATATTCTTCTCCTTTTGTCATATCAATATAAATAATTCTTCTACCATGGAAAATTTCTATTTCTTTATCTGCATTGTTTGCTAAAATTAACAGAGTTTTGTATATATTTACTATTGATTCTTTTATAGGAATGCGATTAAGCTGTTCTTCTTCTACTGAATGTATTTTTGCATTATCTGATATATTATTGACTGATTGTTCTACAGCTACCTCGTCCTTTTTTTATTCTCTTCTGGAATCCTACTTAGAAAATGGGCGATATTATTTAATTTACCTTTTAGATATTCTATGTCATATTGATATTCCTGTAATTTTAATAACCACCTTTGGGTTCTCTGACTAAACTCTTTTCCAGAATATTTTCTATTTAAATATTTTATTGGTAAGTGGTCTGTGACGATTTTAAATCGTTTACCCTATAAATAGGGTATATAATAAGTAACTGCCCAAACAATTGCTATAGGAACTCTAATCAGTTGCAGAGTATTTTTTCATTGATTATTTAATGTTCTTGGCCTGTCACATACAGGTAGACCTTGATGCATAAGTACTGCTCCTAACGCATAATTGCTTGCGTCAGTGAACAGTGTAAAGGGTTTTTCAAAGTTGGGAAATTTAAGTATGGGTTGTTTGATAATATTTAATTTAAGTGTTTCATGAATGTACTCAGCATCATTAAGGCTTATTTTCTTTCCCTTCTTCAAGTATTTCACCATGGGATAAGCAATTTTTGAATAATCCTTCACAAATTTTCTATAGTATCCTGTGGTGCCTAAGAAAGATTTGATCTGGTTCTGGGCAATTGGTATTCTTGAATGCAGTTTATTTTATTTGGGGCCGGTTTCATTCATTTCGCTGCTAATATGTGCTCTAAGAATTCTGTATTCCTTTTCATGAATGAACATTTATCAAATTGAATTTTTAAATTATGTCCAGAGAGCTTTTTAAAAATAAGAGATAAGGATTGAATGTGTTCTTTAAGACTCGTTAAGAAAATTAGGATGTCGGCTAAATAGACAACACAAATTTTGTTAATATAGTCTCTTAAAATCTCGTTCATCAATGTTTAAAACGTCGCCAGCGCATTTTTCAACCGAAATGGGATTCTAAGATATTCATAGAGACCGTTGGGTTTCACAGAGGCTGTTTTTGGAATATCGACGGGATGAACTTTAATTTGATGGTAACCTTTTGCAAGGTCAATTGATGAAAAGTTTGGGAGTGGATATTTATCATCGATAGTATTTCATTAAGCTTCCTATAATCGACACATAGGCGAAATTTCTGTTGTCCCGAGTTATGTATCTTCTTTGCCACTGCCACAATAGGCGATGCGTATCTGCTATTGGATTTTCTGATTATCCCCTGATTTTCCATATCTTCGATTTGTCGTCTAACTTCTTCTTCGTGTTGTCGGGGTAGCCTATAGAGTTTAGCATCTATTGATTGATCCATGGTAGTTTTTATCTCGTGGATTATCGTATCTGTGTTCTTTATTTGATCACCTTCACGATAAACTAAATTTTTGAATTTACTTAATAATACTTCTATTTATTTCTTTTCTACTTCGTTTAAATAGTTTAGATACAGTTCTTTCCCTTCTCCGATAAGTTCAAAGCAATCGAAAGTGGCAGTGTCTTTTTCAGAGTATAGTGAGATTGTTATGTTATTTTTTAATACAAGAGTTTTATTGTCGAAATCTAGAGTTTTGACCAATTTACTTAGTAAGTCCATGCCTATTAAAATATCGTAAGGTTTTGGACCTAAGTTTCTCTTATATTAAATTCTTTGGGAATATTAGTAATGATTCTTTCCACTACCTCATTCGTTATTGCTTGCAGTTGCATATTAATTTTGTCCTGTACTTGAAACCTACTACAATCTACTACACTGCAATTGATTATACTCATAGTTGACCCAGTGTCAATGAGTGCTCTATATTTGTATCTATTGTTGAGTTTACAAATATTTTATTTCCGAGGCTTAGTTTAGAAAAAACTCTAGATTATGAATTTCTTTTTCTCGGTTTTCAGTTTTATTTACTGACATCGGAGCCGGGTTCTGTACTGAATTTCGTAGTTGTTCAGAGGGGTTAAAAATAAGATGGACATTCCGCCTATATTGATCTGATGTACTCTGTCTATGGAAATTTGTATTAAAGTTATTTTGTCTGTTATAACTTGGATTGAAATTAAATATTATTATTTTACCTGAAATTATTATTATTTCTTCTAATATAATTTGGATTAAGGAAACTATTGCCATTTTGCTTGGGGAAATTGTTATTAAAGTTGTTTTTATTCTGCCTATTAAAATTTTGGTTAAAGTTATAGTTATTTTGTCTGAAGGGATTATAGTTATTATCTCTTCAATTCCTACTGTTCTGGTGATTATTATTTGAATATTGTATACTACTTGACTTATAAATTCTCTTTCTATGTTGTTATTATCATATCCTACATAGGAGTATAGGATGTCTTTTATTAAATGTAAGTTATAGAGATCTTTTATTTCTCTAAATAAATTTCTGACAGACAGAAAAGTTCAAATAAATAATTTAACAGCATCTGCACTTGGAACCTTGACAACTTTCTCCCTTAATTCCAGGAAAAAAGCGTCATGACTTATTGTTATATTGTCTGTTTTGCAATTTACCCTTTATTTTAATCACAGTATCCGACGAAGTTAAGCGTCTTGGATTTACTATCTAACTTTTGACGATTGACACTAGGAACGTACACATACGCTTTACAACAAAAGATTTTTAGATGTTGCAACGATGGTTTGGTCTTACACCATATCTCAAAAGGCGCTGTTAGTACAGCGTCACCCCAATAGCGCTTCGGCAAACCAGCATCCAGAAGCATACATGTTACCATTACAATGAGCGGTCTATTTTTGTGCAACACCATTTTGCCTTCTTTACAATAAAAATTACGTAACCTTTTGCTGTCATATTTTCCTCCTCCATCAGATCGGATGACTTTAGGCTTCCTCCCAAAACCATTTTCTACTTGGCGAACATATTTTTCGATGCGTTCCGCTGCCTCCGATTTGTATCCCAAAAATAAATTGCAGCATACTTGCTGAAATCATCTACCATTGTCATTATATATTTATTACCAGGTGGAGTTGGTGTATTAATAGGACCACACAAATCGGTATAAACAATATCGAGAATTTTCTTTGCCTTTCTTTCTAAAACTTCAGGAAATGGTTTCCGACTGAGTTTTCCTTCTAGGCACTCGCAAATGTTGCCTTTGACCAAATTTTCATTCAGCATGCGCTTCAGTACGCGTGGATCTTCATGCCCAAATCGTCTATGCTATTGATTTTTAATATAAAGATTTCCGCTTCGGATGCCCGAAGCTACGGTATTTCCATCCGACCCAACGTTCAGACGCTTGTCTATCAACCTGCTGACGTATAAAAGACTCCCTTCTAATTCTGGTACAAGCAGCACATCATGAAGTGTAATCTTGACTGGATTTCGACTTCCATCTATGCTCCACAGAACACCTTCACCACGGCCAGCAGTTGCTGTTTGTTTTCCATCAGCCAAAGTAATGTGCGAGTCTTCCCTAGCACATAACTTGATACGATCGAGTTAGGTCGATACAATCGAGGACAGGCAGTTCTTTCTTATGATCGAAAACAATCTAGACTCGACTCGGTTGTATCAAGTTACGTGCTGGCGCCCCGGTATCGTACATATTTCTGTGTCTTTGTCTAACACATGTCCAGCTGCCAGCAAAGCGGTCGAAAATCTCTTCAATATCGAACAGATGTTTTTCCACATTCCCATTCTCTTGCAGCTACACGTGTAGATTGACAAAATTTTTCATGATGATTACGAAGGGTATCCCATACATCCTTTGCATGTACGCAGTTTTTCAGCAATGAAAGCTGGTTGTCTCCCAGAAAGAGAATTATAGTACCTTTGGTCTTCCGATCACCCGTTTTGCAAATGGTATTCACATCGAAGGAAAAATGAAATTTATCAAATTGCACCTTAATTAAACATGAATGCATTTCCAACGCTTCTTTGGCGATCATCAGCAGCACTAACTCGATTCTCATAGTTGCATCGTTAAGTCAACATCAAAGAGTTTATATGTGAAGTAACGAACACGGCCTAAGCCAAAAAGGACAGTGGTGATCTTATTTCGCCCTCTTCTGCATTTAAATTATTGTTTTCTTTTTGAATTTTTCTGACACTAACTGCTTGATTCTATTGATTAACAATGTATAAAAAGTTTATTTTGCCTCTAAAGGGTTAGATTCATAAGTAGCAAATTGATTGATTTCTTTTGTTATTGTTTCAATTTTTCATTTAAATATTGAATTGAACTTACTTTAATATCACAAATTTTTCTAGATATATCTTTGTAGCTGCATATCGGCTGGAAGTGCTGCTTCAGGATTACTTTTGTTGCTTCCCATCCTTCAGGTCTGTTGTTAAGAAGTAGCTCCTTTGCTCGTCCTATAATTTTCGTGTTGTAAATAGCATGCCAGATTTCACCTCTTATTGGTTCCTCTACAGAGTTAAGATGAGTTTTTTCCTTCGAATGTTGGGATGTGTTGAATTTATTTTATTAAGTAGACTATTCTACTCGACCTTTGGGCGTGTGGTGTGGCTAGAGATTCCAACACGTCCGCTAATCGGTTCATCATCTATTCATTCATGATCTTTTCGATTTCTTTTCTCCAGAAGTCTAGTGCTCTTTTTCGACGAATTGTTATTTTTTTCAGCGATGATTTAAAAATTATAGCGTTAGGGTTCACAATATTCGTTTGTTTGGTACGCACTAACTAATTTTTCTTTTATCGACGATGATGTAATTATTATTCCTGTTATGGTTAAACTATATTCGTTTGTTTGATACACGTTAACACGATTTATTTTTTCGAGTAGATTCGTTCTCATATGGATTCCTACACTTTATAGGAATCCTACCGACTGCGCCAGATAAATTTTTGCACTCGCGGAATGACTTTTAAAAAAAATCAAAAACAATTAAGAATCTTTTAGGAGAAAATTTATTTTATTTGTTGCTATCTTACTTAGAACTAAAAACTCTTTGTTAAAAAATATACAATTCACTTAATTTACTTTGCAAGGTAAGCATATTCATTTAATGCCTTAAGGTTACGAAAAAAGAATTAAAGTATGTGGGAAATTAAATGAAATTAGATATGGATTGCATTGACAAAGGTTAATGCACTTTGGGTTCTATGAGAAGATAGGAAATCAAGTGAAATTGGATATTAGATAAATTCAGTGGACTTAGAAAAATATAGATTGGGGGAGGAATGAGCGGGATATGTTGATATATATGATACTAAACACCCGATCTTGATTAATATCCTGAATTCTTCTAGATTTTTCCTACAGTAACGATAAAAGTATCGTGCGTATGGTTTTCCCGAAAGTTTTCGAAGTACTCTGTACGGTTTTTTATTCTCACTTTTATATTTTGGGCTACTTATTACCTAATTAAGATTTCCGTAAATTATAATTTAATATTATATGTACATAGCTTGTTCGATCACTATCCTTAAGAATATAACAAATATAAGTTTCTTTTTAAAAATGCAACAAAATGAACAAAATTAAATTTCGTCCATGTATTATGGCTAGTAAGAGCAAGCATTCCTATTAATTATGGAACATAATGTCGTTCAAGCGATACCGAAGCGGATAGTTGTGCGCCTTTAATTGCTGAGTCAATTGGACGTTGTAAGCAAATAATACGAGAACTTTGTGCAGAATTATCCTCAGGCAAGTGCGTGAATTGTTGAGCTGTTGAGATCGATGGCGAGTTATGATATTCGTGAATTGATTCTAACAATCTCGTCTTTGCGACGATGGGAACCATGAGAGTTGTCCACTAGCATATCAGTCTCACGAACTTTTTGCACAAACTTGCGTACAGTAGGCGTGGTAGGTGCTTCATTCGGCCAAAGTTCTTTCCAAAAACGCACTGTATGGGCTATACAGCACTCATTTTGGAAATAAGTTTTCAATTTTTCCTAACGTTGTTTAAGTGTAAAACGACTCATTTCGTTCCGCGGAGATGTGATACAGACTTTATAATTATTATTTATTTAAAAAATAATAAGTCGCTTGAGTTTATGTTGCCGTTATCTGCACAAAATCCTAATTCCTTATGCAATAAATTAGAGCTTCTTGTATTTTGTTATCAAAATGTAATTGCTTATCATTCTCAAATTTAACCCAGGCAACAACACTAATTCTAAAGAATCGTGTGAACATATGAAACTCGCATTGGATCCGGGTACTAGCAAATTTGGGATCAAAGAGTTTCTGAGCACGTTTGATCCGAAGCTTTGGTTTTTTAGGTTGATGTGAAATTCATCACAGTTATCGCTAAATAAGCCAATTTTTTTTAATATCCATTTCTCCGAAAAAAAAAAAATAAAAATATTTTCGATCATAGATAAAAGTTAACATTTTATTATTGAAAAATCATCCACCAATTTCTTAAGCTTGCTGTCAACAATTAAGATAATATATGCACAAAATTGAAAATGCACAGGCTTCGAATAAAAAATAAAATGCACGACTGGGTCGCATGAACTTGCTCTTATGTAAAAAACTAAGAATTTCAAAAATGAATGTTACTAGAGAAAAACTGTTCATAAGCATAAAATTCATTTTTTAATTGACTAAAACAACTTCTTTAGTAGTTGGAGGCAAAAATACGATACCATGTGATACACGCAAATATTGCTTTATGCAAGAACAAAAATTATAAGCTTTTATATACAAAATTTTTAAAACATTTTTAAGAAAAAATGTTGGTACTCCAATTTAAAGTTTTTATTATTGTTCGAATAAAAATTAAATTTACAAAAAAAAATATTGGGCCGTTTTTGAGATATCGAATTTTCTAAGAAAAAAATAAAATTTTCAAAAATTCAAGGAATATTTTTTTTTAAAGTTTTGAAACGCAATGTTTTTTAAACTCTTTAGAAGCTTCTCTATAAAAAAATTCATCAAAATCCGTTTCGATAATGAGAAATTCAAAATTCGAAAAAGTAATATCTTGATTTTAATTTTTTTATTTACATACATTTTTTTAAAAATTTATGTAAAATTCTCGGAACCGTTTTTGAGAAAAATACGATTTTCGAAAACCATTTTCAACATTTATATGGAAGGTACCCCTTGGCATAATGGTTAGTGCGTTGGACTGTCATGCGGAAGGTCTCGAGTTCGATTCTCAGCCGCTGCAAGAAAGTTTTTTTCAGGGGTGTACTGCCTCTTGCGAGGAATTGACGAATCCTCCATGTAAAGTGCTGCTCATTAGCCGTTCGGAATCGGCAGAAAATCGTAGGTCCCCTCCATTCCTGGTAACACGCATACAGGAATGGTTGAGAGTTGTAAGTCACTAGGTCCTGGTTCACTTCGAGCTGTTGCATCACCAAATTTATTTATGGAAGGAACCGTTAGTTTTAGGTAAAGCAATTTTTTTTCTCAAATCTTGTAGATTATGTTAAAAAAACTTTTATTTAATAAGCTTGAAAAAATCGAGTTTGAGGCTTTCGAAATATTGAGTTCCCAAATAAAAACTTGAAAATTTAAATATGTAATAATATTTAAACTTTGGAGAAGTCTTAACATAAAAAATGATTTAAATCGCTTGTACCGTTTTCGAGAAAATCAAAAACAAAAAAAAATGGTTCCAGTTTGTTGGAAGATTTTTTTCAACGATTACCTAGCTTTAACTAAATAAAATTTTTGAAATTTTTCTTAAAAAAATCTGTGGCACAATTTTTGAGGAGAAAAAAATATTTATAAAATTTCGAAAAAAATCGTATGGCAGTTACCGTTATTCATGGTCTTACAAAAAAGGAAAAACGTGTAGAGGGAAAAAATTAAAAATGATATCTATCAAGTTTAAAGAAAATCTTTTGAGCCGTTTAGGCTGTAGTCGAAAAGGCAGAATTGTGAGACCTACTTTTTTGGTCTTCGCTATCATCGTAATGTCAACTTTGATCAAAATCTCGAGTTCGATTTTGCATAACTTGCCTTATAGTACCTTTAAGTCGCAAGTAAAAAAGCAAGTAAAAACAAGAGTTATTTAAAAAGAACTTTAAAAGCTTTGTTTATGGCGTTATAGTTATAAAACTAAAATTCTACTAACCTTTCTCTTAATATCACAAGGTTACAGCATGGAATATGAGCATCCAAATGAATAATTTTATATGTTAGACAGATAGGCATATGCAATACTTTTTTAACCAACCTGCCATTATCACGTCCTACGCCCCATACACGTATCGTGTGAATTGGTTGTGAGTTGAGTACAGTTAAAGTTTCCGTCTCAACTAGTTTTAGTGACCCATCTTCCAAGTCCATGTACATATTTTTACCCTGAAAAATACTTAAAAGTTAGTCTACAAATCATTCGTATTTAATTAAAATTTTGGAAATAAATTAAGAATCATGTCCTTAACTTGTTAACAAATATCAATTTAATTTAATAAGACCAAGTAATAATTGAAAACTTAATCGCGCAGTGCTTTTAAGTATGGTACGAGTACTTATCAATCATCTAAATGGGAACATGTACTACAAAACTACAAATCAAATCTGTCAAACTAGCGGCTAATACCCGGCATTACCCGGCTCTCTTTTGGTAAAACTTTATGAGTGCAATCTGCAATCATCAAACTGAATACTAAAATCAAGTAAAAAATGATTTAAGATCATGATTCGAAAAATTTACAAATTTTAGTAATGGACGCACGACACTTTTTTTTTTATTTAAAATACTTTTCATTTTATTTTTTTATAAGTATTTTTTTACATAGTATTCATGTTTTATTTTTAAGTTAAAGCCAATGTCACCACGCATTTATAGAATAAAAAAGAATATCCTAACTCTTACTGATCATGCACATTTTCGTAAAATGCTTTGTAAAAAACAAAACAAAACAAAATTTGTGTGAGTATTTGCTTCAGTATAAAACGAACTATAAATTCCTAGTGTAAAACACATCTACTGGAACTACACACTAGGGTTTGTCACTTTTATATGGCCGCAAAAAAGTACTCTTATTTTTAAATGTAATAGTGCTCAAAAGTTGTATTAGGGTCTGAGGTTTAAGAACATGTAAAAAAAAATAAGATATCGGTCGTCTTTGACTCGCTCAAATGGGTTGAAGTTGAAAAAAAAAATTTAATTTACAGTAAATTTTTTTTTTTTTTACGTATACTAAAAAAAAAACTTAATAAAATACAGAAAGAACTTTTGTCTTTACAAAAAGATATACCACGATATTGTAGGTTGTTCCGTTGATTTTTAAGAATTTTTTTTTGTAAAAAAAAAAAACGATTTTACATAAAAAAATGATTTTTCTTCCTCCTTTTATTATTCCATAGCTTCTTTATCAAGTTTTCAATTTAAACAAATATAAGCTTAAAAGTGTTTCCTTGCAATTATCTTTGACTTGAAAGCCTAAAAATATTTTATATAATTTTTTTGTATCCACACGGTGCAATTTAAAACAACACATATTTTAAAAATCTCGAAAAATCAATTTTTTTTGGATTTCATCCTATTTTTGAGGGAGCCAAAGATATTAATTAAAATGAAAATTGTAAACGCAGGATTTAATTTTGATAAGCAATGCAACTTTTAAAAGCTATTTCATTTGAAAATACCATAGTTGAGCACTTTGACACACCCTACTACAAACGCACCCTTGAAGTCAAATGCAAGGTAAATACATGAACACACCTATTCCTCATTTTCTAGAATTAAGGAAAAAATTTTGATCCACAAATAATTAAAGAGGAGAACAGTTTTGAAGTTTCTTTTATTCGTGTATAACGCCATTATTTCTAATCATTTAAGGATCGATTTGGAATTTGGATTAGATTTTCAATCAATGAGTTGAACGATCGGTTAAAAGTTGAATTGAAATTAAATGAAGAAAGAATCTGTTAATAACAAAAAAATAACAAAAAACTAAAAAAATATATCTGTATTAAAACGCGAGTTCTGTGTCTATCCATCAAAACGAAAAGTAATTCAAGTTGACCTCATCATTGTATAGGCAATTTAAACGTAGCAATTCTTTAGTTGTTTTGGGTTTCCTTGCAAGTTGCAACTGCACAAAAAAAATATTTTGAGTTACGTGTTAATATGTTATGTTATGTTACTAAATTACGTTCAATTTTTTGACAAACTGAAAATTTTAAGTTTTGTTTTTCAACTTAGAATTAACTTAAATTGTCAATTGCCAAATATCTATCAAAATAAAAGCTCGGCACTATGGAAACATGTTTTAACTATGGAAACAGAGATGTACATGCAGTACTACACGGTTAAAAATTTTGGCATGTTTTTTAATACAGCAGTATTACAGCTGTATGCAATACAAAATAAAATGCACGACTGGGTCGCACGAACTTGCTCCTATGTAATCGACCATGAATTTTAAAAACGAATGTTATTAGAGAAAACTGTTCATAAGGATAAAATTAATTTTTAAATTCTTTTAGTAGTAAGAGACAAAAACAGAACGCTATCCAACTATGAATTTATGCAAGAACAAAAATTATAAGTCGTTGTAGTAGTTTCTTAAAAAAAAACTTTTATATACAAACTTTTTAAAAGCTTTTTAAGAAAAAATTTAGGTACGCCAATGTAAAGTTTTTATTATTGTTCGAATAAAAATTAAATTTTCGAAAAGAAATATTGACCCGTTTCGGAGATATCGAATTTTCAAAAAAAAAAGAAAAAAATAGATTTTTGTTTTTCAAAAATTGAAGAAATATTTATTTTAAAGTTTTGAAATGCAATGTGTTTTAGACTTTTTAGAAGCTTCACTATAAAAAATTTCATTAAGATGTGGATAATGAGAAATTCAAAATTCGAAAAAATGGTTATATGGTAGGTACAAGCTGTAATATCTTAATTTCAAAAATTTTTTTATTAAATTAAAGATCGTAAAAATTAACTGAAAAAAACAAAATTTATCAAAATTCTAGGTGCCGTTTTCGAGAAAAACACGATTTTTGAAAACCATTTTTTTTAATTTTTTAGCATTTGTATGGTAGGTACCTTTATTTTTAGGTAAAATAAAAATTTTATTCTCACATTTTGTAGATTATATTGAGAAACTTTTATTTATCAAGTTTAAAAAAAATCTAGCATGGGGTTTTCGAAATATTGAGTTTTGAAAACAAAAATTTGAAGTTTTTCTTAAAAATCCAAAAAAAAAATTTTTGAAAATTTGAGTACACAATTCTATTTACATTTTCGAAGAGCTTTAGCAAAAAAAATGATCAAAATCGGTTTAACCGTTTTTGAGAAAATCAAAAACAAAAAAATGGTTCCATTGGGGGTACCCTCAATAACCATTTTCGGAAATTTTTTTTAAACCATTACCTAGCTTTAATTAAATGAAATTTTTCTGTATTTTTATTTTTAAAATCTGTCGAACAGTTTTTGAGAAAAAAAAATGTTTATAAAATTTCGAAAAAAATTCGTATGGGGGGTACCGTTATTTTTGGTCTTAAAAAAAAAGAAAAAAAACGTGTGGGGGGAAAAAATTAAAAATTATATCTACCGAGTTTGAAGAAAATCGATCGAGCCGTTTAGCCTGTAGTCAAACAGACAGATAGACAGACAGACAGACAGAATTGCGAGACCCACTTTTTTGGTCTTCGCTATCATCGTAATGTCAACTTTGATCAAAATCTCGAGTTCGATTTTTTTTACGAATGCATAACTTGCCTTATAGTACCTATAAGTCGCAAGTAAAAATTAGTTTTTAATATATCATAAATATTAAAAAATAAATGTAATTAATTCGTTTTATATTTTAATAGTCTGGTATTTAATTTATTATTTTTAATTGAAAAAATATTAGTATGTAATTAAAGATATTTAAAAGCAATCCTCTGGTATTAAAATGTAAAACTTTATATTACGTTTTAATACCTTTTTATTAAATTTTAATACTTCTGAAATAAAAAAATCCGTGGTATTATATTATTATACAGTTAGGTCAAGCCACGCCAGTGCCGCTGCGTATAAGATTTGAATACCCCTGTATTAGATGTTAATACTGCTAGATTTGATTTAAATTTTGTGTTATTTCATTGTAATCAAATTCATTACAATATAATACAATTTTATTAAAACTTAATATATAGATATTAATTCTAGTTCTCTATTGCATTAAATTAGCAAAGAAATATTATATATTTCGTCATTCTTAAATGTGTAACACTTTATGCCAGTTCCGCTATTTAGTTCGGGTCTTTTTTTAAAACCTTAAGTTTTTTGTTGTGTTAGTGTGTCTTAGTGTGAAGTTTTGATGCGGCTATTTAAACACCGATTAAAGGTATCTCGTTAAAAAAGTGAATATACAAATACGACACAAAATCGTATTGTGATTTTTTGGATTGCTGCCACTTTTTCAGAATCTGCACGAATTCCTTCCTGGGTGATAATATATTGCAAAAAATCAACCTGGGTTTTTAAATATTTAAATTTTTCTAAATTTAATCTTAAGTTAGGTTTTTCTAGGTATGACAGAACTTCATCAAGATTCCTTAAGTGGTCGGATTCGCTTTTCCCGAAGACGATAATGTAGTCTATAGCATGTTTTACCTATGAGAGGCTTTTCAAACATCATTTATCATACGTTGGAAAATAGCGGGCGCGTTCTTCAACCCAAATAGAAACCGAGTAAACTCATATTTACCATTAGCTGTTAAAAAGGCAGTTTTTGGGATGTCGCTATCTTAGATTTTAATCTGATGAAAGCCTGATGTAAAGTCGAGACTTGTGAAGAATTTACATTTACATAAGCTTGCTAACGTGTTTGTTATATCCGGAATGGGATAAGCTTCGGAAATTAAAACAGATATTTAAAACAGATATTAGCCTAAATTCTTCACAAAAACTTTACAAAAGGGTAGGAATCTAGTTTAATTTAATGTTAATTTATTAAAATTTGCGTTGTAATTGCTAAAATGAGAGAAATTTGAGAAAATAGATTGGTCGTAGCAATCATATTGCAATTCGCGACGACCAATTTATTTTCTCAAATTTCTCTCATTTTAAGAATTACAACGCAAATTTTAATAAATTAACATTAAATTAAACTAGATTCCCTACCCTTTTGTAAAGTTTTTATGGAGAATTTAGGCTTAGATATGATTTAAATCCCATTTGTTTTTTTATTCGTTGGTCGTTGGTCGCTCTCATGTGAATAGTTCTTAAGTCTTTTGAATACATTCACTAGTCTACGAGTATATTGTCTTTCGCCTGCTGCATTTGTTTTTTTTTTTGGACCTATCCAAAGAGGCGAGTTAAAAGGGCTTTTAGATGTCTAATAACACCATCGGCAAGCATTTTATTTATTTGGGATTCAACTTCTGATCGAAGGTTAGGGGGATAAGGGTTTGTGTTAATGGGTTCGGAAGATGTGGTGCTTGTTTCTGCACGAACACTAGTGTCAATGGTACCGCTATCAGAAATTGGTCCAAATAGTATCTCATGCTTCTTTAATAAGTTTTGAATGCAACTGATTTTATCTAAATTAACCTGCATATTGTGTACCTGTTTTGATTCTTTTTCTTTAAGATTAATTTTTATCTTTGGGGCTATTGTAAGAATATTATTTTTCCCATCTATTATAGCTTCTAATTTTTTAAGGGTATCATCACCTATGATACCGTCAAAAGATGTTATAATATACATATACATACATACATATACATATATACAACTTTCCATCAAAGTGATAGCCCTTGAGGGAAAATGCGAACTTCTTGAATACCGAATGGACGAAATGCAAAAGAAAAACACTGAAAACAACCTAATGATGAGAGTCGATGTGCAAGTTGGAAGAGACGAGAGGGAAGTGGTGAAAGACGTATGTTCATCTTTAATTCAACCACCACCATCTAAGGATAGCTTGCAAATCCACGAACTTCGATCTGTGAACACAAATGTTAAAAATTTTTTTGTCAAACTTCACTCAAAACACCAAGTTATCTCTGCCTTAAAATCATCGAAAAGCATTAAGAACACAGGGGTCACCATCTTCAAAGACCTTCCTATTTCAATTCGGCAAAAGCGTAATCAACTACTGAAAATAAGGAAAAGTCTTATGGAAATAAACTCCGAAATAAAAGTATTTGTGAAAGAGGATAACATGTTTATTAACAATAAAATGTTCCGGTGGAGCCAATCTTTGGGACTTTTATACAACAATAAAGCAGATGGAATTGTAGAATTGAATTGCATCTATCAAACTGACTTAAGTAATCAGCTGGATAAATGGAAGGAGACTGACGAACGTCAGAACAGAGATACGAGTAAATCCAATAGAGCGACATGGGGGGTGGTCGTGGCGCGATGGATTGTTGCTCGCCTGTGAACCTCATGATCACAGGTTCGATCCCTGCCGTCGTCTATGTCGTTTTAATTCCATTAAAAACCTTCTAAAATTGTCATCAATGGGTTGCTGGTTTACTCATTACATGTTGTTCAGGCATAACACTAACAACATGTAATTGAGTTAAACTAGTATGCCCAACAAAGATGAACACGAATAAAATAATGTGAATTATAAGCGACATAAAAATAAAGACACGGCATTCTCCGCTTTAGTTCAGCCGCCATCCCTGGAGATAAAATATCTGAGACAACAACCTTCAGTCTCAGAACATCATGCCACACATCTTTCCTATCCTTCTTTCTCTTCTTAACTTCACGCCCGCGCTGTGTTGAAACATTTAAAGGGTAATCTAATCCCTTGAGCGCGGGTAGATTATAAAAAAAAAAAAAAAAAAAATCTAGTAGTCAAATGGGAAGCAGCTTAGTCAGGACGCAACCCTTTCGATCATCTCCGAATTCTTATTTAGCATAGGGTAAAGGCGCCGTCTGCCAAAATATAGAATTAAATTATGAATTAAAAAGTTTTAAAATAATTAGTTATAATATAGCAGGTCTTAATAATAGGGCATTATATAAAGATTTTTTTGAATTATTAAATATTTATGATTTTGTTTTTTTTGTACTAAACATTTGTGGTAGAAGAAAATTATGATTTGCACAACGAACGTTTTATACATTTAAATTTTCATTGGATCCCAGCAAAAAAAGTAAATACCAAAGGAAGGCCGAGTGGAGGATGTTACTTTGGTTTCAAAAAGTCTATAAAAAATGTAACTTGTGAATTTGTATCAGAGGAAGAAATAATATACTTAAAAATTATCATAAATTCTACGAAGTATATTATAATACCAATCATTGGGAGAGAGATTTCGGAGCAATAAACGATTTTCTAGAAAGTAACAACATAGATAATGTGATGATTATTGGTGATCAAAATGCAAGGATAGGTGAGGAATCTGGGAAAGAAAATACATTTGCAGGCAAATTAAGAACTTCGAAGGATATAACTATAAACCCTAGAGGAAAAAAACTTTTGGAATTATGTGACGCATATGGACTTTCCATCATAAATGGTGTGTGTAAATCTGATAAAGGTGGGGAATATACTTTTGTGGGGCAACAAGGAGCTTCAGTAGTCGATTTCTGTCTTGCAAGAGGTGATTGGATGTTACTAATCCACGACTTTGAAGTGTTGAGTGAGCCTTTTTCTGACCACATGCCAATAACTGTTGAATTTAATCCATATTTTAGACCAAAATTAGAGTCGAGGAAGCTTAAACTTCCTCCAAAATTGATATGGAAAGAGGACAGAGCAACAGAGTATCGGGAAAATCTAAATGAAAACCTTCAAGAGGGCGTAGATACTTGTATGGGTGATATTGAAACCATTATAAAATCTTCATATCCGGCTGGCAGAGAAACACATATTCTAAGAAAAAAATTAAAGGAAAAGTGGTTTGATGGAGATTGCGAAATGGCTCGAAAAAAATCCTTTGGATGGCTCAGAGCTTTTCGAAAATTCAATTATCCTGGTTTTAAAAGGCTCTACATTGAAGCAAACACCTTTTATAAAAAAATATGTAAAGAGAAAAAAATAAAGTTCCATGAGGACATGGCTTCAAAATTAACATGCTGTAAAGACGCGAAAGATTTTTGGAAAGCGATTAAGATCTTCAACGGTAAAAGTCTTCAAATTAGCGATAAAATCTCTGTCGTATGCCTAAAAGAGCACTTCGAAAAACTCCTAAATCTAGATATGGTTGCACCAGCCCCCTCTTATGCAAAACCTTTTTTCTCTGACCCCGTTCTGGATTCTCCTATATCTGAGGAAGAAGTTTATTTAACAGCAAAAAGACTAAAAGATGGAAAAGCGCCAGGAGCAGATGGAATAACAATAGAGTTCCTGAAATATGGATCAACGAAACTGTTTCAAAAACTCACAGAGCCCTTCAATCGAATATTGGAAACGGGAAACGTACCACATCAGTTCAAAAGCTCTATTATATTTCCGATCCACAAAAAAGGAGACTTATCTGACCCAAAAAACTATCGCGGGATATCCTTTCTAAATGCCTCATACAAAGTATTTGTCTCGATTTTAAATAATCGCTTAAATGAATGGATAATTCAAAATAAAAAGCTTAAGGAATTTCAGGCAGGTTTTAGGAGCGGTTATTCCACTTGCGACAACATATTTGTTCTAAGAAGTATTGCAGGTACATTTTTGGAGCAAAAAAAGAAGTTATATGTATTTTTCATTGACTTCAAGGCTGCTTTTGATACTGTTGATAGAAGATCACTATTCTACAAGCTATACAATGCTGGAATGACGTCAAAATTCGGAACTGTCTTAGAAAATCTATATGATGGAAATCAGGCAGCGGTCTGGAATGGGGAAGAAATGTCTAATTGGTTTGAGACAACAATGGGAGTTAAACAGGATTGCCCCCTGAGTCCTTATCTGTTTGCTCTTTTTATAGACGATATGGTCGACTGTTTACCAGGGGGAATAACGTTTGCTGGAATATTGATCAAAGCTCTGATGTTCGCTGATGACGTTGTTCTCTTTGCATACTCGCCTGAATCACTTCAACTTATGATCAATCGTCTTGTTGTATACTGCAGATTGTGGAACCTGACGGTGAATCCAACCAAATCTAAAGTGATGGTGTTTAAAAAGGGAGGTGGTAGAACATCCAGAACAGAGAAGTGGCATTTAAACAACGAGCCAATTGAAGTTGTAAGATCTTACAAATACCTTGGTGTTATAATAACGAGTAACCTGAATATGGAAAGTCATTTGAAAGTAAATCTAATAAAAGCAAAAAGCGCAATAAGTGCTACTTGGAAAAGATGCGTTAAATACAAAGTTTTTATAGCAGTAGCTGAATCTGTGATGCTGTATGCGGCTCAAACTTGGGGTTATGAGGAATACGAAGCAGTAGAAAAATTGCTAAGATTTTATGTAAAAAGGTGTTTCCAACTACCTAGGAATACTCCAAACTATATGGTTATTATTGAAACCGGATTGTCACCGCTGTTTATTAAAACTCTCAAATTACATATCGACTATCTTTTGAAAGTGTTAAATATGCCTGATAGTAGACTGCCAAAAATTATTGCGCAATATACTATTCAAAGGAAAGGACTCTGGTTTGATAAATTAAAGGAGCTTGCTGAATATTGTCACGTTGATCTTAATCTCAGCACAAACAATGAATGTAGTACTAAAAACGCTCTCTATGACCTAATCAGGAAAGTGGATGAACAATATAGAATTGACTGTATTAACCAAGCTACTTCATCAGTACACAGAGTGACCTACAGCGTTTTGCAACATAATCTATGTGAAAAAAAATATTTTCGGCCGGAAAATAGTCAAAGGCTCATTTCGGCAATGTTTAAAATGAGAGGAGAACTAGTTTATTTAAATTTTATACCGCATCGTGAGGATTTGCCGGTTATTTGTAGCCTTTGTAACCTGTCAGTGAGAGAAGATGTCCTACATTTTATTGGAATCTGTCCTATCCTTAAAGAAGTTAGGAGAACTATTCTTGGCAGTGATACGAAAACGGTTACTGAAATGATTGCTATGCTTAATTGCGAAGGGGAGGTTACTCAACTATACAATTTTTATAGAAGAGCAATGAGTTACAGAAACCAAGTAATGAATGAAGCCTTTTAAAAACAAATCTTTCTTTTTTACAAACCACAACAAAACTAAAATCGGATTTTATTTTAAATTTTCTTTTACCTTTTGTTCATCTATGTGATATTAAAAATTACTTATTTACCTGTAAACTTATAAATGTCAATCAGGCAGACGGCAAAGCCATGCTTTAATGATTTTATGATTTTTTGTACATATAAATCAAATGTAAATGTAAATTGTATGTTTTTTTGAATCACATAATAAAATCTAATTATCTATCTATCTATCTATCTTCATTTGTAATAACGTCTGTTGCGAAGAGACGTTGCTGCTTTCTCTCAAAATTATCAGATCCATTGAATCTTTTTGGCACTATATCATTCCCGGTTGATTTATATAATTGATCTGACGACTTTGAATCGATTTGTCCACTTCCAGAGACTGTATGAGTTTTGGATTATTTGGCCTAGGAGGCGGTGGGTTATACCACGTTGGTCTTGGGTTCGCATAACGCTCATTGTTATACATTTGGACCCTTTCGCTGCGTGTTATCTGAGGGATTCTATTTTCCCTTTGGTATTTTGACGGAAACATTTGATTAACTGGAGAAGTAAGTGTTATTGTAATTTTTCCTATGGTATTGAAAAATTTCGGAAATTCAAATTCTGAAATTCTAAGCAAGAGGTATAGGCCTTTAGAAGGTTTTCAGGTTTTTGAATTATTAGCATTTTAGAAACGTCTCCATTCAGACCTCAAATGAAAATGTCTAAGGCTCTGTTTCTACAATTCTCTGTCAGGGCGGTCATGGTTTCTTGAGAATAATCTTCTGTTTTAATTTTATGAATAAGTAACGACAACTGGTGGTTAACCCGTGCATAAAACTCGTCGATAGTTTTATTCCCTTGGGTCACTCTATTTAATTCATGCTCCAACGTTCTACAATCACGTTTGTCCGTATAATGCAGTGACAAACATCTTTTTATAGTTGCCCAATCCTCGTCAAATATGTTGTAGGATATGAGGGTGGCATCGGCCGGGCCCGTTATTTTTTGGCATATGTGTCGAATTATTGCCCTATAGATAGGCTTAGTTTTGACAATTTGGTAATCATTTAATATGGACTCCACATTATGGATCCACGAAATATATTGAACTGCATTCCCAGTTTTTGGGTTTGATAAGGTTTTTTTTTTTTGGGGGGGGGGGGGGGGTGTCACTTTACTCTCAATTTGGAGTATGCGACTGTTTATCAGATTAATTTGTTCAATATGCTGGTTTACAACACCAGTCAATTGTGTGACTAGTGTTGATATTTCTTCGAGTGTAGGCATTTTGGGGTGAAAAATTGAGATTATTCGAGATAGGATTGAATTATTTGATTTAAGTTTTAAAATGTATTGTGATAAGAATTGTTTGTAAAATTTCTTTTACAGTAGGCAAGTTTTTTATAGAAACAGATAGAAAATTATAATCAAGTTCGTATATATTTTTAAATTTCACTATGCTCAATTTTTATAAAAACAAAAATATTTAATATCAGTAAAAATAATTTTATATGTTTATATTATTTCGATTGTCTAGGTATTTTTTTAATATACTATTTTTATAAAGGTATATTTTAACGTAAAATTAAGTAATATTTCTTAATTAATACTAATAAATTGATTTATCTTCACCGAAAAGGTAAGTAATGAAAAATGTTAAGCATATTTTTTTAGTGAAAAATTAAATCAGACCAAAAACATAAATGTTAAAAAAAGGGCCAAGTTCTTCTATACAAAAACCTTTGTGTAACAAGTCAGCAGTGAAAAGTAATGAGATCTAAAAGTGGGCCAAGTTCTTACTTCATGAAGATTTAATACCGAATATTTAAAGTAGAATAATATTGAAACAGCTACAATGTAATAGAGAAATTTTATTATTTAATGATTACTGAGTAAAATTTGATGGGCTTACTGGTCAAGTTTTTAAAACCGTTTGAATTGGGCTTAAAAAAAACTTGCCAAGCAAGCCCATCTAATTTTACTCAGTAATCATTAAATAATAAAATTTCTCTATTACATTGTAGCTGTTTCAATATTATTCTACTTTAAATATTCGGTATTAAATCTTCATGAAGTAAGAACTTGGCCCACTTTTAGATCTCATTACTTTTCACGGCTGACTTCTTACACAAAGGTTTTTGTATAGAAGAACTTGGCTCTTTTTTTAACATTTATGTTTTTCGTCCGATCTCACTCCTTTTTGCAAAGATTTAAATATTTTGCCATGTCAAAATCTCGAAAGATAAGGAAAGATAGAAGGGTGGACTCTTCCTACTAAAATCAACTTAGTTTATAGCTTCCTATTTCTTTTGGTATATTTTCTTTTTGTTATTGGTTGTTTTGATTTGCGCTTCAATTATTTCTTCTTATCCTGGCAAGATACATAACACTAACATACCTACCTTAATTACAGCAATCGGAAGTGCTCCATATAAATTAAACATACCACGCCCCCTGAATGGAAAACCTCAATTTTTATTGTTGGTCCTTTATATGCGACTTGAGCCCTACCGTTCTACCAAATTTCATTGTTCTACTGCAATTGAAAGTGCGCCATATATAATTTACATCAGTTCTGAGGAAGTGGGCGGATACCACGCCCCTGAATGGAAAACTTCGATTTTTATTTTCGGTCCTTTATATGCAATTTGAGCCCTACCGTTCTACCAAATTTCATTGTTCTACTGCAATTGGAAGTGCGCCATATATAATTTACATCAGTTCTGAGGAAGTGGGCGGATACCACGCCCCTGAATGAAAAACCTCGATTTTTATTTTCGGTCCTTTATATGCAATTTGAGCCCTACCGTTCTACTAAATTTCATTGTTCTACTCCAATTGGAAGTGCGCCATATATAATTTACATCAGTTCTGAGGAAGTGGGCGGATACCACGCCCCTGAATGAAAAACCTCGATTTTTATTTTCGGTCCTTTATATGCAATTTGAGCCCTACCGTTCTACCAAATTTCATTGTTCTACTGCAATTGGAAGTGCGCCATATATAATTTACATCAGTTCTGAGGAAGTGGGCGGATACCACGCCCCTGAATGAAAAACCTCGATTTTTATTTTCGGTCTTTTATATGCAATTTGAGCCCTACCGTTCTACTAAATTTCATTGTTCTACTCCAATTGGAAGTGCGCCATATATAATTTACATCAGTTCTGAGGAAGTGGGCGGATACCACGCCCCTGAATGAAAAACCTCGATTTTTATTTTCGGTCCTTTATATGCAATTTGAGCCCTACCGTTCTACCAAATTTCATTGTTCTACTGCAATTGGAAGTGCGCCATATATAATTTACATCAGTTCTGAGGAAGTGGGCGGATACCACGCCCCTGAATGAAAAACCTCGATTTTTATTTTCGGTCCTTTATATGCAATTTGAGCCCTACCGTTCTACTAAATTTCATTGTTCTACTCCAATTGGAAGTGCGCCATATATAATTTACATCAGTTCTGAGGAAGTGGGCGGATACCACGCCCCTGAATGAAAAACCTCGATTTTTATTTTCGGTCCTTTATATGCAATTTGAGCCCTACCGTTCTACCAAATTTCATTGTTCTACTGCAATTGGAAGTGCGCCATATATAATTTACATCAGTTCTGAGGAAGTGGGCGGATACCACGCCCCTGAACAGAAAACCTCAATTTTTATTTTCGGTCCTTTATATGCGATTTGGGCCCTACCGTTCTACCAAATTTCATTGTTCTACTGCAATTGGAAGTGCGCCATATATAATTTACATCAGTTCTGAGGAAGTGGGCGGATACCACGCCCCTGAATAAAAAACCGCTAATTTTATATTTTTTTCTTCGAATGCAATTTGAGCCCTACCACTTTACCAAATTTTATCGTTTTACAGTAGTTAGAAGTGCTCCATTCAACCAACACCAATTCTGAGAAAGTGGGCGGATACCACGCCCCCCGAAAGGAAAACCTTGGTGTTTATTTTTGGTTTTTTATATGCAATATAAGCCCTACCGGTTCACCAAATTTCATTGTTTTACAGCAGTCGGAAGTGTTCCATTCAACCAACACCAATTCGGAGAAAGTGGGTGGATACCACGCCCCCTGAATGGAAAATTTCAATTTTTCGATTTTTTCCTCTGCTTACATGAGAAGACCTACCGTTGTGCAAAATTACAAGATTCTACGATGTCGGGAAGTGCTCCATAATTTTCATGATCTGTCAGTCAGTCAGTCAGTTACGGTTTTTGTGATTTTTGAGGCCTTATATCTCAGGAACCGCTTATGCTAGAAAATTGAAATTTGGTCAGGCGCATGTGCCTGACTAGCTTAGTAAATATTCGGAATTTCAAGTTTCTGACTTGATTGGTACTGAAGATAGGGAGGGGTCAAAAGTCGCCTGAGTTTGTTCCTGTAAAAAGGGTGTAGTGCCAGAACTTGGCTGGGCACTACCGTGCCCTTTGATATATTTGTTTAAAACAATTGATATTTTGTGGTAATACATTTTTTGTTCTTTAGTTACTATAATTTCTTTATGAAATATTTTTAATTTGTGTTTAATAAATTTTTGTAAGATTTGTTTGCATTTAAAATATAATGCGTTTAATACTAAAGCTTACAGAATTAACTTCTGCATCGTCGGGCGTCCATGTGGTCTCTTTTGCCCAGGCTACTCGCGCACGGATTGTTCCACTGTTTGATGCACTGGTTCTTCCTTCTTTGTTGGCAAATCTGCTGTTGTTTTAAAATGTCTTTTACATTAGTTTTTATTTCACTTTGCGTTAAAAGAATCCTTTTTTATAATGTTCTTATGTTACGCGCCGATCGCGGTTAACTGATTATTCCAAATATTTATGTTTTTTATGTATGCATACTTTTCTGATTATATTGTTGTGAACAGAGCTTTATACTAGTACAGCGCCATCTGTTGGAAAACTGCATATCTAATTTATGGAAGAAACTAAAAGCTCTTTTCCAATGTCAAATGTATTTCCCCTTATTCCAAACATCTAAAACATTCCAAGACAAGAACTTTCGAGAACAACTAATTTGAGTTTATAAGGGAGTGTTCACGGTGAGCGAGACACAGTTTATTTTCGATTATGAAAGTGTGCAAAGCTGAACTATTGGATTGTGGAAAGTGTAATTAAAGAAGTGTGATTTAAGTTTGAATAAAAGTATTGGAGTTGATTATAAATTGAGATTTACTGTTTTGAATTGGAAAGTGTGAATAAAGAAGAAATACTAAAAAGAGTAATAAGTTTTATTTAACGAACCTAGTAAAAATATTACATTGGTGTCAGAAGTGGGATAAAACTTATTGTGCAGTGAAGTATGCGAAAAAAAAAATACATATAATGAGCAAGTTATTGAAAGAGCTCAACTGTAATGAGCTGAAAAGTGAATTAGGCAAGCGAGAACTTTCTGGAGCAGGATCGAAAAATGAGCTTGTTCTGCGTTTGGCCGAATATTTGAAACAACAAAATGAAGACCCGGATATTTTCGTCTTTGAAGCTGACGCTGAGGAAGTGGACGTAAGTAAAAATGCAGATGTTTCAAATATGTTTAGTCTTCTGCTTGAGCATCTCGAAGAGCAAAGAAATGAACAAAAGAAAGAACAGGAGAATGTACAAAAGAATGTTCTCGAACGTCTCGAAGAGCAACGAAATGAGCAGAAAAACGAACAAAATAATGTTCTCGAACGTCTCGAAGAGCAAAGAAATGAGCAGAAAAAACAGCATAGCGAACAAAAAGACTTTCTCGAAGAGCAGAGAAAAATGCTAGAAGGCAAGCTTGTTAACATCGAAAATAATGTATCTGCACTTGATGGTCGTGTTTCATTGCTGGAGAATCAAGTCGACAACAAAATGGAGACGTTTTCAAAAGTCTTAGATGAACGTGTTTCATTGCTAGTCGACAACAAAATAGAGACGTTTTCAAAAGAGTTAGACCGTGTTCGAAACATAAAGATTCGGGAAAGTTCTGGGGAAACTTTGAGAAAAAAAGAGATGCAACCTCCAACCTTTGATGGACAAACTTCTTGGTCTATATACAAGAAGCAATTCGAGGCAGCTTCCACAACAAATGGCTGGGATGAGGCTGACAAGTATATAGCATTAACTCTTGCTCTTAGAGGAGCAGCTGCTGAGTTGTTGCAAATCATACCAGCAGATAAGAGCGGCGACTTTAATTCCTTGATTTTGGCTATAGACAAACGCTTTGGTAACAGCCACATGAAAGAAGTCTTCAAAGTGCAACTCAATTCCAGAGTTCAGAAGAGGGGCGAAACTCTACAACAACTGCAAGCGGACATTGAAAGGTTTGTTCATTTTGCATATCCAGATGTTGGAGAGGAAATTTGTAACCAGTTCGCAGTTGAGGCATTTGTTCGCGCCATTTCTGACATACATCTTCAAAGGGCCGTGCGAACTGCTGGAAAACGAACTCTTTCGGAAACATTAGCGTTTGCCTTGGCAATGGAAGCAGCAGAGCAAGCTTCTCACGGAGTACATCGACTTAGAGAAGCCATCGTCGAAGAATGCTCATGCCAAAGAACTGATGTCCAAAGGAACCAACGAAACGCACTTGCAAAGTGCTGGAATTGCAACAAGCCCGGACATTTACAGCGTCAATGTCGATTACCACCAAGAAGAGCTTGTCAACATTGTGGACACGGAGTTTCAAGCCCAGAACAAGGTAACAATAACATCAGTGTTACTTCCCGAACAGTTTCTCAACAGGGAAACGAGAAAGAACCAACTTCGAGGGGCAGAAGCTGGTTTCTGGTATCGATGGCCCCAGAAGCACCATCCAGGTCTCTCAAACTAAGCGAGACAATAGAAGTCTGACTGTCGAGGCAACTTTAAATGGCAACAAACGTGTGGTCATCATCGACACCGGTGCCACAGCCTCCATTGGATTGGCTACACAACACCAATAGTTACCGTCTAAGAACTGCCACAGGAGAAGCAGCTAGGGTTTATGGTGAAGTCCGACTTAGAATTCGAATTGCAGATTTAGAATTCTCATACAAATTTTTGGTGGCAGATATATGTGACGAATGCATCATAGGCATGGACTTCATGAAAGAACATCGAGTAATTTTGGATATTGGCAACCAGGTACTCAAATACCAGAATACAGAGATTCCAATGATCTATGGGCACGAAGGAACAATAACTCTAAGAACTGTCATCAAAGAAGACGTGATTCTGATTATTCCTACTTCTTCTGAGGTATTCGTTTGGACAAAAGTAGAAGGTGAGTGTGGACGCCATCGATACCTAATGGTGGAACCAGGCCCAGATTGTTCTTCCCAAAACGTCATCATTGGGAAGACACTTGTGGCTCCGAAGAACAATATGGTCCCCGTACGGATACTCAACACCAAACCGTACGATGTATAGTTAGCGAAAGGAGAAGTTATCGATAAGTGCGAATCTGTTGCAGCCATAACACGAATTAACGCTGAAACATCGAGAACGACATTAAACCCTGAGAAGCTCAATAGCATCAAGGCAAAGATACTCAATTCATCTAACCTAAACCAACATCAGGTTAAAACGGCAGAAAGCCTTCTGCACGAGTATGTTGACATTTTCGCTTCACCAAACGGAAAATATGGAAGGACACAAATGGTGCAGCATCGAATAAATACAGAAGATGTAAGGCCCATTCGTCAGCCCATAAGACGTCTGCCACTGGCCAAACAAGGTGAAGCTGAGGAAATGATTACCACCATGAAGAAGGATGGTTTGATTGAGAACTCCAAAAGTCCTTGGGCGTCACCAGTGGTCCTAGTCAAAAAGAAGGACGGAAGTACACGGTTTTGTGTTGACTACCGAAGGTTGAATGACGTAACCAAGAAAGACAGCTACCCCCTGCCAAGAATTAGTGACACCTAAGATGCAATGGAAGGAGCACACTGGTTTTCAACACTGGACTTAAAAAGTGGAAATTCACCCTGAAGATCGAGAAAATACAGCGTTCTCCACAGGTAATGGGCTGTGGCAGTTCAACGTGATGCCATTTGGTCTTTGCAACGCTCCGGCAACATTTGAGCGTTTGATGGAGTGTGTCCTTCAAGGTCTTGTCTACTTGGATGATGTTATAGTTTACGGAAAGACATACGACCAACACTGTAAGAACCTAAAGGGTTTGTTCCAGAGACTTCGAGAGGCTAACCTTAAACTGAACACAGAAAAATGTGCACTGTTCCAGACTGAAGTAAAGTATTTGGGGCGTATCATCTCGTCCCAAGGAGTCAAGACCGATCCTGAAAAAGTTGACACCGTTAAAAATTGGCCAACACCACAGGACAAACATCAACTACGAAGTTTTCTTGGTCTTGCTACTTATTACAGACGTTTTGTTAAGAACTTTGCCGGAATTGCGAAGAGTTTGCATCAGCTTACGGAAAAGAACAAGCAGTTTAAATGGTCAGGTGAGTGTGAAAAAGCCTTCCAAGAACTGAAATACCGTCTATGCAATGCTCCGGTGCTGATCTATCCTACTCCAGGCAAGCCTTTTATCATCGATGCTGATGCAAGCAACGTAGGAGTCGGCGCGGCGCTGTTCTGTCACAAGTGCACAATGGCGAAGAAAAGGTTGTCGCCTATTTAAGCAAAGTACTGTCGAAGACCGAAAGGAACTCTTGGCACTCATCTTGGCAACGAAACACTTCAACAAATACATCTATGGACAGAGGTTTCTTCTACGAACCGATCATGGTGCTCTTAACTGGTGGTTGAACTTCAAGAACCCAGAAGGACAAGTCGCAAGGTGGATAGAAAGACTGCAGACTTACGATTCCGAAATTCAACACCGAAGGGGAAAGCTGCATTCAAATGCCGACGCTCTATCCCGAAGGCCTTGTAAAATAGATTGCAAGCATTGCAGGCGACAAGAAGAAAAGGAATCCATCAACATTCTGCGAATAAGGGCTGACCCCATTTGTGGATGGAGCAATGAAGAATTAAGATCTACTCAACAAGAAGACCCCGACATTGAACCTCTTCTCGCATGGAAGGAACATGAAGAAAAACCCGCATGGAATGACATTTCCGATAGGAGTCCAATTTTAAAAGCCTATTGGGCACAATGGGACTCACTTCATGTGCAAGAAGGTGTTCTTCGGCGAAAATGGGAGTCCACTGATGGTAAATCCTATGTGATACAGCTTGTGTTACCTCAATCAAAAATTAAAGAGGTTCTTCGAGAAATGCATGATGGACCTTCAGGAGGCCATTTGGGAGTCAACAAGACACTAGAAAAAGTGAGACAACGATTCTACTGGTTGCATGCAAGAGATGACGTTGAAAAGTGATGCCGAAATTGTGTCGCTTGTAGAAAACTGCAAGGAAAAATGATGCAATATAATGTTGGCTCACCGTTTGAAAGGATTGCTATTGATGTAACTGGCCCATTTCTGGAAACGAATGATGGAAACAAATACATTCTGGTGGTAATGGATTACTTCAGAAAATGGCCTGAGGCATACGCTATCCCGAACCAAGAAGCCAAGACCGTGGCCGACCAGATTGTGTTTAACTGGGTAAGCAGGTTCGGTGTGCCTATGGAACTTCATTCCGACCAAGAAAGGAACTTCGAGTCGAACATATTCCAAGAGGTCTGCGCGTTTCTTGGCATTAAGAAAACGAGAACCACACCATTTCACCCCAATCTGATTAAATGGTCGAGAGATTCAACAGGACTTTAAAAGAGCACCTCACTAAGGTCGTAGGCGACTACCAAAGAAACTGGGATAGGCACATACCACTATTTTTGATGGCCTATCGAAGTGCAGTACATAGCTCAACAGGACAAACACCATCTGAAATCCTGTTCGGAAAAAGCATACGGCTGCCTAGTGAGATAAGGTTTGGACACCCACCACAAGAGTCTCAGGAAATAGGGGATTACGTGAGTGACCTAAAAGAGAGGCTAATCGACATCCACGAAAGGACCAGGACTAGAATGAGCACTTACAGCGATCGAATGAAGACAAGGTACGACACAAGAGTAAACACGACAGGATTCCAAGTAGGAGATCGTTTATGGCTGTATAATCCACATCGTCAAAAGGGATTGTCGCCGAAGCTTCAACAAAACTGGGAAGGCCCTTATACTGTCGTCACGAAAATCAATGATGTCGTTTACCGAATTCAAAGAGGGTTAAGAGGAAAGTTAAAAGTTGTGCATAGCGATCGACTGCACCGATACAGTGGCGAAGCTGGAGATAGAATTGTTCGGAGCGAGCAATCTTTAGAAGGGGGCAATGTTGTGAACAGAGCTTTATACTACTACAGCGCCATCTGTTGGAAAACTGCATATCTAATTTATGGAAGAAACTAAAAGCTCTTTTCCAATGTCAAATGTATTTCAACTTATTCTAAACATCTAGAACATTCTGAAGCTGAACTATTGGATTGTGGAAAGTGTAATTAAGGAAGTGTGATTTAAGTTTGAATAAAAGTATTGGAGTTGATTATAAATTGAGATTTACTGTTTTGAATTGGAAAGTGTGAATAAAGAAGAAATACTAAAAAGAGTAATAAGTTTTATTTAACGAACCTAGTAAAACTATTACAATATGTTGATTGCGTTGGACCGATTAAGGGGGGGAAAGCAAATTTCAAAAAATATTGTATTGTAGTAAAAGAAAAAGTTTTAAGTTGTTATTATTAATTTTTTTTATATATGTACATTTTATAAGTACATATGTGTACATAGACATTAATATTCATATCAATCTTTTGTATTTTGACTTATACCCTGTTAAACAAAAATTGTCAGTACAGGGAAGTTAGGACGTTTGCCTCACTCTGATTTCATTGGCTTGGATAAGTGTGTCGCCTCTTAAAGCTCTCACAGGGTTTCCCTAGTTTATAATATAAATCGCCAACACTCAACATACTTAACTTCATAAAATTTTTTCTTAAAAGCTTCAAATCCCAAAAAGCTCCTTAAAAAAATCTACTGAATAAGCTCCTTGCTTGTAATTGAGAATGATCATGCTAACTCTGTTTTGATGTAGATAACAAGCGCACGATCGTATGGACCTTGAAGGTATCTCTTCAGCAGTGGGATACAACGGTCGTGTTGGGGTGTACAATTTTTTGCGAAGTATTACAACAACAATTCTTTAAGGAAAATCAGTGGCTTGCTCCTTTTTAAGTGGTATTTTTCCCAACGCGGAGAAGTGAGGGTGCATCAGGCGCCACTGCTTTAGAAAAAGCACTCCCATAAGGCCTGTACTGAGAATTTTTGTTGAACAGAGAATATAGACAAACAAACAAGGAATTTAAATCTCTATGTAAGAATAAAAAACAAAATTACTTTGAAAAATAGGCCAGACGACTGGCTCAATCCGGCAATGTAAGCAATTTTTGGAAAATTGTAATAACCTTTCCTTGAACCTTGAATCAGATCTAACACTTGATATCCTATTTGTCCACTTTAAGCAACTTTTAAATACTCTATCTAGTGGTATGAACAACTCGTATCCTGTACCGGGCTTTGAAAGTCTATTATTGGATGCGAGTATAACAAGTGCAGATATAATAGATGCTCTAAAAGCCTTAAAGGATGGAAATGCGGCTGGGTCAGATGGAATTCCCGCGGATTTTTTCAAATTTGGGACCATGGAATCGGTAAATAAGCTTAATGTTTTGTGTAACCAGATTATAGACACCGGAAGTATTCCGCTGCAGTTTAACTAAACTCTAATTTTTCCAATATTTAAAAAAGGATGCACGAGGAACCCGGCAAACTATCGTGGGATAAGTTTTCTTAATGCTTCTTATAAGATATTTCCTTCAATTCTCCAACGATGACTAAGTTGCTGGATCGATTAAAACCATTTAATTAAAGAATTTCAAGCTGGATTTAGGCCAGGATACTCTACAACAGATCACACCTTTATACTAAGAAGCATCGCTGAAAAATTTCTGCAAAATGGAAAAAAACTATACTGCTTTTTTGTTGATTTTAAGGCAGTGTTTGATACGGTGAACAGGAAAGCTTTAATATACAAGATGTTTAGACTAGGGATGTCCAAAAAGTTTGGTAGAGTACTGCAAAACCTTTATGTTGATACTAAATCAGCAGTATGGAATGGAGAGGAAATATCTGAATGGTTTCAAACCGAATTAGGTGTACGTCATGGGTATGCGTTGAGCCCTCTTCTGTTAGCACTTTACATCGAGGATCTTTCTGTTTGTCTGGAGGTATCGAATGTGCAGGAACCATTATTAAAGCTCTTTTCTTTGCGGATGACATAGTTCTATTTGCTTATTCACCAGAATCGCTGCAACTGATGATTAATCCACTATATAGATACAGCATAGCTTGGAGTCTCAAAAGTGAATCTGAACAAATCAAAAGTCATGATTTTCAAAAAAGGTGGTGGAAGGATTTGTACAAATGAGAGGTGGTCTTATAACGAGGAGATTATAGAAGTTGTTCAGGAATAAAGATATCTGGGTGTTTGTTTTACCAGAAATTTGAGCATGGAAGAGCATTTGAAGGAGAAACTTGTGAAGGCCAAGAATGCCATTAGTGCTACATGGAAAAATTGTTTCGCCGGCAAGAGTACGATAATTTAGGCGCCAAGAAATTATAGCTTTTTTTTCTAGAACAGTTCAATGGAAGCATTTTTTACTACGGGGGGGGTCTATCTCCTCCGTTTATGCGGGAGGGGCAATTTTATAAAAAAGGTACTACAATGGAAACGAAAATATTAAAAAATAACGGTAATACTTACAATTAAATATTATACCTTTTTTTAAAGCCAATACTCTGTTCTATTAGATAATTTTTAAATCAAGTGAAATCTATGCACAGTTTTTATAAAAACGAGTTTTAAACTCAAATTGTGGGAAAAAAAAAAACATAAAAAAAAGTTCAAAGTTTAATTTTTCAAAATTGAAAAGTTATCTTATATGTATCTTATTATTTTTTCCTAAAATTCGTTACTCTAATTTATTCTTATTCAAAAACTGAAAACGAGATGATTTTATGTCATCTAGTTATTGAGAAAATTGAAAATAACTAAAACTACTTTTTTATTGGATATTTGTTTTTTTTTTTTGCTTGCTTACGCATTACGGCTTATAAACAGTGAGGTATCTATGGGGGGGCATGCCGTCCCCTGCAACTCCCCTGCTTGGGCACACTATAGGATTTGGGGTAGGTGCGAGGTTGAGTGTATGCAAGGTTTCTTTTGCATTTACAAAATCTGGATTTAAAGAAACTTTGAATTTACCCTATGGCCTATATCCAATGTCAACTAAATATATGTACGTAGCCCAAAGTTGCACATTTAAAATGTTCAGACATGAAAATTTAATACATTATGAAAAATTCACATTACGTACGTACTACTGTACGAATGCAGCAAATTTATATAATTCCTTAATTAATATGTATGTTTATTGTTTGTGTCTAACAGTTTTAATGCTAATGTGGTACAGGGTATTGTTTACCAAGGTCATTCGTTATTCAACGTTTGTAAGAGTGAAGTGTTTTTTTCTTTGAATAAAGAATGGCGACTAAGCATCCTTTACTTCATCCTAAATTAAATAACTTTTCAATATTTCAAAAGCATCGCGTTCTTAGAAGAAATTGGTCCAATTCCCACTAAAACGTCAACTCCCCCTCTGTGTTCCAACTTACCGATAAAGGTAGAAAAATATAAAAATTTCAAGATCGGTTGGATGTGGCGGTGCTCTGAAAAAAGCTCTAAAAAAAGGTGACAAAAATTGTAAGAATACAGTAAACCCATCTATCGGCACATTTTTCCATGGGCCTCAATATTGGCTAGAGATTCGGGAGGTGCTTGCTATAATTATCTCTTTTGTGATCAAAATGCCTGTAAACACGGTTATAATACATTGAACATTGAAAAATTGACTTGACTATTTTTAATTAACACCTGACTTACTCACAAACTGACTGGCTGAGACGCGAAATGCCATGCAATTCTACCTTTTCGTGGTGCATTCTTGGTAATGCTAAATGATTTGCTGTACTTTATTTACAAATGAACCACATTAACATTAATCCTCAAAATGAAATTACCGTACGTAAATACCAAAAGTCAAAAATTTCATAAAAAGTAGTTTTATTAATTTTCAATTTTCTCAAAAACTAGAAGGGACAAAACCTTTCGGTTTTTTGTGTTCGATTCAGAATTAATAGTAGCATTGACCACAAAAAGCCAGTTAAGTACTTGATTTCACAATTTTGACAAAAATTGGTCTAAACTTTTTTTTTCATTTTTTTTAACAAAATTTTGAGTTTGAATGCAAATTTTAAAAAACTATTGACGTAAATAAATTATTTTAAATTTAAGATTATAGAACAAGCTTCTGGCTTTCAAAGCCGGTATAGTACTTTATTGTAAGTGTTGCCGTTGTTTTTTAATTTTTTTTTTTTTCAATTTAAGTAATTTTTTTCTAAAATCGCCCCTACCTCCTAAACGGGGCGAGATAGACCCCCCTCCCATAGTAAAAAACGCTTGTATTTGACCCTTCTACAAAAATCCGTTATCAATTTTTGGCGCCTAAGTTATCGTACTCTTCCCGTTTCGCCAGTAAACGCATTATCCATAGTATTAAATTTCGTGTTTTTAAAGCAGTCTCGGAATCAATTATGCTTTATGCATCCTAACTACGAGTATTAGGATACAAGCATTTCGAATTGGTGGAAAAACTCTTAAGGTTCTATGTCAAAAGGATATTTTGCTTTCCTTCTAATACCCATAATTACATCGTGATGCTGGAAACAGGACTATCCCCACTCTTCATACGGACACTTAAGCTACACATATATTATATAATTAAGGTTTTACACATGTCCAATGAGAGGCTACCAAGGAAAGTGGCCCTTGAGGTAAAACATCGAAGAAGCAGTTGGTATGCTGAGTGGATGGAGTTGGCACAGTGGTGTGGGATTCCACTGAATTTGGATATAGAGAACTTCAATGATTGGAAAGGCTCACTCTATAAACTAATTGAGGATACAGATATCAAATATCGTGAAAAATATATACAAGAAGCTACCACTTCCGTGCATAGAGCGCTATATAGTAGATTATGCCACAATCTGGGAGAAAGAAATTATTTTCGAGATGAGACGATGCACTGCACTTTCTAGCAAGATGTCCGGTGTTGATGGAATCAAGAAGCTTCTTTTTCGGCTGTAATGCTTTAACCGAGGATGATATGTTATAGCATTTAAATGAAATGGAAGAATCTAGACTCTTTAATTATTGGAAGGTTGCGTATCGAGAGATGATAATTATGAAATTTTTAATGCACTTATAATATTAAATACTCTGTGATGGACTTAAATTTGCTTAATACTACATATTTATGTTTTGACTTTTAAAAATTAACCAGAATTATGTAACTATTTGTCAATCTGGCAGACAGCAATGCCATGCTATATTTGTTTTTGTAATTAATACTTTTTTATATGTAAATAAAAATCAATTAAACTAAACTAACTAACTAAAACTAGTAGCTTCTGTAGTGATATCACTATATGGCACCGTCCTAGCAAAATTGATTCCTTTCCCACGCATCTTCCAAGGACACTCCAACCACTGATAATTCGTACGAAATTAACGCCACCAATAAAAAACCATAAAATATTGTCGCACAAATGAATCCTCACTACGTAATCATAAAACGATCACTCGTCATAAGTACGACATAAAACAAGACCCATAAACTGCTATGAGTAATGGATATCCAATGTCCAATGTATTGTACGTAAACAAATTCAATGCATTAATTGCTGGCATTGAGGGAATCCCAAAACAAAATGCTGATGATGCATCTTAGCATGGGCGAGTGTCGCTATGAGCGCAGTGTATCGTGAAATATGATGCGGCGTCACATTTGTGAAGAACAATTAACTAGGTTACAATTTTGTTGGTAATTATTCTTCGTAATTCCAATTGGACTAATATATAGGAAGTATTACCAATTGGAATATCGATTATGTAATATCAATTCGTGGATATATAGTTGGATGATTTGCGTATGTGTTGAGATAGGAAAATATTTTGAAAAGAGTATAAAAGGGCAGGAATATTACAGAAATATCATAGAATAGATTTAAAGAACTATTAACTTGGTCGCAGCCTAGCTCAAGACAGTGGGCCATTTTAATAAATGAAAATAAAATATAGAATAGATTTAAAGAACTATTAACTTGGTCGCAGCCGAGCTCAAGACAGCGGGCCATTTTAATAGATAAAAGTAAAATATAGAATAGAATTAAAGACTAACTTGGTCGCCTAATTTAAGACAGCGGACCATTTTAGAAAAAAAAGCAAAATAAAAATTAAATTTAAACTATTGGTCGCTTGAGACAGCGGGCCAATAAGTAACAATATAAATATCTTTTTATCTTTTCTATCCGCAGAAGTCACTCTTCTCCCTTTGTAGAAAGCCCGTAAAGGTCCTGGGCTCCATTTTTGTATTAAATACAAATAAAATAATTTCAAGCCTACCGGAGATGCTATGGAGAGAAGTTGTAAAAACGGCTATATATCTACGAAATCGTTCGTGTACGAGGGCCTTGGACGCAATGACGCTTTATGAAGAATGGCATTTCAGAAAACCTTCAGTTGAACGCTTCCAAATATTCGGTTCTAAAGCAGTGATGCTAGACAAAAGGCCTGGAAAGTCAAAATTAAGTGCCAGGGGATCGAATGTTTCATGGTGGGGTATTCTTCGGAACCAAACACATATAGGTTGTATTATGAACTAAAACGCAGAAAAAATATTTAAGAGTCACGATGTCAAGTTCTTGGAACATAACGGTAGGAAGGTTTTAACAATGTAGAATGATTATAAACTTATACAAAAAGTTCCCACTGTTTAACAAGACATTGGTGAAGTCAAAAGTACCAGAATTCTGCCTAAAGAAAGTGTCGATTGGTGAGCGACGGTTCCGAAAATTTTGTTGATGCTGATACCGATGCTGATGATGAATCAGTTGAAGTTTCTGTTAGTGGTAGTTCCTATGAGATTTAGAATGAGGCATTTGGAAGTGATAGAATTGAGACAGGTCTGGCGATTGATGCAAGCGCAAATGATGATTCGGCGAAAACTGGAAGACGTAGTCCACATATGCTCCGTTCACGTCGAAGACTTAAGTGTAAGTGATTCTTGTCAATATATTGATAATCCTTTGACAGTAACGGAGGCATTGAACCGGAAGGATGGTAAATTTTGGCTAGAAGCGATGAGATATGAATATGACACCCTACTGGCCAACAACACGTGGGAGTTAATGGATCCACCCAGATTAAAAAAAAAAAAGAAATAAATGCGAGACATAGATCACTAAAGATGCCGGATAGTAGCAAAGGGCTGCAACAAGAGTTTCGGTGTGGATTACACCGAGACATTCTCACCTGTAGTGCGTTTTTCATCGTTGAGGTTAATTTTGGCAGTCGCAGCTGAATATAATATGGAGGTAAATCAAATGAACGTAACAGCTGCCATGAGTAAACCCGACTGATTTATCAAAGTAGACGAGGAGCAAAAGGTTTGCAAACTTAAGAAAGCGTTATACGGCTTAAAGCAGGCTGGGCGAGAATGGAACGCCAAATTGCACAAGGTATTAGAAAAAAGTTTAGGCAGTGCAATGCTGACTCGTGCATGTACACACTAAACGGAAACAATAAAATAAACATAAACGCCGTGTACGTAGATGACATCCTACTAGCCAGCTCCGATTCGAAAAATCTCGCTTATATTAAAGCACAAATAAGCATGAAAAAGATGGCAGTATAAGCATATGGCAACAGCAGTTTATACGCAGTTTATTAACAAAACACAAAATGGTTAAGATCCTTTGGAAAAATTTTCAAAGTACACTTGCTGTTCAGGATGAGGTGAAATTGATAGAACAACATACCAGTCAATAATTGGTTCATTACTTTTTTTGGGTTTGTCAACAAGACTTGATATTTTACATTCAGTGAATAATTATCACAGTTTAAACTAAACCAACATGCCGAACATCTCACAGGTGCCAAACATTGTGATGTGCTTTTTGCTTTCCAGCCGAGGTTTTGCTCGTCGGTCTTGCCAGGGTCGTCCTGAAGAAAACACGAAACTCCAGATTTAAAGGTCTTCAAACCTTATTACAAAATCTTTATTGGAAATAACTCTTAAATCTATAACATACAATATTCTGCTATTAATATTTCACTTTAATTCGGGTAATTTGAACGGTTCACGGGCATCCATCAAATCTTCTGGCTTATGGTCCAGCGGCCTTGCATTAGGTATACTGCTTGCTGACGATCCGGACCTGGTACTTCATCACGGGTATTCTGGCTTCTGGCACTCTGGTAGATCAGCAGGTTCAAGGCCCCTGGTGGCAGAAAAACAGCAGGCTAACGCTCTGGTAGATCAGCAGGTTCAAGGCCCCTGGTGGCACAAAACGGCAGGCCTAAGCTCTGGTAGATCAGCAGGTTCAAGGCCCCTGGTGGCACAAAACGGCAGGCCTAAGCTCTGGTAGATCGGCAGGTTCAAGGCCCCTGGTGGCACAAAACGGCAGGCCTAAGCTCTGGTAGATCAGCAGGTTCAAGGCCCCTGGTGGCACAAAACGGCAGGCCTAAGCTCTGGTAGATCAGCAGGTTCAAGGCCCCTGGTGGCACAAAACGGCAGGCCTAAGCTCTGGTAGATCAGCAGGTTCAAGGCCCCTGGTGGCACAAAACGGCAGGCCTAAGCTCTGGTAGATCGGCAGGTTCAAGGCCCCTGGTGGCACAAAACGGCAGGCCTAAGCTCTGGTAGATCAGCAGGTTCAAGGCCCCTGGTGGCACAAAACGGCAGGCCTAAGCTCTGGTAGATCGGCAGGTTCAAGGCCCCTGGTGGCACAAAACAGCAGGCCTAAGCTCTGGTAGATCAGCAGGTTCAAGGCCCCTGGTGGCACAAAACAGCAGGCCTAAGCTCTGGTAGATCGGCAGGTTCAAGGCCCCTGGTGGCACAAAACGGCAGGCCTAAGCTCTGGTAGATCAGCAGGTACCGAAGCCCCTGGTGGCAATTAGGACATTAAACTTCGAATTAAGACCCCTTACCGCTGGTGGGGGGAAGCCTTAATAAGAAATAGCTGGACAATCTTACCTACCTAACTTGTCTTCGTACGAAACCCCTTACCACTGGTGGGGGGAAGCTCCGCAAAAAGCAAGGGAAGCTAAATGACCAACTCGTCTATACGTCTTGTCTACGACTGGACTTCAAAAGATTTATTCAATCGATCTACTGTGCCGCCTGACTGTATGTATGAGCGAGGTGAGGTCCTTTTCGTTCACCCGAGTAGGTCCTCTTGATAGTTTTTCAGTAGAAACTGAATGTGAATTATATAGGTGACGAACGAAAAATATTATTGTTTGCTTTGTGTGTGACGTCATAAGCCTATGGCGTGTGTGAATCTTATCCGGGCGAAGTATAATTCTTAGTATCAATTATGATTCTTGCTGTTTATGCAGAAGTATGTATTATAGAGTAGAGCAGCATGGAACGCTTCGTTACATACCCCTCCTCCTTCGGAGACGAGAACCCTCTCGTCTTAAAATTCGCTCCAACTGGAAAACAAGACTAAATTTCATTTTTGTATACTTTGACTTACCAAAATTTTAAATCACTTCATAAAAAAATCAAAATTGTCGGAAACTTAAATCAATTTTAAAACTAGAACTTCAAAACATTATTAACTTAAAAAAAAAGAGAAAAAATGTCTTAATTTAAAAAAAAATTTTGTCTGGTGAATTTATGGCGAAAAGGTTACTCTCTTCTTCACGCCATTTTTACGGTGATTCAGAATGGCTACTCCTGGGTTAATGATTCTGACGTCTACTCGTCCATAGCGCTGTATAAACGTAAATCGTTGGCGTCTATACCGGGGATTGTATGTCGGGTGTTTCTGGATGGTGATTCCCATGAAAGGATCATCTTTCGGACGTGGTTTGCTTATTCGTTGCTCGGTCGCGGGGATTGAGAACTTAAGATCCTGCACGATCAAAGATCTGGTCATAGCGGTTGCAAGAGCGGCGGCGGCGGCGGATGTTGACGGAATTGAATTATAAATGTAATCATCGGTAGGGTGTCTGGCGGCGGTTATCATGCTGCTGGCAGCTGATGCGAAAGGGACCGATAAAGCGGTCGATGCCTTGGCAGCAGAGGCGGCGGCGGTATTCGGTGTAGTGGCTGGCGGTAATGTAGTCGTAACGGTAGCTGCGGCGGACAGAATGGAAGAATGAGGCCTTCTGGTACTAGCGCGTTTCTTGGTGACCGCAGCGATGGGCATTTGTATCTTGGGTGGTTCGTATGAACGTTTGGTTGGGACAGCGTTATCTGGCTTATGATTAAAGCGCCTTATTCTAACTCTTTTGGGATCGGTAACCGCAACAGCATTTGACCTCACTCCCGGTCGTATTTTTGCTGGCCTCGTAGGCTGCCTGTTCCATGGCTGGTCGGTATCTTTGTTTTTGTACTGCTCCATTTGATTTGTTGATTGCTCGGCGGTTTTGAACTTACTGGTTGCTAGCTTGCCTTCTTTGTTCTTTTTATTTTTCGGTACGGCTAATCCTTTAGGATCCTTTAAGTTTGATCGAACTTTACTGATTCTCATTAATCTTTTCGGTACCCCAATACTGGTAGAGACATATCGGGTGACTTTGCGCGGGTCATCATAGCGACGTGCTAATTTTGTACTGGGCGGACGGTCGAGCTTTTGGAGTTCGATATCAAGCATTCCGCCAAGGAATTGTTCTCGTTTTCGTTCTCCCCTTACTAGACAAAGTTTGTTCCGGTATTGTTCTTGGACGTTACTTATCAAAGGAATTTCTTTACCACGTAGAGTCATCTTGAAATTCGCACTTGATAGCAGGTCTACGCCAATAACCATATCCTCGGTGAGTTGACTCATGTACGTTAGTTCACCCTGAAATGGCTCATCGTTGATGTACAAAATCAAATTATAGTGTTCTCGGCTAGCTACAGATTCTCCATTTGCTAGTTGCGTGAACTGTCTCCGATATTGGACTGGAACTTTGTTTCTATGTAAGATTCGGCGGGTCTTTGTGTTAATGAAAGACTTGGTAGCTCCGGTATCCAATAATGCCATAACACTTTGATCGTAAATTCTTACTGGTATGAAACATCTGGGATCTTTTCTTGGTTCCAACACCTCTGGCGGTGGCCGTTGCTTAAAAGCTTGTACTTCGGCTTCCTGGTACTGGTTTGGTTTTCCTAGTAGCGGTTCTACATTATCGCTTCTTAAATCTTCTGGTTCTTTTATAGCTGGTCTGGTGTGTCTGGGCTTTCTTTTCTTTTCTTGTCGTATCGGTAGTTCACTTAGCGAGTTCAGTATAGATGCTTGATGTGGGTGACAGGTACAATCATCGGTCAGGCGGCCATCTTCACCGCAGAAGGAACAAAACAGCCGGAAAGGACGACGGCAGTTACTCTTTGTATGCCCACGCTGCTTGCAGTTCCAGCAGTGGGTTGCTCGATCATACTGAACGGTAGGTACGGCGGGTCGGTCAAAATTACTTCGGTTAAAAGACACTCTCGGCAGCGGCGGTGTGGGACGGTTATTATTAAACGTCCGCTGGTTTGTTGTGGATATTGCGTTTACCCCTGGGTTCGGTCGTGTTGCAGGTTGGCGTTGATTCCGGTCTTGGCCCTGTATGTACTCGTACTCTTCCGCTAACTTCATTAATTCATCTAAATTCTGGAAGTCTCGTCTCTTGATGTACAAGTGGTATTCTGGACGAAGACTGTCGTATATTCTATCGACACTTTCCGAAAGACTCATACGGGGGTGCTGGTGTATAAGATATTGAGTTGCCTGTATAAATTCTTTAGCTTTCTCTCGGGCACCTTGCTTCCTCCGCATGATCTCGTCCTCTAATTTATAAATGAAGCGGACTGGCAGGTAATGTTCCAAGAAGCATGCGCGAAAACCTTGCCAAGTTCTAAGTCTGTTACGATTTATCCTATACCACTCTAAGGCTGTTCCTCTGAGGATTTCTGGAAGGGCTTTCAGCAAATCGTCTGGGCGGATATCGTAACACTCGGTCAGCTCCTCAACTCTCTCCATGAATGCTAGCGCATTTCCCGAAGAATCAAATTTCAATCCCCACTTCCTTACGGTATTCATGACCTCGGCGTCGTGACTAGGAGTAAATCTGGCTACGGGTCCATTCGAAGTTTGAACTCCGGGCTGTCGAACGGTCGTAGCATCTGGGATAGTGGCGGGTTGTGATTCGGGCGGTTTGGAATGTACTTGGCTAGGGCCGGCGATGTTTGGAACTGGACGAGGTGGAACTTGGAAAAAGATTTCCGTGTAGTTAGGAGATTTCGGTAGGTCAATATCTTCGGTCCTTTTCGAATTATATGGTGCTGGAACTATGTGGTCTTCTTTGTATTCTCGGTCAGTAGTAGTCTTCATAATTTCCTCACATAAATTTTGTGTGGATTTTCGTTGTCGGGCTTCTTTTATATAAGCGCTGAAACGGGCTCTCAACGCGGTGATCGAACCGTCTGTCTCTATTCCTAGCTGGCTCATTCGTTCCATTAACTCTTGCTTCCTCAAGAGATATATGGCTCCTAGGCTAGCGAAACAATCGAATTCCTCTTCGTTATCAGACATGTTGAACTGGTTCTTATCGGGCGGCGGCGGCGGCGGTTGTATGTTATAGTTTGAGTTTTCCAGATTTTGTTCCGTACGGGGTTGGACCTTATAGGTCCCTGCTCGGGCGCCAATTTGTGATGTGCTTTTTGCTTTCCAGCCGAGGTTTTGCTCGTCGGTCTTGCCAGGGTCGTCCTGAAGAAAACACGAAACTCCAGATTTAAAGGTCTTCAAACCTTATTACAAAATCTTTATTGGAAATAACTCTTAAATCTATAACATACAATATTCTGCTATTAATATTTCACTTTAATTCGGGTAATTTGAACGGTTCACGGGCATCCATCAAATCTTCTGGCTTATGGTCCAGCGGCCTTGCATTAGGTATACTGCTTGCTGACGATCCGGACCTGGTACTTCATCACGGGTATTCTGGCTTCTGGCACTCTGGTAGATCAGCAGGTTCAAGGCCCCTGGTGGCAGAAAAACAGCAGGCTAACGCTCTGGTAGATCAGCAGGTTCAAGGCCCCTGGTGGCACAAAACGGCAGGCCTAAGCTCTGGTAGATCAGCAGGTTCAAGGCCCCTGGTGGCACAAAACGGCAGGCCTAAGCTCTGGTAGATCGGCAGGTTCAAGGCCCCTGGTGGCACAAAACGGCAGGCCTAAGCTCTGGTAGATCAGCAGGTTCAAGGCCCCTGGTGGCACAAAACGGCAGGCCTAAGCTCTGGTAGATCAGCAGGTTCAAGGCCCCTGGTGGCACAAAACGGCAGGCCTAAGCTCTGGTAGATCAGCAGGTTCAAGGCCCCTGGTGGCACAAAACGGCAGGCCTAAGCTCTGGTAGATCGGCAGGTTCAAGGCCCCTGGTGGCACAAAACGGCAGGCCTAAGCTCTGGTAGATCAGCAGGTTCAAGGCCCCTGGTGGCACAAAACGGCAGGCCTAAGCTCTGGTAGATCGGCAGGTTCAAGGCCCCTGGTGGCACAAAACAGCAGGCCTAAGCTCTGGTAGATCAGCAGGTTCAAGGCCCCTGGTGGCACAAAACAGCAGGCCTAAGCTCTGGTAGATCGGCAGGTTCAAGGCCCCTGGTGGCACAAAACGGCAGGCCTAAGCTCTGGTAGATCAGCAGGTACCAAAGCCCCTGGTGGCAATTAGGACATTAAACTTCGAATTAAGACCCCTTACCGCTGGTGGGGGGAAGCCTTAATAAGAAATAGCTGGACAATCTCACCTACCTAACTTGTCTTCGTACGAAACCCCTTACCACTGGTGGGGGGAAGCTCCGCAAAAAGCAAGGGAAGCTAAATGACCAACTCGTCTATACGTCTTGTCTACGACTGGACTTCAAAAGATTTATTCAATCGATCTACTGTGCCGCCTGACTGTATGTATGAGCGAGGTGAGGTCCTTTTCGTTCACCCGAGTAGGTCCTCTTGATAGTTTTTCAGTAGAAACTGAATGTGAATTATATAGGTGACGAACGAAAAATATTATTGTTTGCTTTGTGTGTGACGTCATAAGCCTATGGCGTGTGTGAATCTTATCCGGGCGAAGTATAATTCTTAGTATCAATTATGATTCTTGCTGTTTATGCAGAAGTATGTATTATAGAGTAGAGCAGCATGGAACGCTTCGTTACAACATATCTAAAGGTACCTTAACAATACACTTAATTTTAAACTTAGTTTTTTTTTGTATTTCGATTGATTAAATTAATGCACAACACACGTCCTATTTCATTTGTACTTTATTCAAGACTGACTTATGCAACTATGTATGTTACAATTACAAGGTTATTAATATATATAATGATCATGTACAGGGTTGCCAATATGGATATATAACACTCCCCTCTACTTAGTTTAAATATATATAAATAAAAACTTTGAATATAAGATATAGTTATTACTTTAGATATAATTCAAGTTTTGTAATAACAATCAAATTTATATTATTCATATAAATACAAGACATTTAACTTATTTTGTTTTTGTTCAGTTTTTCTATTATTTTGTTCAACGAACCTCGGTGATCTTTGAGAAGGAAGAACAGCTGCAGAGGTTTTTATTTTTTAACGTCTTTTAACAATAGTTTCTTGTAATTCGCATAGTTCACCTCCTTCTGAATCCTCTTCCTCATCATTGTTTACAATACTAATTAGGTACAGATTCACATTTGTTTTCAATTAAATCGTCCTCATTTTTAGTGTTATGAATTATCTTAGTGCAGCTACTTAATTTTCTGTCTAATCTATGTTTTAATTTTTTTTCCATGACTTTTCCTTACGTTTCCTTCAACATTGATCAAATAAGTACTCTTACTAATCTGTCTAACAATTCGAGCAGCAATCCAATCAACCGAATTGATTAAAACATTTCTATACCACACCATTTCATTTTCTTTAAATATAGTCTGATTTTTCTCACGGTTTAATTTAAATTTATTTTTCTTAGGATTCTTTTTACAATTATTAACTTTTGTTTGCTTATTTCTTAATTTTAGATCGGTTCTTTCATATCTATCCTTATTGTTTTTAGATGTCTCCCTCTTTCTAAAATTTTTATTATTTCCTTTGTTTGCTTGCACTTGGTTATAATTCGTTCTTGGTCGAAATTAAAATACTAACTACGATGGACTGAGATTTGTTGTTGAAGTTTGAGTATTTCTAAACTTAAGCAAAAAATTGTAAATTTTGTAATCAATAAGCATAGCGCCTAGCTTTTCATCAATCAAATATTTTTACTTGCGATATAGGTACTATAGGTACGCTGACCATCCGTCCCGTATTTCTCGGGACAGTCCCGTATTTTACTCGTTTGTCCTGGCTAAATTTTAAGGAAATCCGGGCCGTACAACTGTCCCGTATTTGATTTTTTGTCACGGGTTTGTCCCGTATTTTCATATATTTTTATTATTCGAATAACGTTCAAAATGTTAAATTTTATTTTAGCTGAGCTGTTAGATGCTTTTCAAAATGTGTATTCACAAAAAAAAACAATGCACAAATTTGAAATATATAAATCATCATTTTTTAAAATATAAGCTTATGTACTTCTACCGAATTAAAGAAAAAAATTGAGCATAAACTGGTTCAAAAAATGGAATTTGATTGGATGTGAATTCAACGATGATCTTCAGAAGAAATTTTTCTTCATACAAAGAAATAAATGGAAAAACCCAATATAGGTAGTAACCTGTTCAAAAATCGCTTATACGTTTTCAATACGCAGTGGTGATATTGAACAGCACTTAAAAGCAAAACAAAAAACACAAAGAATCCGACATTGCTGCCGCTTCAAGCAAAAGCTTACAATGATTGTTTAGCTCATCAAATTTTCAAGGACCTGGAAAGAAGAATGCAATTAATGAAAGCACCTAGGCTTACCACACAATATAACATAACCACTCATTCAGGTTTAATTATTTCGCATCTAAACTTATAAAAAGTTGTTTTGATCAAATGTATTTCCTTACACTCACAAAATGTGATCTTTTGTGCAATGTTGTTGCACCTAATTCCATCGAAGAAATTAAAACTTCTCTATGCAAAGTAAGTTTTGTAACCGTTTTTTTTTTTTCTGATTGTTCCAATCATAGCTGTACAAAACTGTGTCCGCTCTTAATTCGTTATTTTACACCACAACAAGGTATCGTTGTAAAGATTTTAGATTTTGAAAATCTTACAGAGGAACCATCTGGCATCATTTTAAAAAATATGGCAACGTAAACTGTAGTTTTGGCGGGCCAGAAAGAAAAAACTTCAAGCCGTAACCGGTATCGATCTCATTGGAGTTAATTGTGCTGCTCACGTTTTAAATAACTGTAAACAAACTGGAGTTGAATGCTCTCCAATAGATATAAAAGTTGTCATCATCAAAATCCACACTGTTCGCGTAGAAAAATTGAAAAAAAAAGACTGAATATACCTTACTCTCTATAGCTAAGCTTGTAAAATAATAATAAAACTTTATAATCCCTGAAAAGAATTTGCATTTTACAATTTGCAAGAAATTTGCATTTCTAAAGTTGAAGAAGAAAAATATTACTCGTAAATTGATGAAGGAAAAAGTCGAACAAAAATTAATTACTTAAAACGAATGGAAAGCAAATATTCAACAATTTTACATAACGTGTTAAGAATACTTAAACCAGTGGGATGTATCTTTCAAAGAACTTGAAGTTTTTAGTTGGGTATATTTTCAAAACATTACTAACTGGCCAGAAATAGAATCTTGGTTATCTTTTGTCAACCAAAAGCTGATAGAAATGATGTAGAAACTTGTTTGTCTAAACTCATTCTTAACCTAATAAATTATAACAAAATGGACAGAAAACAAAACTACTGTTGCCCCAAAAATGGAGAGAAATTTTAGAGCAATTTCGTTAACAAAATATAAACTTCAAAAATCTTTTATTTATTGAAGAGTTCGACTTGTGTCTTCCAGGTTCAAATGGTCCAACCGAAAGAGTCTTTTCCATAATGAACAATATTTGAACAAATGAAAAAACGCAACTGAGTGTTGGAACTTCCATAGCCATGTTAATGGTAAAATTAAATTATAATTTAATCTATCAAGAATCTAAAAAAATATTTTAAAGAAAATGGTAATATATCATCTAAAAAATTTGTTAGGAAAAAAACAAACAATAATCTCTTGGACAATGTGTGATTAATGTTTATTTTTCAGTCTTGGTAAAGAAAGACTGAATATTTAAAAAAAAAATGAAGGTTTTGTTTAGTTCTAAGCATTTTGTGCTGGGATTTAGTATTCTTTTGTTTTTGAGATTTTTGTTGATTTCTTACAAAATAAAAGTAAAAAAAAGTATGTCCCGGGTTTTGCTTTGAGAAATATGGTCACCGTAACTATAGGGCAAGTTCTGCATTTGGAAAAAAAATCGAACTCGAGATTTTGATCAAAGTTGACATTACGATGATAGCGAAGACGAAAAAAGTGGGTCCGACAATTCCGTCTGTCTGTCTGTATGTCTGTATGTCTGTATGTCTGTATGTCTGTATGTCTGTATGTCTGTACCTCGAACTACAGCCTAAACTACCGGAGGTATTTTCTTCAAACTCGGTAGTTAAGGGTCTTCGGTGATTCCCTAGAGGAGAAATTGAAATTTTTTTTTTATCTCCAAAACTAAGGGTACCCCCCGTACACCCGTAATACAAAATCTTATTTATCTCGAAAACGGCTCTAACGATTTTGATAAAAAAAATTTGGTGTGATATTATGGACATGGACTACATTTTGGTGAAAAAAAAATTTGGGGGGAAATGTTATTAGGGGTACCTGTCATAGAACGGTTTTTTTGATTTTCGAATTTCTCACCAACGGCTCTAACGATTTTAACCAAAATTTTTATGCAGGAGCTGCTTTGCATTTGAAAAATTATAAACTAAAAAGTTTTTCGAAAAAATAGTTTTTTGATTTTTATAAAAATAATACAATTTTTTTTTTGAAAATTTAATATCTTGAAAACCGATACACGATTAAATTTTTAAATTACGTTTTAAAATGTATTTTATTAAATACTAACAATTTGCATATCAATTTTTTTTATAAAAATTTTAAGGAAAATTTAGTACACAAAAAACATGTTTCAGTGTGTCTGTATGTCTGTACCTCGAACTACAGCCTAAACCACTGGACCTATTTCTTTCAATCTCGGTAGTTAAGAGTCTTCGGTGATTCCCTAGAGGAAAAATTGAAATTTTTTTTTTAGCTCCAAAACTAAGGGTACCCCCCATACACTCGTAATGCAAAATCTTATTTATCTCGAAAACGGCTCTAACGATTTTGATAAAAAAAAATTAGGTGTGATATTATGGACATGGACTACATTTTGGTGAAAAAAAAATTTGGGGGGAAATGTTATTAGGGGTACCTGTCATAGAACGTTTTTTTTGATTTTCGAATTTCTCACCAACGGCTCTAACGATTTTAACCAAAATTTTTATGTAGGAGCTGCTTTGCATTTGAAAAATTATAAACTAAAAAGTTTTTCGAAAAAATAGTTTTTGGATTTTTATAAAAATAATACAATTTTTTTTTTTGAAAATTCAATATCTTGAAAACCGATACACGATTAAATTTTTAAATTACGTTTTAAAATGTATTTTATTAAATACTAACAATTTGCATATCAATTTTTTTTATAAAAATTTTAAGGAAAATTTAGTACACAAAAAACATGTTTCAGTGTGTCTGTATGTCTGTACCTCGAACTACAGCCTAAACCACTGGACCTATTTCTTTCAATCTCGGTAGTTAAGAGTCTTCGGTGATTCCCTAGAGGAGAAATTGAAATTTTTTTTTATCTCCAAAACTAAGGGTACCCCCCATACACCCGTAATGCAAAATTTTATTTATCTCGAAAACGGCTCCAACGATTTTGATAAAAAAAATTAGGTGTGATATTATAGACATGGACTACATTTTGGTCAACAAAAATTTTGGGGCAAAATGTTATTAGGGGTACCTGCCATAGACCCGTTTTTTTTATTTTCGACTTTCTCATTAACAGCTCTAAGGATTTTAACCCAAAATTTTCAGCAGGAGTCCCCTTAAGTTTAAAATAATATTGTATACAAAAATATTCGAAAAAATATTTGTTGGGTTTTTTTGAAAAAAATTTTTTTTTTTTAAATCAATATCTTCAAAACCTATGAACGATTATTTTTTGAAATTATTTCCTAAAATCAATATTATTTAATACTTAAAATTCGCATCCCACATTTCTTTCTTGAAAAATTTTAGAGAAATTTCTTATATAAAAAATTAATTTAATAATAAAACGTTTTTTTTTAAGTTTATTTGCATAAATTCATACTTTTCCGGAAACCAGACGGCAATTTTATGCATTTGAACATTATTATCTCATTAAATCTATGTTTTATATTTATAAAATGTATCTTAAATTCCAAAGTACTTTTACATAAGAGCAAGTTCGTGCGATCCAGTCGTGCATTTTATTTTAAGCTAGTCTTGACGATTTGCACCGCCTGTTCACCGATACCATTTGATTGTGGACTGTAAGGAGGAGTTTTCAGCAATTTAATACTATTCGCAATGCAAAAATTGTTATGCTCTTGTGACCCAAACGGGGGACCATTATCGTATACAAATTCTTTTGGCAGTCCAAAAATTAAAAATGTGTTTCTCAACACTTTGATTACATCACCGGCATTCGTTTTTCCCATTTTTATAACCTAGCCATTTTGGAGTAGATAGGTATCAATTATAATTATGAAAGTCATTCCAAGAAAATGAAGGAAATCTATTTGTATTCTTTCGAAAACAAATGAAGTTTTTGGCCATGTACTGAGAATAACTAGACTCGGTTGTCTTGGTTTGTTTGTTGAAGTTCGTTGACGCACATTGCATGTCCTTACAAAATCTTCTATGCTATCATCTATTCTAGGCCATCAAAATAGACCTCTTGATCATTTTAACAATATCTACATATGTGGCCTTCTTCGTGTAAGGTGTTAAGAATTTTCTCCGTTAGCAACGTTGGGATTATAATTCTGTCTCTTAAGAGTACATAATCATCTTGAACAGATAGTTCCATTCGACGAACAAAATACTTTTCCAAGTCCTTCTCGATATTCTTAGGCCACCCATATTTAACACGATTATGGACTTTCTGTAATATCTGGTCTTCTTGAGATTCTTTTCCAATTAAATTTATATCTATAGAAATATCTCCGGCAAAATTAAAGGAATCTATAAATTCGCTTTCAATTCCAGTCAGCTCTTTCAGAGGAAGTCTGGAAAGTGCATCCGCATTTCCCATTTTTGAAGCTTTTCGATAGTTAATCGTATAGTCATATTAAGACAAGATGAGAGCCCACCTGTGCAACCTAGCATTGGCTACAGCGTACCCACTTTTCTTCCCGAAAATAACTTGTAGCGACTGGTGATTGCTAAAAATGGTAAATCGTTTTCCGTAAATGTATTTGTGAAAACGTTTCACTGAAAACACCACCGCCAATGCTTCCCGCTTTACTTGAGCATAATTTTTGTCCACGTTTAATAACGTACTTGAATAAAACAAGATGGGTGTTTCTTCGCCATTCGGTTCAATGTGGAAAAGAACCACTCCAACGCCATACAAACGATACCCAAAGGCTTGTTTGGATCATAATATGTTAAAAGACTGTTGTCTCTCAACCACATCTCTGAAAGCATTTTCATAATATTGTGACCATATAAATTCTTTATTTGATGAGTTTGATTTTAGTAAATCAGTGGTGAAAGTCTCGTTGAAATACTAGGGATAAAACACCCAAAAAATTCAGAAGACCTAAATGCGACCTGAGAGTTTTCAAATGGGTAGAAGATGGAGCATTCATTATTCCTTCCATTTTTTGTTTTTCTTGGACTCACGCCTTCTTTGGAAATGTTATACCCAAGATATTCTATCGAAGGTTGCATTTATCCATTCGCACTTTAACCCCAAATTCTTCAAATCGCTTTAACACCTTAGAAAGATTCTGCTTACAGTCCAATTGGTTAATACCACCAACAATTATATCATCAACGTAAGCTTTCGTTTTTGTAAGCAGTTGTAAAACTTTATCCGTCATCAACTGGAGTTCTGACGAAGCTATTCTAATTCCATAAGGAACCCATGTGTACCTTAACAAACCGCTTTGCGTGTTAATGGTAATGTATTTGCGACAGGGTTCAGCTGCTTTAATTTGCTGAAAAGCACCACCCAAATCTAGTACACAAAACACGGTACAACCAGATAATTCTGACAAGATATCATCTACTCTAGAAAGAGGATAATGCAAGGTTTCCACCATCGGATTAATGGTCGCCTTGTAATCCATGCATAATCTAATAGAGCCATCCTTTTTTCAACTATAACTACGGGTGAAGCATACTCACTGTACCTAACCGGTACCAATATTTGTTCAGAAATTAAGCGGTCTTACTCCTTTTCCAATTTGTCCCTCAATCCATAAGGCACTGTATAAGGATTATGGAATATTGGAGTAGCATCTGGTTTCATCACGATTTGTTCATCGTGTCCTTTTATAGGGCTTTGCAAGTCATTGAAAAATATTGTAGGGAACTTTTTTTAAACACTCTGACTTTATATCCTGTTCAGTTATCAATTTATTCATTACAAATTTGTCTTGCCACCCCGGAAAAATGACATCGATCCAGTTACGACCTAACAATGGGACAAAATTCTCATCCGCATTAATTACAACTAATGACATCACAAAACTGCCAACTTTATTATCAACGAAACATCAACAATCCCAATAACAACAACTTCCATACCAGTGACAACCTTTAAATTTTTATCAAATTTTTTTCAATTGAATGTGTGAATAAAAATTTATGTGATGACAACTCTGTCTCTTTTCTGGATTACCGACGGAAAAAAGGGTTAATCCCAACAAACAATTAAATTAAAAAGTGATTAAAAAAAGTTATTAATAATAAATGAAGATTAAGTGCGCGTATCATCGGTTTTTATAAAAATAGTTTTCCGCGTCATAATCCGAAAAAATTTATTAGTAAAACAAAAGTGAAAGTTAAGCTTAGCGATGGAGAGAAGTCCGTGGCACTGGCCACCTTCCTCTTCCAAATATGACATTAAAGACCCTGCGCATAGTGACGTATAACGTGAATTCGTTGTACAGCCTGGTAAAGAGGACGTCATTAACTTATTTATGAAGAAAAATACCCCCGATATTGCCCTCATCAGCGAAACCAACGTGTGAAGGAGGAACAACATCAACATCGCCGGGTACAAAACCTACCGGCAGGACAAAACGGAAAATCGAAGATGGACGGCCATCTTTGTAAAGAACAAGATTTCACCCAACACCAGTGAAACCATTATTACAGGGCTAAAAACCAGTGAAGCCACCGCCATCCAGATATGACTAGGAAGAGGAGAAACCTTGACAGTGATCAGTGTTTACTTCAAGTGTAAATCCACCGCTGGAAATATTAAAAACGACCTGCATATTCTTAACAGGGCTCTAAAGCAGACTACCTATGGACTCATTGGCGGTGACTTTAATGCGAGGCATCATCAATGGCTGGTCACCTCTATTGACCCTGAAGGAAAGGCGATCATGGACTGGATAAATGTCAACAGCGAAGGACACTCCTTGGTTGTTGTATCACAACCAAAACCTACCTTTCCTAGGACTCCAGCGACTCTAGATATTTTCTTACTAACATCTAATTTTATTTATTTTATTCCAGGAATCGGCAACTATACCTGTTCAACCTTACCCAGTGACTCAGACCATGAAGCAGTAAAGTTCTCCATTAACCTCAGCCAACCTGTTTTATTAACAACAGTCCCACGTGAGAACTACGTCAACGACAGGAGGCTTGATATCGAGAAACTCCAGAGGGACATAGAAGACAACATCTCAATGCCACCATCCAACAGGAACTTAAGAAATGAGGAAATTGACAGTGCCATAAAACCAGGACCAAACGCATTCAGCGAAATAAGTAGCTGTCTAGGAAAAACCCAACCAATGCCTGAAGTCATCATCAACAACAACATTGAGGTGACAACAACAGCCGACAAAGTGGAAGTTTTCGCGAATCACTTTGAGGAAAACTTCACACCTAGCCCATAAACGGACCCTGTGTTCCTGGATGAAATCAGGACATCCGTCCAGCTGACTTTGCAGCCAAATATGTAAGGAGTGGAGTTTGAGGACCATCTTCCAGCTAGTTGCCCAACGGACAACCCCCAACTATTCCAACCAGTGGAAATTGCGGAAATCATCGTCAATTCCAAACCACAGAAGTCAACAGGGCCGGATGGAGTCTCCAACTATATCATCAAAAGGCTTCCACATGCAGTGTTGTTACTACTGACAATCATCATAAACAACTGCGTCAACAACTGCTACTTCCCCAATAAGTGAAAAACGGCAAGAATCGTGGCAATCCCACGTATTCTGTAAGAAGTCATCCTAAGGAGGCTCAAGAAGTACTGCAATGAAAACAACATCATCCCAGACATGCAGTTTGGTTCCAGTCTGACGTCTTCTCAGCACTCAACAGCCAACCTACTGTGAGAACTTGCTTTTTGCTGACGCTAGCGCCAAAAATTGCAGCTCGGAGAGTGGAAGCCCACGTCTTCAAACTCTACGAGTACTACAAAAAGTGGGGTATCCGAATAAACACTGCCAAATCGGAGCTTGTGTGTTTCAGGAGACCCACCAAGTTACCAAGTACGGAACGATTACTGGTACAGTAAAACCAGCTTAAGTCCGGAAAAAAAAAACAAAATTTGAAAAATTCGTTGGCATAAATTAGATACATATACCGTACACATAAAGCCAACCACAGTTCAACCGCTGGTACAGTCAAACCCGGTTAACTAAAAATTTGAAAAAAAATAAAATTAAAAAAAAAAACATATAAACATTTTTTTGAAGTTGAAAAAAAAAAAATAAAATTAAAAAAAAAACATATAAACATTTTTTTGAAGTTCGCGGTATGAGAAAGAGCTCTCGCCTCGCAAAGAAAACAGAAATCTCATATAATCGGATTCAATTAATACTGAGGAATTGTTAAGGAAAACATTGTCTCCGCCAGAATCAAACTTCAGTAAATCCACAATGTCAACCAATTCAACGCCCTCAATCGCTTTATCCGAAGAACAGCTAACCCGCCATAGGTGTGAAAGAAAACCAAGGTACTTTCAGCCGATGCACCGCTCGTTACAATGGAGAAAGAAATTCTTCTAAGCTCGAAGATTTCATTGCCACGGTAAGCGTCTACAAGAATACCGAAAATGTTTCCGACAAGAATGCTTTGATAGGATTTTCACTTTTGCTAGAAGATTTTGCATCGAACTAGTGGCAAGGAGTTAAAAGTGAAGCAAGCACTTTTGATGATGCCCTTAAATTACTCCGTTCATCGTTCGCACCACCAAAGCCGTCATGGAGGATTTATGTTGAAATCTTTGAAGAGAAGCAAAAGCAAAACGAGTCAACGGATGAATTTATATGTAAAAAAAAGAGCACTTTTTTCACAGTTGCAAGATAAAATATCCGAAGAAATAATGATAAATATGATATATGGTCAGATCACTTTAAACATTAGAGAGAAAGTCCCAAGAAACTCTGTCAAAACATTCCAAGAGCTTTTAAAAGAAGCCCGAGAAGCCGAAATTCTAGTGAAAGAAACCCGACTTTCTGAAAACCCTATCGAGGACTCTAAGGAAAAACGATGTTCATTTTGTAGAAAGCAAGGACATTTAGTTGAGCAATGTTTTAAAAAAATTGCAAATAACCAAAATTAACCAACAAAGCCAACACTTAACTGCTATGGATGTGGAGCTGCAGGGTATTGCAGATCAAATTGCCCAACGTGTAGTAACAAGAATGCTAATAGCCCAGCTTTGCTTGATTTTAACCTAATTGAGTCAACGGTCATTGGTAGAAATGTTCCAACCGTCAATGTCAATATTAATGGATTAAAAGGTGAAGCTTATATCGACACCGCAGCTCGAACCAGGGTAGCAAGGGCACGATTATACCAACAACTTGTCCACAAAGGTTGACATTTCCAAAAAGTAAATGCAGAAATCACTCTGGCCGACGGAATCACGAAAAGAGAAGTTGTTCACTAAGCCGTCGTCAACATTATTATAGGCAAAACATTAAGGAAAATTCGTTTTATTGCGCTGTAATCGAATGTTTACTAATATACACTTTACGACAGTCAATGTGTACATTCACAGAAGTAACAGTATTCAAATATTCTATATATGTCCATCGATTCTTGAAATACTTGCAGTTTTTAATGTTTGTAACCGCGCACAACATTACTGTTTCTCGTTCCGAGAGCGGTTTATCACATATAATACACAAATCAGCCATTATGCATAAAATACTAAGTACGTTTTAAATTTTCAGCAATAAACGTCCGGTTGTCGAGATAAAAAATTCAACTGAATAACACACATAGAATAGAGAATGTAGCCTTGAAATAAAACTAAACTTACAACAAAACATCTGCCTCGACTCACAGTATATCTAAGGATGCGCGCTCCCCACTCGCCGCGCTATATCTCGAGAATGGTTGGAGTTATAAAAAATTATTGAAATGAAAATTGTAGATAAGTGTATGATCTACGTAATTCATAATAACCTCGAACGCCGTATTTTGCATAGAAAACGAAATAATTGCAAAAAACCGATTTACCTGACCTTTGACCTCGAATAACTTGTGACGCAGACACGATATGATATGACATATGAGACTTTTTTGTCAGTCATTAGAACATCAAAATAAAGGTTGATGCAAATGTTCAGCTTATTCTCTTCCATTCCGAGGTTTGCCCCTTTTTCTGGCATATTTGACTGGGCTAAGTAGCTATTTTTTGTTGGAACTGAAGCAAAAAGAAGTATGACTAACATGAAAGGCGAGTAGGCTTTTGGGTATAGGAAAGGTTCACTAAAGGGGTGGTGTAGAAGGGGAAGAAATGGCTGTGAGCAGAACCACGGTGACGGTGGATGATAATATTTGAGGGCTATGGTGGTATAGGTAAGCGATGAGTATGGTGTGAATGTAAAATGAAGCAAAGGAGTAGATTTAAATTTAAATAAAATACACAAATAAAATACAAATTTTGCACTATTGTTTATTTTTATTTTTATTTTAATACCAAAAATTTTTCACAACTTTTAAAAGTTGTTGTTTTTAAAAGTTGTGAAAAATTTTTGGTATTAAAATAAAAATAAAAATAAACAATAGTGCAAAATTTGTATTTTATTTAAATTTATCTATCACACAACTTGGAGACAAAATAAATATAAAATAAAATAAAAAATGAAGTAGATTTGTTTGTGTGTTTTAGGAAGAAAAGTAGCTACTATGTACATTGGTTGGTATGCGAAAAGTATTGAATATATTATTATGAAGCTCGGTATGTTTGTTATCATAAGAAATCGGTTTGTATCTTATTTTGTATTGCGACGAACGACGAGGTGAATATCCTTTTTTCAAATAGGTATTAGTTTTTTAATAATTTGGACAAATAGGTATAGGATTTTTAGGGAATTATTCATTATAATTGATAAATCTTGAAATTTTTCATTTTTGAGCTAAAATTTTCAACTTTTTTATTTCAAGATATTAGAGTTTTTAGGACATTAACCAAAAATGACAGAATACAATATTCTCAGAAAATAAAATATTAAATTATCCTATCTTCGTGAGCTTTTCTTATTCATAAAAATGATGTTTGTCCTAGAGTGGGCGCAAGGTCAATTATAGATTTTGTTTATTCTTTTGAGTTGTAACGTTTCGGGTGTGATTACACCCAAGACTTAAAAAAAACACGAATACAAAAAACACTCAAGTAAATAAAAAAAATTGGTATACATTCTTAATTACTGCAATTACAATAATTATTGTAAGTACAATTTTTTTTTATTTTATTATTGTATGTAGATATGTATTATATACTTAAATGTTTCTAATTAAAATTTTGTTCATGAATAGGTTGGAAAGAAGGTGTGATATCAGCTGAAACGTTACAACTTAATATAATTAATCCACAAACATGATTTTCATAAACAAAATGGCGCAAGATTTTAAACATTTAAAACCTACTCTAAATCAATTTTAGAATGGTGTTTGACTGTAAATATCGTTTATAAAACGAGAACCGACTTTTTGTTAATTTTAAACGCAAAACTATAATTTAACGTTAAAGAGCTCGTCTAACTTTAACAGTAGCAAATATGTAGCTACTTTATCTTTTAAAATTTATACTTTATCCAGATTAACAACGGTCATTTCATACCAAAACAAATTGGAGTTGATTTTTTTAAAAGATGTGCTTTGTAAGTAGATTGAATATTAGAAATGTTCAAAAGTTCTCTTCGATCTTAAATTTTCCAATCCCTCAGCGGGCGATGGATAAATAAATCTGTTTTATCTATTATAATTATAAAATTCTTTATTTAGAAAATACAAGAATATTATAAGAAGTATATAAAAGAAAATAGAACAATGACATAATATGCCGTCTGTCGAAATAATTTACGTGTTTTCTTACATTAAAAAATAAAAAAAAAGTATATACCTACATAGTTTAATTGCAGAAACAAAATTATTGAGTTGAAACTAGGTATAGCGTTACAAAAGAATTAATTTAAAAAAAAAAAACATTAGTAAGTTTGTTGGATTTAAGTTACTGTTTGCAAATACATGTATACAAAGCAAAATTATGAATTTATTTGTTTAGTTATTACTATATTTAATGGCATAATCACAGTAGATATCTAAAAAAAAAAAAGAATTGTCCAACGTATCGTAAATTATGAAAAAGTTAGACAAAGTCGTTTAAAATTTTGCGCCAATATCTTTAAAATTAAACTATAAAAACATTTTCTAAATATTTAATCATAATATAATTTACCAATTTGATAGATAAGGAGTAAGGTATAACTCTTTATCTCTTTATGGTGTGATTCAAATTCGCTTCATGTCTTTCACTCCTCAAAAGGATCCTATTGTTTTTAACTATCTATTGGATGAAAATAAATTGACAAGAGTTTATGAGCAAAAAGATCTAATTGTTGTGTTTCACTCTAAGCTAATGTTTGATAAACACTACCACTTCTTCTTAGTTAATCAGGCCAGGAGCATAGGTTTTATTTTCTGCACAGGTAGATTCTTTAAGAAATCTGAAATATTTTTAGCATCCACTATTTGGAACCCAAATTACGAAACGTTTCTAGACAAAACTGAAAAATTCAACAAAAAAATTCACAAGATATACAAGATATACAGAATACAAAATGTTTAGACAGCATTCAACTTATATTGTAGGCTAAGTATATTCAATAACCTTTTTACTTGCGATATAGGTACTATAGGGCAAGTTCTGCATTTGGAAAAAAAATCGAACTCGAGATTTTGATCAAAGTTGACATTACGATGATAGCGAAGACGAAAAAAGTGGGTCGGGCAATTCCGTCTGTCTGTCTGTATGTCTGTATGTCTGTACCTCGAACTATAGCCTAAACTACCGGAGGTATTTTCTTTAAACTCGGTAGTTAAGGGTCTTCGGTGATTCCCTAGAGGAGAAATTGAAATTTTTTTTTTAGCTCCAAAACTAAGGGTACCCCCCGTACACCCGTAATACAAAATCTTATTTATCTCGAAAACGGCTCTAACGATTTTGATAAAAAAAATTATGTGTGATATTATGGACATGGACTATATTTTGGTGAACAAAAAATTTGGGGGGAAATGTTATTAGGGGTACCTGTCATAGAACGGTTTTTTTGATTTTTTACTTTCTCACTAACGGCTCTAAGGATTTTAACCCAAAATTTTTAGCAGGAGTCCCCTTAAGTTTAAAATAATATTGTATAGAAAAATATTCGAAAAAATATTTATTGGGTTTAAAAAAAAAAAAAAAAATGTTTAAATCAATATCTTCAAAACCTATGAACGATTATTTTTTGAAATTATTTCCTAAAACCATTATTATTAAATACTTAAAATTCGCATCCCACATTTTTTTCTTGAGAAATTTTAGAGAAATTTCTTATATATATTTATTTAATAATAAAACGAATTTTTAAGGTTTATTTGCATAAATTCATACTTTTCCGGAAACCAGACGGCAATTTTATGCATTTGAACATTATTATCTCATTAAATCCATGTTTTATATTTATAAAATGTATCTTAAATTCCAAAGTACTTTTACATAAGAGCAAGTTCGTGCGATCCAGTCGTGCATTTTATTTTGTTTCAGCACAAGTTTTGTTAGACGAAATATTTATTTATAAGATTATTTCTAGCAGAATTGAATGTCAATTATTGTTTAACAACATAAATATACACATACACTGCCGGGTCGTTCTTATCGTAATAATACCATAACGTTCAGTATCTAATTTCATCGAACAAATTTATCACTGTTTAAGCAGTTTATTAAGATTATAACACCCTATCAAAATCTAGAACACCTTATTCCCTATGAACATCACGACCCATACCTTTTCATATGGTTCCCACCAAAATTGCTCAATCAGCACAGCCTTCCTATCCTATTACATTTATTTTCCCACATTTAGTTTCCCATGAAATGAAAATTATTGTCAAATGTGTTTATGAATCAATTATAAATAGCCATGAAAATTATAATAAAAACAATTTTAATCCAGAAGTCAATTCATTTGTTTAATTCGAAATTGCTACCCCCCACCCGGGGTAAGGAGCAATATAATCAAATCTAGACAATCAAGTCGAATCTGAAAGAGGTTTCGACGTTGAACAATTACTAAATTAGTTATTTCTAGGACTTTAGAGTTCTAGAAATAACTACTACATAGGTTATGGGCCCAGAATTCCAAGAAATAATAAAGAGAAAATTTGAATAATTTATTCTAAATAATTCAAAACTATCACAATTAGCTTTTACCGAATTTGATGTCTTAAGTTCACAATACGCCAATTTCAGTACCGTGATATTAAGAATTGTTGCAGATTTTGGTTCGTCATTTATCTCTATTTTAAATAAATTCTTTATTCATACATAAACTTTATTGCGTGGGCACTTGGCTTTTTATGTAAGTTTTAATCTTTTTGAAAAATATGTTCTTAAATGTACTTATGTAATTTGTTTTCACTTATTTAAAAATTTAAAATGATATGTAGGTATGTACCAAGTTTAACGAAAATTGGGCGAGTCGTTTAGGCTGAATTCGAACAGACAGAATTTCGAGACTCACCTTTTTCGTCTTCGCTATCATCGTAATGTCAAGTTTGACCAAAATTTCGAGTTAGATTTTTTTCTAACGAATGCATAACTTGCCTTATAGTACCTATAAGTCACAATTAAAAATAGCTTTTTAGTTAAAAGTGAACAAAAAAATTATGCATGAACATGTACATAATGTAAATAGCTAAATACCCACATACGTATGTATTAATTTTGACTTTTTTGGGTGTTTAGCCTTTTTTTAATCCCTTTTTACTTTTTTTTATCAAATTGGTGACTACTAAGAATAAATATAAATAATGTAAATTTAGCAAAAACTCGATCACCACCAACATTATTTTTTAGAATTTAAAATAAAAAAACCTTTCTAATTCGTGCAAAACTTTCTTTTTCATTTTATCGAAACCTGCAATTACAAATATATAATGTACATGACTACGTATCTATAGGTAGGTCGAAAAAATACATATCTGTAATATAGGTACAAAATCTTACATAATAACTCTGAATTATTTCAAATTCAAGGTCAACATCACCAATTTTCCATTTTAGGTGTATACCTACTAGTACGGGAGGTAGCGCTATAGTTGACCAAGTCATTTCATACCGGCTGAAAATCATAACAATAATAGTTTTCTCCTAACACATAACAGCTCTGAACGTCAGCTGCTCCAAAAGCGGTGGAGCTAAAGGAGACAGCATGAAAAAGTCATTGGAAAAAAATTTGCTTCGATGATTTTTATACCAAGCGAAACTGTATTAAATTATTGTTTTAATCATATTTTTTCAAAAAATTATCGTCAGCTGTATTGACGAGGGGGGGTTCAATGTCAGTCACGGGCATAAACCTCATTTAAAATTTGAAAAATAAATTTATTTTATACCTTATGAAATTTATATATCTCAATTTTTATACTTTTAAAATAATAAAGAAAATTGTCAGCTGCACTTTTGACGGGAGTAACACCGTCAGTCAGCGAGTTAAACATATCGCGCGCTCAACGAATTCGAGCGTCGCACAGAGGAGTATTCGACCTCAAAATCCGGTCAAAAATATTTTTTATGTTTTTCTTATTGGAATTGGCCTAAAATATTATTTTATAACTTATGATGCATTAAAAAGTTACACTGAAAAAAATGTAATAGAGAAATTTTATTATTTAATGATTACTGACTAAAATTGTTTTTTTTTCGTAAATTTAAATACATCTTCTTCATCCTACAAGTTTTGAATCACCTGTAAGATTTAGCTGATTATTCTACAAGTAGGATTTAGTTTTTTTCTACACTTGTAGCTTTGTGTTACAGAAAGAGGGAAATCATATAATTTCCCACTTATAATGTTCGCTCATTTCACTTGTAGAAGTGCCAGCAAACTTGAAGCTTTGTGTTACAGAAATTTGTTTCACTTGTATTAATTCACTTGTATTACAAGTACTTGTAGTTTTATGTTACAGGCCCCAGGTAGAATATATTGCACTATCTTACAAAATTGTGATTACAAGCATTTTTTTAACAAATTTGTAAAAAAATCGAGATTTTTTCATTTGTAATTTATTTGTTAAACACAAATTTGTACTTGTGAATTACAAGTCACAAATATGTTGACAAATAGAATTTTTCGTTGCACAAAAAAAAAGTTGTAATTGTTAATTACAAGCTAAAATTTGTGAAAATCGTTCTTTTTTTTTTGTGGGTTTCTGTTGCACCATAATAAAGCGATCACAAATTTGTTTCAGTTTGTGAAAAAATTCTACAAGTGAAAGACCGTGTGTAAATATTTCTACAAATTTGTTAACACACTCATTTGAACATGGTGCAATAAAAAATCGTATAAAGGATTTGTATTTGTAGATTACAATAACAAATTTGTGGTTATAAATTGTAAACTGGGAATAGGCCCCTGGAGGCCAGAATAATAATTTTTAGGAAAGGTACGTTGAAGTAGTAGACTTTTACAGCTTGAAATTCCTTGATGCTAGAGTACATATTAATATAGTTTGAAACACGGAATAAATAAATAAACTGTGATGTTATTTATATGAAATTGATGTTATACTTATTGAATTTTAAGTATAAGATAATTTAAATGTTAAAGAAACAAAAAATCGTCGTCAGCTGATTGTTTGTGGGTGTAAAGATCGTCAGTTTATGTTCCAAAGATACTATGCGACGCTCGAATTCGTTGAGCGCGCGACATGTTTATCGCGCTGACTGACGGTGTTACCCCCGTCAAAAGTGCAGCTGACAATTTTCTTTATTATTTTAAAAGTATAAAAATTGAGATATATAAATTTCATAAGGTATAAAATAAATTTATTTTTCAAATTTTAAATGAGGTTTATGTCCGTGACTGACATTGAACCCCCAATCGTCAATACAGCTGACGATAATTTTTTGAAAAAATATGATTAAAAAAATAATTTAATACAGTTTCGCTTGGTATAAAAATCATCGGAGCAAATTTTTTTCCAATGACTTTTTCATGCTGTCTCCTTTAGCTCCATTAAACATTAAACAACTATTTGAAGTAAAATTCATTCAGTATAAAATTCCTAAAAAAATTGCAGCGCTACCTCCCAGACTATACATACATACATACACAGATATGTATGTAACTTCATTTTGCTCGACATATTGGAGCTTCTAGGTAGATACAAATAATATTTTTTTCTTGCTCAAATGTTCCATCGCCTAATACTTCACACTAGAGCTGTAGCGAATCGTATGTATTCGTTACTGAGTAACGGGTATTCAATGAAATACCAAGTAACGAAACGTTACTCACAAATCAGAGTCGTTACTCGCACGATGTCGTTACTTTTTTTTGGCACACATTCAGTACCCAATAACGCACGCAGGTACCACATACGAGATATCACATACGGAATGCGAAAAGTATACACACAAATCAGAGTCGTTACTCGTACGATGTCGTTACTCGCACGATCTCGTTACTCGCACGATGTCGTAACTCGCACGATGTCGTTACTCGCACGACGTCGTTACTTTTGTTTTGGCACAAATTCAGTATACATAGGTACGACTTACGGAATATGCGTAAAGCATAAACACAAGATGAGCTCGCGTATACACACAAATCAGAGTCGTTACTCGTACGATGTCGTTACTCGCACGATCTCGTTACTCGCACGATGTCGTTACTCGCACGATGTCGTTACTCGCACGACGTCGTTACTTTTGTTTTGGCACAAATTCAGTATACATAGGTACGACTTACGGAATATGCGTAAAGCATAAACACAAGATGAGCTCGCGTTGGACGTTCATATTTTGTGCACAATTTTAATAATCAAAAAAATAGATTTTTCGTTAAAAAAATTCAGATTTTGTAGATGTTTTTTAATCCATCGAGATCTCAGCCATCCTCCAATGGAATTTGACAGTTTATACCTTGGTTGATGGGTAATATACTATATTTTGACCTACATAGAGTATTTCTTTCTAGATGCTTTCCAAAAGCCTTAAAATCGCAATTTTCCTGAACAAAAAAAAAATTCAAAAATTTCGATTTTTCGGTGAAAAAAATTTGATTTTTTAGATGTTTTTTAATCCATCGAGATCTCAGCCATCCTCCAATGGAATTTGACAGTTTATGCCTTGGTTGATGGGTAATATACTATATTTTGACCTACTTAGAGCATTTCTTTCTAGATGCTTTCCAAAAGCAATAAAATCGCAATTTTCCGGGACAAAAAAAAAATCCAAAAAATTTAGATTTTTCAGAAGTTTTTCAATCAATTGACATTTGAGATTTTTTGTACGTCTTTTACAAAAAAGACATGAAGCTTTATTTCCAAATGTCTGACATAATAAAAATCTCTGAGAAAAAAAGATGGAAAGATTAAAATCAAATTAACATTTTTGGGCAAGGAGTATTGTTTTAATTAAAAGAATCTTCTTATTTGACTCAAACAAAACCAACCAACATTGCGATAATTTACGTATTTCGTTACAGTAACGATACTCATATTTGGCTAATACTATAACGTGATAGATACGAATTGTATTGGAATACCTAAAGTAACGATAGTAACGAGTAACGACATTTTTGTAACGGGTACTCATACCTAAAGTAACGTATGCATACGGGTATTCATTTTGTCGTTACTTTTACAGCTCTACTTCACACAACGGAAAGGTGGAACCTACCCTTACCCCTCTATACATTTTTACACTACCCTTTTCGACAAACAGATCAAACAGAGCAGAGGACACAAAAATAAAACAAGCACATGAAAGAAGGTTGTGTGTAGGCTGTAACTTCTCTGCAACCCAAATGCAACTTTCGAAGATCAAACATGTTGAATGTACAAATGCGGAGTGATTATTTTAATTCGAAGTTCCAATCTTCGAATCTGAGTTCGACATTTTGGTCGGAGGCCTCTTAATTGAAGTCATTTTGTTTTTATTACCTATTCCTATTCAAAATAAATATATCTTAAGAAAAATACTAAAATATTGATTTTATTTCCGATGGAATTTAGGAATCAGAAGATTTTTGTTTTTTATCATAGGTAGTCCAACTCGTTTGGGCTCGTAGTTACGCGTAACTATATGGGTAACTTTCTCGGAGTAACTTACGTTGCCAACACCGCCGACAAGCCTACCACATGTACATATGTATGTATATATTTTTTTGTTTTAATGCAAATACAAATGTAATACGCTCCCACGAATCACGAATGCGCTCACGGTGCGGTGGGTTGCAGATCGGCACTGAGCTCTTCAATTTGGGAGTAGTTTGAACTTTTAACCACGTATGCTAAGTTATGTTATGGCCTGTTATACACCTCATACGACCAAATTTTGCATAACATTTGTTTTCTTAGGTGTATCTATCAATTGAGTGTCTGCCCTTTTTACGAATGAAAACGTTTAAGAATTGAAAGACATAGTTATAGCGATTGATTGTGTGGGTACGTAGTAAAAAATAACAAAATAGCAAAATACACAATTTTATTTTTTTACTTACATCGCCCCAACGTCCAACTACATCTAACAGATCATTACGTCCTAATGATAAGTCAATAATGCATTTATTAACTGCTTTTGATGACCGCTCTGGAACAAGATCTTCTTCAGCGATTTTAACCCATCCTAAGGATCTGACAGTAAATCTAACTAATTTTTTAGATTCAGATTTAATTGGATAACTTCTTCGGCTAAAAATTTGAATTGCAAGGAAATGTTATGAATTCGTTCCTTAAATTATCGATAAAAGTTGAATAAATTGTACTCACATGTATTCTTGAGTATGTTTTCCCTGTTCTTTATTCAGTGATGGTATTGTTCGACTTCTTGACAAAGAGTAATTTCCAAAATCCTATAGAAAGAAAAAATTGTATATGTAAACATTAAGGAACATATTTAAATTTTAATGCTTACCATAAATTGAGATAAAGAGCATGTAGGACTGGGGGGTAAATTGTTATAATGATCTCCAGTTGTTGGGTTATTTGCGTACTCATACATAGGAGTATCACATTCCTTTTCGTTATTTACGTACTTGTATTTGGGAAAAACAGGAGGCTCTCTTTGGATGGTTCCTGACTTTATATGCCAATAATAAGGCCCATCATTGTCTGAAAATACAATTTTATTTAACATTTAAAACAGTTTTATACAAAAAGTATTTAAATAAAAAACCTTCATGTTTTTCCCAACCAATTGGTAGGTCATTATTATTGTCCTTTTCTTCGACACCTTCTAAGCTAGCGCAATTAATTTCTTTTTCATTTTCGCAAGCATCTTCCTTCTGAGTTAAAGCATCGCTTATTAATCCAAAATTACAATTTTCAAGTTTTTTGTTTTTCAATGCAAGTAATATTTCAGAGTTAGCATTTCCGGATATATATTTCTTTGTTGTATTTTCAAATTCTTTATTCTTATCATTGTGATTCGATTCAACAAGTCGATTTGATTGAACTTTTAAATAAAATGATGTCGAGTAATTGAAAAGGTTTTGCATTTCTGACGACCTAAAATATAAAAATTTTAGATATTTTACAACGTTCATCAAAAGATTAAATATAAAGCATACATAAAATGTTCTTTTAAGTTAACACCCATAGAGCCGAAGTCTATTTTTGCATAATCTTTTCGGTTATTTCCAGTTTCCGATTTGGTTCCTCTTTTAAATGGATGCTGTTCGTTCATTTTATCGTTGTGAATATCAAAGTTTTGATTTATATGTTTATCTTTTATAGACACAATTTAGTGATCATGACTCAAATGATGTTTTCTCTCCGTGTCCTGTTAAATTTATATGTATTAACTCTTATTTCTATAAACAGTGTAGTTTCATTTCATTTCATTTCATTTATTTGACAATATGGTATGTACATTGTACAATAAGATAACATCTTTTATAGTACTTAGATAATATCATTAGAAATTTACTTTTAATAAAATCATATAAATATATTTAAAAAATAATAATAGTAATAATACTTACAACTATTTCGGGTGAACAGAGGGAAAAGGAAGAGGATTATGGTTAAATTGAGAGAGTAGCGAAGTGAAGTAAGATTGCAGCTTTGAATATTGATTGGTTAATTATTAATTTAATTGGAGTCGGGAGCGAGTTCCATAGGGTAACAGAACGTTTGAAAAACAAACGGGATGAGTTTAGATAATTGCTTAATTTGGGGATTATGTTGATACTTCTTGCAGACCGGTTGAAAGATAGTTTGTTAAAAAGATAATTATTATCTTATTATTATTAATATGGATTAATTTACACATGTAAGAATAAACAGTTAAGTTGTTAAACTAGGATTTAAGATCACAGGTATTTGTAACAGACTGGGGCCTATTGCACCATCTTACAAAATTGTGATTACAAGCATTTTTTAACAAATTTGTAAGAAATCGAGTTTTTTTCATACGTAATTTTTTTTAATCACAAATTTGTACTTGTAATTTGTAGTTGGTGCAATAGGCCCCTGGACTTTATGGATTTATTTAAATCTTAATGTCTGAAGTACACAAGCAAAAAAACAAAAACATATAACCCCGAATAAATTAATTCGATTTGGGGGTATTGCCCCCCGCAAATTAAAATTTAATTAAAGGCCACTTCCCGCTATCCTGTTTTTAAATATTTTTTTCGATTTCTATAGTTAGTCGTTGTGGGGTCTACTTCATAGAGAGCTTGTTTTTTCAATTTTATTTTAATTTTCTAATAAAAATAAAAATGTCTTGTTCAATCTGTAAAATTAAAGTAACAAGAAGTGAAATAAAAATAACGTGCGGAGAGTACGGAATAATTTTCCATGGAAGTTGTGTTAAAATGACTGCAACTGATCTTGATTATCTTAATAAAAGCAAATCAGTTTGGAGATGTAAAAATTGTGCCAACCAACAGAGAGAATCATTTTCTTTACCGTCAGCTGCACAACAAATACAACCATCCTCGTCTTCGTTACTGCCACCAACAACTGCATCGCCACCACCACCGCCAACTTCACTACAACCGCCGCCGCCGCCTACCGCTACAACTCAACCAACTAAACGATCATCGAATCTCCCGTCATCTGTCTCCAGTGTACCAGCTTCTGTAACATTAGAGATGATATATGCAAAAATCTTATCAATTGAAGAAAACCAGACAAAGCAAATCAATGCACTTATTGCCAAAAATGATGAGTGCGAACAAAGAATTAATTTTCTCGAGAAAAAGGTTAATAACCTCGAGCAACAATTGCTTTCAAACAGCATAGACATTGTCAACGTACCGACCATCAATTCGGACATGTCATACACTGATGCTGCACTGAAGATTCTTCGTGAATGATGGTTTGAAGTTGAATGTAGAAGAGAGAGACATAAACAATTGTTACATGAAGAAAATAAAACTAACAAAACCAACAACAAATGAAAGCCCTGCTACAACAAATATTCTTCATGTGCAATTGGTTTCTAACCTATGTAAGGAAAGGGTAATGAAAGCGAAGAGAGAAAAAAGAGAGACATTATCTACCAACCTGCTCAAACCAAATGCAACTGCCGAGAAGATGTCCGTAAATGAGTGCTTGACGTATGAAGCCAGACGTTTATTAAAAATCGCAACAACAATGAAGACACAAAAGAAATACAAATATGTATGGACGAGAAATGGTACTATTTACATGCGGAAGAATGAGGGTGACAATCATGTAAGAATTAATTGTAATGCAGATTTTTCTAAATTATGAGTATAAATAAATCGTGTTCACCTTCCAAATTTTCTGTATGTGAATACCCAGTCAATCTTGTTCGTTCTGTAGATTATTGCTTTTGCTTACATCAAAACATACGCAGTATGAGAAAAAATTTTTCGATTTTCTTAGCGCATTTAAATTAGGGCTCTTGATACCCGCATACACGGGTAATTACCCGGGTACCCGAGTACCCGCACTTACGGGTATTACCCGGGTACCATAATTTCGGGTACCCGCTTTCTTGCGGGTACTCGGTAAAATCCGGGTACCCAAAACATATTCGTGTATAGTTATAAAAAAACGCTTAAAGAAAGATTGAAGAACATAATTATATTATTTCTCTGCTGCTTACCACTTATAAAAGTTGGTTGAAGAAAGATGCACGATGTTAATTGTAAATACAACAAAAAGTTTTCTGAGAATTATCTTAATATTTTTCATTATGATAGAAGGATCTTTGAAAATTATGTGTGAAACAAAACTGCGGCCAAATGCTCGCCACGGCTTCGGTGGCATACCTCTACCCGATGGTCCATATTTTCAATGACTCTGAGACATAATTGATCGTGATTTTTTTGGTCAGCATAATCGCCCAAATGTGTCCACAATCGGTAAAATTGTGCGCAAATTTCAGCAAACCGGGTCTGTAGCAAATGATAATCCACGAATGATTGTTGCAAAGCCTATGGATCCACAAAGAGTGACTGGTTGGTGCGGTTTATGGGCTGGCGGCGTCATCGGGCCGTACTTCTTCGAAAATGAGGTCGGCCAAGCAGTAACTGTGAATGGTGTTCGCTATCGCGAGATGATAACGGACATGGATATGGACATGGTCAATATGTGCTTCCAACAGAATGGTGCCACTTGTCACACAGCCAACGAAATTCAATGGCCGTGTTATCCCACATCGTGGCGATGTTAATTGGCCTCCACGAACATGTCATTTGACACCGTTGGACTTTTTTCTTTGGGGATATTTAAAAGAAAAAGTGTACGTCAATAAGCCAAGAACAATTCAAGAGTTAAAGAATGAGATAATTCGGCACATTAACGACATTGAACCTCAATTATGTCTCAGAGTCATTTAAAATATGGACCATCGGATAGAGGTATGCCACCGAAGCCTTGGCGAGCATTTGGCCGATATTTTGTTTCACACATAATTGTCATATATCCTTCTATTATAATGAAAAATATTAAGATAATTCTCAGAAAACTTTTTGTTTTATTTACAATTAACATCGTGCATCTTTGTTTAACCACCCTTTACAACATACATAGATAAGTAGTCGGATTTTGATTCGACTAAGTAGCCCTGGTTAAAAAAAAAAAACAGTAATATAAATATAAACAGATTCATAACAACATTTTTAAACGGATTCATAACAATTTTTTTTTTTTTTTAATGTATCTTCATATCAAAAACGTTATGATTTATGAATGCATTCTCAAACATTATATTTTGTAGTGTGTTTTACATTCGCGTCTAAGCTATTTTGTCTCAGAATATTGCTTTATTGTTGGGCAGTAGAGCTGTGCAAATCGTTCATTTCAAATGATCGAATCGTCCAACAATCGATTACGAAAATGATCCGATCATTTCAATCAATCGATCATACGATCATTTTCATTTCACTGAAATGATTCAATACTGTTCCTATTCGATTTTAATTTCAATTTCGATGATAAGATTGACTTGTGGCTTTGACAGTTCTCACAAAATACTCTGTTAATGTAAACCATAAATTGCCAAATAACATCGAATGATGGCTACTTTGTACATGGAATAAAAAGTGTCAAAAACTTCAAGAAAAAGATATTTTATTTGTTGCTTCGCAAAAGAGCAATTGTAGGGCTTTCCGCTAACATTTGGTACAAAATACTCTTTGTACATCAAAACTGAATTCGTCCTCTATTCTTTAAGTCATAAACTGTCAAATTACATCAAAGGATGGCTACGATGTCGATGGATTAAGAAACGTCTAAAAATACAAAAAAAAAAAGAGATTTTATTTTTTTCTACGGAAAAGATAAATTTTAGGGCTTTTTCGGCTGACATTTTGTACGAAATATACTTTGTAGGTCATAACTGAATTCGTCCTCTATTTGTCAAGTCATAAACTGTCAAATTCCATCAAAGGATGGCTACGATTTCGATGGATTAAGAAACGTCCAAAAATCCACATTAAACATACCGGATCCTGATACAGCAAATAACATCAGTTCAACAATTGTTTTTGCGGCCTACAACATCAACAACCGGCCCGATCAATCATGTTCTTCAATGCCGAGTTCAACCCAGAAATTCGAGTCCACCGTACGTTTGGCTTTCATAATCCACATTGATTGAATCGGAATAAATGGAATCGAGTAAATCATGATAAATCGAGTCAACTGATATCGAAAATCTAGACTCATTGAAATGATTGATATTGAAATAGAAACTCGAGAATCCAGAATCGAGAATCATCTAAATGTTTGAGATTGAGATCGATTAAAATGATTGATTTTGATCATCAATACTTTTCGATGATCGGATCAAGAAAATCGAATCAATCCTGATTGACACAGCTCTATTGGGCAGGGATTAATTAATTAATAATTATTGAGAAATCATTTGGATTCTGGATATTTCTTTTTATAAAAAAGAATGTAAAGATGCAGATCTAAGAGCAATGTGAAGGAAATTAGTGAAAACTTATTCACATCAGTGTATTTTCAATAAAATTTAAGTACAACATGATGCTTATGGATATAAAAATCACATTTCATTTCTTCTCTGCTTCCTCTTTCTGTGAAATATTATTTTATAAGCAATTGTAGCATTTTTGAGTACTGGGTACCCGTAACACGACATTGTCGGGTACCCGCCAGTTGACATATCCCGGGTACCCGCGAATTTGGGTAATACCCGCATTATCCGGGTACCCGGGTACCCGGGTTTTTGATGAAATGGGTATTACCCGGGTAAAATCAAGAGCCCTAATTTAAATTCAATAAATAATTTACCTGTTGTTATTGTCTTAACTGAAATATGGATATATAAAAATGAGTTGGAATTTTATAATATACAGGGTTATACTCTTTTTGGTAATTGCAACGAGTCATATCCTGCTGGAGGTGTAGTCGTTTATGTGAAGAATGGTTATATGTGTGAATTCTCTTGTCCTAATTTATCTAGCGCTGATGTAGTAAAGTTATCTTTTGTTTATGAGAATATTGATTATACTTTGTTGTGCATTTACAGACTTCACGATTTTCCGAAAAATATGTTCATTGACGAATTTAGCAATATTATAAATGCTAACTTAGCTAAAAATTTAATTGTATTAGGTGATATTAATATAGATATTGTTAACAAAATTGACAAAGATTCCGAAAATTATCTATTTACCATGGCTTCATATGGTCTTAAGAGTTTGATTAACGAACCTACCCGCGTGGCGTGCTCTCTAAGTTGTATAGATCACATTTTTTTGAGATATCATAAGAATAACAAAAATATATTTAATGGTCAAGTTCATGATTTTAAAATAACTGACCATAAAATGATTACATTAAACATCTTTTCTGATAACCATTCTCAAAATATGAAACCCGTAAGTCCAGTGAAACATTGCGTTGACTATAAATTATTAAAAGAATTTTTAACTTTTGAATGCTGGGACCAAGTTTATTCTGAAAACAATCCCTCTCAGGCATTTGATTTGTTTATAAGTATTTTAAAAAATCATATCAGTTCAAGTACTTTCCAAAAAAAGCATTCAAGTAAAACCAAACATCTTAAACCTTGGATGAACAATAATCTTCTTCATAAAATAAGAAGAAAGAAGAAAATGAGTTTGAAATGCAAAAAACATCAAACCAATAAAAAACTTAAAAAACACTATGATAGTATATGCAAAACAGTTAATAAAGAAATTGATGAGACTCGTAATAATTATTATGCTAATAAGTTTTTAAATGCTAAGGGGAATATTCGTGAAGAGTGGAAAATAGTTGATAACATTTTAGGTAAAAATACTGATTCAATCAAAATTGATTCTATTGAAATTGAAGGAGTACATATATCTGATTCTCGAATTATATCCAATAAATTTAACGAATATTTTACTGAAATTTCAGTCAAATTAAAACCTACTATTAAATCTTGTATAAGTTGTAACTGTTCCATTTCTTCAGAAATTTGCTCAGATGATATGCAACCAAATAGTTTTGTTTTTAGTGCGATAACATCAAGAGAAGTATTCAATGTTATTATGTCTTTAAAAAATAAACATTCATGTACTAGTGATGGTGTATCTAGCCATTTGTTGAAAAATGTTGCTTGGTATGTTATGGACGTACTAGCGTTTGTATTTAACAAATGTGTTGAAACTGGTTGTTTTCCGGATCATCTTAAATGTGCTGAAGTTATACCGCTCTTTAAAAAAGGAAATAGAAAACTTATATCAAATTATAGACCAATTTCACTACTTTCAACTTTTTCAAAAATCTTTGAGAAGTTAATCAAAGTCCGAATTATGTCCTTCTTGGAAAAGACTAAATTCTTCCGTAATAATCAATTTGGTTTCAGAGCTGGTTTGTCAACAGAAGATGCTATTTTAAGGGTATGTAGTCAACTTTATGGAAGTTTGAATAGTAATAAAATAACTATGGGCCTGTTCATAGATATGACTAAAGCCTTTGATCTAGTCAATCACGATCTGTTGCTTAACAAACTTTATAATGCAGGTTTTCGCGGTAATTTTTTTTAATTTGCTCAATTCTTATTTAAAAATTAGAAAACAAAGAGTCAACAACAATGGAATCTTTAGTAAACCAAGACTGCTTAAAAATGGCGTTCCTCAGGGATCAGTGCTTGGCCCTTTGTTTTTCTTAATTTATATAAACTCCATTTTCAAACTTAAACTAAATGGTATTTCGACTGCTTTTGCTGACGATATAGTATTCACATACTCTTCAAATACTGTCTTTGATAGTATTGCAAACATTGGAAACGATCTTGAAATCTTAAGGCAGTGGTTTACTTATCACAAATTAATTATAAGTGAAAAAACTAAATTGATGTGTTTTGAGGTGTCTGGTAATAGCGTTTATGACTTTACGAGTATCTTACTGTTCCATGCTCACGATTGTAATCAGTATTCTTTACCTATTCACAAGTGTGGAATAAGTAATTTTAAATCCGAATATCAATGCTCAAAAAATTGTTTTAAAGTTGAAGTAGTTCATCAATTTAAATACTTAGGAGTTATAATTGATAACAACCTGAATTGGAAAGCTCATATTCAAATGATCAAAAATTATTTGTTAACGGTCACACGAAAAATGTATTTGATAAAACCCTTTTGCTCTCAAAAAGTTTTGAAAATGATCTATTTTGGTCTTGCAAACTCGAAGTTACAATACGGTATTACTAGTTGGGGTGGATCTTATGCTAATAGCTTTATACCTTTATTAACAGCACAAAAACATTTAGTTAGAATTATTTTAAATAAAAATAGGATGGCCGAAAGTTTGTTTTTATTTAGAGAATTGCAAATTCTTCCAATGAGACATTTATATGTTTTCAAAGTCTTAAGAGAATTTTTTAAACAAAGCGGAAACATCCCTAGTAGAAATTATCAAATGTATAACTTACGTGTAAACAATATGACTTTAGTCAATGTACCTTTTGCTTACAAGACACATTTCAATCATTTTTTCACATACACAGCTCCAAATATTTTTAATAAGTTGCCCTTATCAATAAGAGAAACGCTTCGATTTTCAACTTTTATTAAAAAGATTAAAGACTGGTTATTCACTTTGAATTTTGATAACATTGAATCATTAATTTAGTTCTTAATTAAATAATCGAAAAATAATAAAATTTTGTAAACATACCCATTGTTATTAAATGTATGAATGTTCAAGAATTATAAGTTCTATCTATACTATATTTTTTCTATATTGTTGCTAGCAAGCTTTTCCTTCTATTATTATCATTATTTTTTTTCTTGTTTACTTAAATTACTGATTGTCACCCCACATCAGTTATTATTAAATATTTCATTTAGATGTGTCATTCGTCGCTAACTGCCCAGTTAAAGAATGTACACTATTATTCAAATTTTATTAATGAATTGTATATCTCTAGTTTTAAGTTATTGAATGAATAAAAAATCAAATACAATACAATACAAAATAGTCTCTATCTCTATCTGATATATATAAAATTAACAACATATACAATAATATTATCTCCAAGCCAGACACCAAATCAAACCAACTCCTATTGATCATCCTGAGCCAACGAAACCTAAACCAGCTAACCCAATTGGTGTTAAGACCATTAGTGTTCCCAAGACAATGAGTTGTTTTTTACGACTCGCAAGAATTCTTCGGTTGTGACTTTGTTACAATTCTCTCAAAAATCACAGATTTTCTCCATCTTTACGAGGTCTGCCCCGACGAAACCGACAAGAAACATATGTTTCTTAACTTCTGCTTTAAAATATGTCTATTACAATAAACCAACTAAACTTTATCCCGTATAACGTGGGATCTTTAATATCTCATCCTAAACGGATTTCCCTCGAAAAATTCCTCACTAAAAACAAACCTGACGTCGTTTTGCTGTCTGAAACTATAAACTATAGTCCCAAGGCATCGGCCTTACTTCAATAAGTACCCTCTTTTCCGCACAAAGATCTTGCCAAAACTGGTACTGCCATTCTGGTCAAATCAAGTCTTCAATACCAAAAGGTAGAGTTGGGTAGTTCCGGACATGTATAGTTCCTGGAACTATGTCTTTTGTGGGACACTCGAGACTAAACATGTCCGCATGTCACAGAAAAACAAAATTCAAAGTAGGAACGCGAACATGCCACAACTCAAACATTTTAAAGAAGAACAACATAATGTGAATGTGAATGACAGCGAACTCAAATCCATAGCCAGATTTGGTGAGACTCGCGCGTTAATGCACATTATAAGATTGTGCATAGAATACAATAAAAGGGACATAAGATAATGTCTGAATATGAAGCATGAAGGTGTGAATGAAGAAAATATAGTACACATTTCATAAACGAAATATACAGTAGTCGTTGAAAAGTTCTCGCATGTCTTCTGTTAGTTGTTCCTTCAGTTGATAGTTCTAAACTATCTTTTAGTTCCATGTCCATACCCATAGCATTTTTTCTTCGTAGTTCCATTCCAATTAGGAGATACATGTCCGACTAAGGAAAATAAATGTTTTCACTGAAGGTACAACTGAATTTATTGAATACATTACATATCGTCGTAAATAAAATTAAATGAAACGTCTTAGTTAATTGTGTGAAATTCTTTTCATTACATTAATTGTTAATTGATTGGACTTTTGTAAGCAAGTGGGTATTTTTAATGTATTTGTTTTATTTGAATTTTGTTCAGCCATTTTATTTTCTTAAATCTTTTTTTTTAAAATAGTTTACCATCTACTTTTCAAGCCATTAACAGTCAAATTCTATTTCAGGGTGGCTCCAAGGCAGATGGATTGAAGAACCACTAAAAAATCAGAAATTTTCAGTTTTTTTTTTGTATTGCTCTGCAAAACAGCGATTTTAAGGAAAATGGGTAACACCCATATATATACGCTAATTCATTAAAAATATAGTTCGTCCCCCATTTATAAATCCATTAACTGTCAAATTCCATTTCAGGATGGCTGCGTTCTCGATTGATTAGGAAATAGCCAACAAAAATAGAAAATTTTAAGTATTTCTTACTACCCCAAACTACTAATACTATAAAAATACTAAATAAATACGTAGTCATGTACATTATTTATTTCTAACTGCACGTTTCGATAAAATGAAAAAGAAAGACTTGCACGAATTAGAAAGGTTTTTTTTATTTTAAATTCTGAATACGAATTTTTCTCTCTTAAAAATAATGTTGGTGGTGATCGAGTTTTTGCTAAATTTACATTTATATTTTTATTCTTAGTAGTCACCAATTTGATAAAAAAAAGTAAAAAGGGATTAAGAAAAGGCTAAACAACCAAAAAAGGGAAAATTAATATGTAATTATGTGAGTATTTAGCTATTTACATATGTACATGTTCATGCATAATTTTTTGGTTCACTTTTAACTACAAAGCTATTTTTAATTGTGACTTATAGTACTATATATACTATACTATATTCGTTAAAAAAAATCTAACTCGAAATTTTGATCAAAGTTGACATTACGATGATAGCGAAGACGAAAAAGGTGAGTCTCGAAATTCTGTCTGTTCGACTTCAGCCTAAACGACTCGCCCAATTTTCGTTAAACTTGGTACATATGTACCTACATATCATTTTAAATAAGTGAAAAGAAGTTACATAAGTACATTTAAGAACATATTTTTCAAAAAGATTAAAACTTGCATAAAAAGCCATCAAGTGCCCACGCAATAAAGTTTATGTATGAATAAAGAATTTATTTAAAATAGAGATAAATGACGAACCAAAATCTGCAACAATTCTTAATATCACGCCAATGAAATTGGCGTATTGTGAAGTTAAGACATCAAATTCGGTAAAAGCTAATTGTGATAGTTTTGAATTATTTAGAATAAATGATTCAAATTTTCTCTTTATTATTTCTTGGAATTCTGGGCCCTTAACCTATGTAGTAGTTATTTCTAGAACTCTAAAGTCCTAGAAATAACTAATTTAGTAATTGTTCAACGTCGAAACCTCTTTCAGATTCGACTTGATTGTTTAAATTTGATTACTCGTATATTGCTCCTTACCTCGGGTGAGGGGGAAGCAATTTCGAATTAAACAAATGAATTGACTTCTGGATTAAAATTGATTTTATTATAATTTTCATGGCTATTTATAATTGATTCATAAACACATTTGACAATAATTTTCATTTCATGGGAAACTAAATGTGGGAAAATAAATGTAATAGAATAGGAGAGCACCTGTAAAAAGTGCTGATTGTGCAATTTTGGTGGGAACCATATGAAAAGTTATGGATCGTGAATAGGGAATAAGGTGTTCTATGTTTTGATTTATGGTGTTATTGTTATAATCTTAATAAACTGCTTAAACAGCAATAAATTTGTTCGATGAAATGGGATACTGAACGTTATTTTATTATTACGACATGTTAGACAAATCTTTTTTAGATACCGTGATTATGCCCTTAAATATAGTAATAACTTTGTAATAATTAAACAAATAAATTCATAATTTTGCTTTGTATAAAAGTATTTGCAAACAGTAATTTAAATCCAACAAACTAACTAATGTTTTTTTTTTAATTAATTCTTTTGTAACGCTATAGTTTCAACTCAATAATGAATCAATGTAAGAATACACGTCAATTATTTCGACAGACGGCATATTATGTCATTGTTCTATTTTCTTTTATATACTTCTTATAATATTCTTGTATTGTCTAAATAAAGAATTTTATAATTATAATAGATAATAACAGATTTATTTATCCATCGCCCGCTGCAATATTGGAAAATTAAAGATCGAAGAGCACTTTTGAACAATTGTTTCGCATTTCTAATATTCAATCTACTTACAAAGCACATCTTTTAATAAAATCAACTACAATTTGTTTTGGTATGAAATGACCATTGTTAATCTGGATAAAGTATACTTTTAAACGATAAAATAGCTACATATTTGCTACTGTTAAAGTTAGACGAGCTCTTTAACGTTAAAATATAGTTTTGCGTTTAAAAATAACAAAAAGTCGGTTCTCGTTTTATAAACGATATTTACAGTCAAACCCCATTCTAAAATTGATTTAGAGTAGGTTTTAAATGTTTAAAATCTTGCGCCATTTTGTTTATGAAAATCATGTTTGTGGATTAATTATTGAGTTATAACGTTTCAACTGATATCACACCTTCCTTGCAACCTATTCATTAACAAAATTTTAATAAGAAACATTTAGGTATACAATACATAATATCTTCATACAATAATAAAATAAAATAAAGATTGTACTTACTGCAATAATTGAATGTATACCAATTTGTTTCTTATGTATTTGAGCAATTTTTGAATTCGTGTTTTTTTTTTAAATAAACAAAATCTATAATTGACCTTGCGCCCACTCTAGGACAAACATCATTTTTATGTTTTTATGAATAAGAAAAGTTCACGAAGAAAGGATAATTTAATATTTTTTTTTCTGAGAATATTGTATTCTGATTTAAAAAAGTCATTTTACTAAAAAGGGGTTGGGTAATGTCCTAAAAACTCTAATATCTCTTCTCAAAATTGCAAGAACTAATACCTTGAAATGAAAAAGTTGAAAATTTTAGCTCAAAAATGAAAAATTTCAAGATTTTTCAATTAGAATGAATAATTCCCTCAAAATCCAATATTTGTCCAAGTTATTAAAAAATATTAAATACCTATTCGAAAAAAGGATATTCACCTCGTCGTTCGTCGCAATACAAAATAAGATACAAACCGATTTCCTATTCTAACAAACATACCGAGCTTCATAATAATACATTCAATACTTTTCGCATACAAACCAATGTACATATGTAGTTACTTTTCTTCCTAAAAACACACAAAACAATCCAACAAGTTAAATCTACTCCTTTGCTTCATTTTACATTCACACCAAACTCATCGCTTACCAATCCCTATAAAACCATAGCCCTCAAATATTTCATCCACCGTCACCGTGGTTCTGCTCACATCCATTTCTTCCCCTTCTACACCACCCCTCTACTGAACCTCTCCTATACACAAAAACCTACTCGCCTTTCATGTTCGTCATACTTCTTTTTGCTTCAGTTCCAACAAAAAATAGCTATCTTCGAAAAAAAACACGTTTTGACAAATAGATGAACTAAAAACAGCCAGTAAACAAAAGTAACGACTTTTGTGCAAAAAAATGACTTTTGTTAAATGTGTTATTTTGCAATAAAAAGTTACTTTTTGATTACTTGTTTTTAATATAAACAATTTTAGAAAGCATGATGTCATTTTGGGAAAGTTATGATGATCTTTTCACATAACTACACATTCAAAAATGCGTTGGAAAATGAGCAATTTTAATGTTTTTCAAAAGATGATTATTCAAAAATAGAGCCCAAAATTAAAAATCCGCTCCGACGCTCTTCTAGGTCTCTTCATTACCTTTAAAATGCCGTAAAAATATTATAAGTTTTAAACTTCAATTTCTCACAAACCTTGCATAACTTTAGCAGTTTTGTAGAATTTAATGAAAGAAGCAACCGGAATATTAAAATTAAATAAGAAAAATATAAAAAAAATAAAAAAGTGGCTCGACGTTCTTCAAGATAAAATGTTATTCTTTCATATGCAATTTATTTTATTTCAATACGTCTTGCATTGACTTCACAAACCTTGCACGAATTTGCCCGATTTCACGTTTTTTTCAATATTTTGGGCGGAGGCCTCTTGAGCGCCACATTTTGGCCTGGGTTTCACTGCCCTATCATGTATGCAAAAGAAACTAGAGAGAAAATAAAATTGTAGCAGCCGCCAAGTTTTCTCACTGGAATAATGTTGCCCCTGAAATTTGTATTATCCGCCAGTAAAATTATGCTAAGCGACATTTTTAAAAATATTATTGTCTTAAGCAACCAAACGTCCACAAAAAAAATTTGTTAGATGTCGCATAGTTTAACCGAAATTTTCGCTTAGCACACTCATCAAAATAGAACTTGATCCATTTTTGTCGCTTATAAATATAATACTCCAGATATGGTTGTCTTTGCTTTTAAATATTTTTCTATCAAGTAGGCTACTACTTTTTTCCCATTTATTTTGTGGTTTTTTGTTGTAGCGCCATTTAACATTGTATATATAGTGTTTGGCCCTAATAAATTAAAACAAACAACTATGTTTTTAATATTAATTCAATTCGTTTTTATTAGGGTTCTCAGTGAACGTGTGACGGCTTGACGGTATGTCAAAGAACTAACTTTCTTTTTGGCTTGTTGCCAGCAGCAGAGTTGATGAGTTGGTTAAATCGTATACAGGCGTACGGTTCTTCTTCATCTATGTAATCTGGTGTCACCTGATGTAGATAGGTAAATAGGAACCGTAGCCGAGGCTTCCGTTACTTGTAAATGAGGAATTTACTTCTCTGTTTTGTTCGCCACATATCTCCCCTTCTGCGGAAAAAGAAAAATTATTTGCTAAATCTTATGATTTTAAGGTAAAGTAAAGTAAGAAGATTATTGTTGGGCAAAGCGAACGTTTTTGTTACGCCCGATTTTTGCAGCTCTGCTTGTCGAAGGTTGTTGACTTGCTGTCTGCTCGCCATGGTCACGGTTATGTTCTACGTCATCTTGCAGGATATACGCAGGTTTAAGCCGATCAATAGAGATGGGAACGTTTTTTCCTTTCACTAAGACGACGAAATACTTGTCGTGCTTTTCTATGACTGGATATGGACCATCGTAGGGTGATGCAAATGATTGTCGAATATGATCATGTCGAACAAAAACATGAGATGAATCTGGAAGGTTCTTAAAAATAAAAATTCCTCGCTGGCCATGACGAGACATTTGTGTAGGTGTTAATTTTCTGAAGTGGTCACGTAAGATTTTTATTAGTTCTGGAGCGGTGGTGTCGGTGGTTGAAGGGTGCAGGAACTCGCCTGGAAGTCGAATTGGCTCCCCGTATACAAGTTCTGCAGGAGTTGAACCCAGATCTTCTTTCCAAGCAGCACGCAATCCAAGAAGGACTACTGGGAGTGCATAGTACCATGATTCTCCGTGACACAATAAAGCTGATTTAAGCTGTCTATGCAAGCGTTCGACGAGCCCATTCGCTTGTGGGTGGTATGGGGTCGTTTTGATGTGTTTGCAGCCGAGGATCTTCATGAGGTTTCTGAAAATATCTGATTCGAATTGGCGACCAAGATCAGATGTAATTCGAAGTGGGACACCAAAACGAGAAATCCATGATGAAATCAAAGCTCGAGCAACTGTTTCTGCGGTTCCATTTTCCAATGCGACAGCCTCTGGGTATCGCGTAAATCTGTCAATGACACTTAAGCATTGGTTAAATCCCTTTGACACGGAAAGCGACATTAAATCTATATGAATATGTTCGAATCGTTGTGATGGTGGTTCGAAGTTCTGTATCGGCGAGACGGTGTGGCGCGTAATTTTGTTTGCCTGACAAGCAGTGGCGTAGCGTACCATCTCGGCGCCCGGGGCGGGAGACCCATTTTGCCGCCCCCATTCAATACTAAATTAAAATTAAATTTCGAGACATCATTTCACAGTCAATGAAGTATCTTTTATTGAAAGTAAAATAGAATTAGCGGTTTCATAAACGGATTTTACGAGCCTTACGAATGAGGCTCGTGAGACAAAGCTGCATCTGCGGATTCATCTCCATGCATGCGTTTTTTCCTGCGAATTGTACTCGTTTTGAGATCGATTCCGAGTTTTTTTCAAAGTCTTAGAAAAGTTGATTGCGGCTTGGACGAAACGGTCTCTGCTCTCCACCAGGAGAGCTTTTAAAACGCAGAGTTTCTGAGCACACTTATCCACACTCAGTCCACATTGCTGCAGGTAAATCTGTGCGTCATCTTCTTCAGGTAGCTCTGCAGCTCAAAAGCCAAGAAAAGTGAGGAAGTTGAATGACTGCATGACTGTCAGAAGAAGACTGGCTACCGATCCGTCAATTCTTCCAGTACCTCAAGAGCTTCCACAAACTTATTTTTAAGCGTCTTTACAGCTTCACGAGGTTCATTTTTTCTGCAGGCTTGTGACTAGATACTTAAGATACTTCTGGTGAGTCGACTTCGTCTTGGCCCTGCTCTGTGATGGGATCAGAACGACTTCCAACTTCGACGGCAGGCACGTATTCTTCTTCTGCCCGTAAAATAAGTTATGCATTCCCATGAATATTGGCCGGAGGACAATTCTAGGCCACTCACGATTGTAGATGGAGGAATCTTACTTACATTGGAATCACTTCCGCTGCTGCTGGATGCCGCCGAAGACGTTAACGTAGCTTTTGAACCAGAACTAGAACTGAAATATTTCGCGTCTTCGCGTCTGCTTCTTTCTTAGCCTTTTTCTTGCGGTATTCCGCGCCGCTTCCTTTAACTCTTTTCATTTTCAAAAACTAGTTCAAAGGTTGAGTGAAGTACTAAGTGCTTAGTTTTAGAAGATTCAACAGTATTTAAACTATAAACAACACAATCGAAATAACTTTCTGTGATGCGGGAGGGAGCAAAAACATTGAGCTGGCTGAGACTAGAATAACGTTTCCGTCGAATCCTAGTTATCTTATCATATCTCGCATATGCATATCATATGTTTCGGAACACTCCCTTTCAGTTTCGCGAAAGTTTCTGAACGTTTTGTTTTAGTTTCGCGATCAGCGCGACAATAAGGAATGCACTCTTACGGCCCTACTCACCGTCTACAAATTCACGAAAGCGGTCAACGACGAACCACAGATAGAGTGGCAAATTTCAAATTTACATCATTGTTGTTTGTTGACTTGTCAAACGATCTGTCATGAAACATATGATTTCTACTCTACCCGTATCACCGGCGACATTTTGCCGCCCCCCTAGGCCTGCCGCCCGGGGCGGACCGCCCCCCCCCCCCCGCCCCCCCTACGCTACGCTACTGCTGACAAGACAAGCAGCACTTAGTCCATTTTGCACAGTCTTTGTTCATTGACGGCCACACATATCGCTGTGCAACGAGTTTTCTAGAAGCACGCTGACCAGGGTGTGCCAACGAATGAAGAGAGTCGAAAATTTGTTTTCTTAACTGTTCAGGCACGAATGGACGAAGTGATCCGGATGAGATGTCACAATATATTTCGACTTTGGGATCTAGAAAAGTGAGGCGGCGAACATCTAGTGACGAGTCCGGGTTACTGCAAAACCTGCGAAGCTCTTCATCATTAGCTTGTGCTTCTGCAAGGGCTTCCATAGGAACCGCTAAGGCTACCTCATCTATACGCGACAGAGTGTCTGCAACAATATTATCTGCACCGGTGACGTGTCTGATTTCAGTTGTGAATTGGCTTATAAAGTCCAATCTTCTGAACTGCCAGGGTGAAGCGCGTTCCGGCCGTTGTTTGAATGCATGAATCAGTGGCTTATGGTCTGTGTATATTGCCACGTGTCGTCCTTCAAAGATGTGTCGAAAATGTTGTACTGCCTCATAAATTGCATGTAATTCTCGGTCATATGTAGATAATTTCATGGCTGAAGGTGATAACTTCCTACTAAAGAAAGCCAAAGGTTGCCACGTGGAATAGCAACGCTGCTGCAGGACTGCTCCAATTGCTTCTTCCGATGCATCTGTAAATATGGACCATTCAGCATGAATGTTTGGATGGGCTAAAAGAGCTGCCGATGCAAGTGCGAGTTTGCAATCTTCAAAAGATTTTTTTAGGGCAGGTGTCCATGAAACGGGTTGTGAGCTTTTTATTTTGGAACCTTCTAGCTCTTTATTCATCGGTGCTAGAAGTTGTGCAGCTCCTTTTATAAATTTTCGGTAGAAGTTGATTGTCCCAAGGAAGCCACGAAGTTTTTTTATAGTCTGGGGTTGTGGAAAGTTCAAAATCGCAGAAACCCTTTCAGGGAGAGGTGAAATTCCGCTTGATGATACTTGGTGTCCGAGAAAAGGCACTTCAGCTTTTCCAAAAACCGATTTTGCAACATTGATTACTAGGCCTGCGTCTTGGAGACGTTTAAACAAGATGTTGAGATGTTCGAGGTGTTGGGTTTGGCTATCTGACGCTACTAAGATGTCGTCGATGTAAGTAAAAACAAATGGAAGGTCTTTTGTAACCTCGTCCATAAATCTTTGAAAAGTTTGCGCAGCATTGCGCAAACCAAATGTCATGAGTGGAAACTCAAAGAGCCCAAATGGCGTGATGATCGCAGTTTTTTGTATATCGTCAGATGCTATCGGTATTTGGTTAAATGCTCGCACTAAGTCAATAGTTGAAAATATTCGTTTTCCGTATAGGTTAGATGCAAAGTCTTCAAGATAGCGTACGGGGTACGAGTCGGGTATAGTGCGATCGTTAAGGCGTCTGTTATCGCCGCAAGGACGCCAATCTCCGGATTTTTTTGGTGCGAGATGCAGTGGGGCAGACCACGGGCTTTTTGAGCGACGCGCAACGCCAAGCTCAATCATTTTCTCAAACTCCTTCTGGGCGATCTTTAATCTATCGGGTGCGAGTCGCCTGGCTTTACTCGAAACTGGAGGACCATACGTGGTTTTGATATGGTGTTGAGTAGTGTATTCTTTTTGTCTGAAAGCATGTCCCGGTTGGGTAATCGAGCGATATTGGCTCAGAAGTGATGAGTACGGTTCGTCGGTGTGGGCTTGGATAGCTCGTACTGATGTGAATGGAGTTTTCGATAGCCCGCCAAGTGTAGATAGATCAGTTTTCTGATCTATGACGCATTGTTGTTTCAGGTCGACAAGTAAGCCAAAATGACTCAAAAAATCTGCACCAATGATAGCACGTGTAACATCTGCCACAACAAAACGCCATTTCATTTCTCTTCGTAAACCTAAATTAAGGTTAAGGGTAACTGTTCCATACGTATTAATTATTGAACCGTTAGAAGCGTATAGTTGGTATGTAAGCGGCGTCAGCGATGATTTCGTTCATTGCCGAGGGTAAACTGAGACTTCCGATCCAGTGTCGATCAAGAATTTGTCCCCAGACGATTTATCGGTAACGAAAAGGCGAGAATGAGATGTGTGAGAGTCGTGTACCGCCACTAACGGCCCTCGGCGGAGTTTTCCGAAAATCTGCAACCAGGTTGGCAATTCCTCGCATTTTGGCCAAATCTGGAATGATATCGACATAGATTGGGGTTAGGTGTTACTTGCCTAGTTCGGGAGCTACTTCTGAAGATGTTTTTAAATTTGCCTTGATGATTTGGACTTCTCGATCTTGATTCTCGTTTTGACACTTGGAGAGCAGCTACTGTGGAAGTTAAGGTAGCTACTTGTTTGGAGATGTCCGACAGTTGTTGATGTAGGCCTAAAGAAGCAACTGCTGCTACGCTGCGAGGAGAGAAAACTTCGTGCAATTTGTCAGCAACATCACCAAGTTCGGTGACGGAAACTGATTTCTGTGCCACGAGACAAGCCTGTATTTGTTGTGGAAGATGAGATAACCAGCGGGCTTTAAGTACTTGCTCATCCATGTCTGGAACTAGACTGCGGAGGTGCCGTAGATGTTGGGATGGCGTGCGATCTCCTAAACTTTCCTTATCCAACAATTGAAGAATTCTTGCTTCCTTAGACTTTGAAAAACGTGAGATGAGAGTATTTTTCAAAGTTTGATACGGAGTGTCAGAGGGTGGATTTATAATTAAATCCTCAACTTCTGATGCGGAGCGAGTGTCTATTAATGGAATTGTTCGAAAAAATTTATCAATTTCAGATGTTACACCACGATTAATAAACTGGGCCTCAAGTTGTGCAAACCACAACGCTGGTTTTTCGGAGCAAAATGGTGGAGCTCTGACATCAGATGGCAAGACCACTGTGGTCCCAATAGGCGCATCTTCTGAAGAGGACGTGGCTGGCATCGTGCTAGTCGCACAAGAGAATTTATGTGCTCCCGGTGTCGGAAATAAAAAAATTATTTATTCAAAATCACGAAAGCGAGCGCTCACTGAGTTAAAAAAAAAAACTATCTGTTAATTTTAAAACTAAAAACAAAATTGTAAGACCAAAATCGCGGGTTTAAATTACGACGGGGTCACCAATATTGTGTTTGGCCCTAATAAATTAAAACAAACAACTATGTTTTTAATATTAATTCAATTCGTTTTTATTAGGGTTCTCAGTGAACGTGTGACGGCTTGACGGTATGTCAAAGAACTAACTTTCTTTTTGGCTTGTTGCCAGCAGCAGAGTTGATGAGTTGGTTAAATCGTATACAGGCGTACGGTTCTTCTTCATCTATGTAATCTGGTGTCACCTGATGTAGATAAGTAAATAGGAACCGTAGCCGAGGCTTCCGTTACTTGTAAATGAGGAATTTACTTCTCTGTTTTGTTCGCCACATATACATTATAATTATCAAGCGCCAATGCTTTGACCACGAAAATGTAGAGTAAAGTCGGGTAATGTGGACCAGTCGGTTAATATGGACCACCAGCTTTTCTCGCCTTACACAAATGCAATCGAGGAGACGATTGTTTGCGATTGTGCGAGACCTGCTTAAACTTAAACTCAGTATAGTTTGAGTAGTCAGGAGTAGCGCGTTACGAAGTTGTTCGGATTAAAAGAAAATCCAATGCATTGATTATTTTTTTTTCGTAGGTTTTTCTCCTTTTTTCTATAGTTAAAAATATAGTTTGCTCTCCTTTTATTTTTTAAATATAAGAAGTCAATATTTGTTTTAAGGTTTTTATTTTTAAAACTATTGTAAAGAGTCTCATTTTTTTTGTAAAATTGCTTTTTTTCCAAACATTATGTTGCGGGTAATATGGACCACCGGAGAAAAGGAGTATATGGACTAGTGGTCCACATTACCCGCTATTGTAATATAAGAAGTTTGGGGTCTGGATGAGGATGAATGATCGACTGTTGATGATTTTGATATATGTGAATTGCTTGGCAAGGCTTATGTCAGAGTCCAAACTGGACAAATAGCCGTCAATAGATTGAAAACCAGGTGGTCCATATTACCCTCCACTTTTTTTTGTTACGTTTTAGAGTTACTTAACTTTTTGTTTTTTGTTATTTTTTTATTAAGTGAATTTATTTTTTTGTTCCTCCTTTTTTAATCAGAATTAACTGATGTATTTTTTTTTTAAATATCTTTAAAAAAAACTTACACCGTTTGTGTTTTATTAAAAAAAATATGATTGGTGGTCCATATTACCCGACTTTACTCTACTAAGCGACAAAAACTTCTTATCTGATTAAAATTTCGATTTTGCAATGATGTCAAGTTTTGTATTGTTAAAATCCCTCTCCAAATCTGTTTCTTCCAATAAAATACACAAAAAAATAACTAAATGAGACGTTTTTTTTCGTTTCCTGAACAATTTTAAAAATGTCGCTTAATACATTCTTACGGGAAGGTATCGATATGTAGGTATTTACCACACTGAAAATAAATTCCTAGGTAATATTGACAAAAACGTTTTGTTGACCTTTAACAAAACAATTTTATCGTTTTGATTAAATTTTTGTCAATACGAAAGAATGATTTTGTTGATTTCACAAAATTTTTATAATCCAGCATGATTTTTTGTCAGTTTAACAAAATATGCACTGCAAATAAAATTGTCAGTTTAACAAACCAAGTTTTGTTAATATAACAAAATAAAACAGAGATTTTTGTCACATCGACAAACTTTTTTGTGATGTTAACAAAATGTTTGTTGTATCTACAAAAAATCTGTTTTGTAAATGTTTGTCAATATCACAAAGTTTTTGTTAATTTTTTTTCTGTCAATTTAACAAAAAATGAAAACATTTATGTTAAAATGACAAATATTTTGTTTTGGGGTTGAATTATTTTGTAATATTGATAAAATAATATTATCAGATAGATAAAACTATTTTGTAAAGAAGCCAACAAATTTCTTTTGTGTATGATATAGTTCATATTTGGTTTTTGTCAAAAAATCGATGTAAGATTAACTGAACATAACAAAAATTGCGTATTGTCCATACGCCCTCACAGATGGTTGCATTTGAGATCGTAGGGACGAAACTCCAATTTGTGTGGACTTAAATCCCAAAAAAAATATTTTGACAAAATTAATTTTGTGGATTCAACAAAAGAAATTTGTAAAATTGAGAAAATATTTTGTTGAATTGACAAAATATTTTGTTGAATTGACAAAATATTTTTTTGAATTTACAAAATATTTTGTTGAATTGACAAAATATTTTCTGAATTGACAAAATATAACAACAAAATTTGTTAATCTAACAAAACAGTTTTGTTAATTTAACAGAAAATTTTGTTAATCCGATAATAATAAAAAAAACAAATTTTTAAAATTAAAAAAAAAATTGTTAATACAAAAAAGAATTGTTAATATGACAAAATATTTTTGTTATTTCAACAAATTAATCTGTTAGCATAACAAAATAATTTTGTGGATACAACAAAATATTTTTGTTACCTCAACAAAATTCTATAATTTTTGTCAGTTTGATAAAACTTTTTGCTGGACGTACATTGACAAATTTTTTGTCAAATCAACCTACATTTTTGTCACATATACCTAGATTTTATTTTCAGTGCAAGTTTAACGAAAATTGAGCGAGTCGTTTAGGCTGAAGTCGAACAGACAGAATTTCGGTACTCACCATTTTCGTCTTCGCTATCATCGTAATGTCAACTTTGATCAAAATTTCGAGTTAGATTTTTTTTTTAACGAATACATAACCTGCCTTATATTACCAATAAGTCACAATTAAAAATAGCTTTGTAGTTAAAAGTGAACAAAAAAATTATGCATGAACATGTACATATGTAAATAGCTAAATACCCACATAATTACGTATTAGTTTTCCCTTTTTTGGTTGTTTAGCCTTTTCTTAATCCCTTTTTACTTTTTTTTATCAAATTCGTGACTACTAAGAATAAATATAAATGTAAATTTAGCAAAAACTCGATCACCACCAACATTATTTTTTAGAGACCAAAATTCGTATTCAGAATTTAAAATAAAAAAACCTTTCTAATTCGTGCAAAACTTTCTTTTTCATTTTATCGAAACCTGCAATTACAAATAAATAATGTACATGACTACGTAAAGGTAGGTCGAAAAAATACATCTGTAATATAGGTACAAAATATTACATACTCGTAATAACTCTGAATAATTTCAAATTCAAGGTCAACATCACCAATTTTCCATTTTATGATATAGGTGTATACCTACATACATACATACACAGATATGTATGTAACTTCATTTTGCTAGACATATTGGAGGTTCTTCAAATAATATTTTTTTCTTGCTCAAATGTTCCATCGCCTAATACTTCACACAACGGAAAGGTTGAACCTACACTTACCCCTCTATACATCTTTACACTACCATTTTCTACAAACAGATCAAACAGAGCAGAGGATACAAAAATAAAACAAGAAAATGAAAGAAGGTTGTGTGCAGGCAGACTGTAACTTCTCTGCAACCCAAATGCAACTTTCGAAGATCAAACATGCTGAATGTACAAATGCGGAGTGATTATTTTAATTCGAAGTTCCAATCTTCGAATCTGAGTTCGATATTTTGGGCAGAGGCCTCTTAACGGATAAGCCTCGGAGTAACACGCCCAGCACATTGACAAACCTAAGCAACCAAGAAATCGATTATGCCATCGATACTATTGAACAGACACAACCGCGAAATTTCAAATCGAAATATAAAGATCTCCACCATCATATACAAATTACGTACATATGTATTATTATAGGCAAAAGCTTCGGAAAATTCTGCAAGGGATTTTTCATCGTACTTTAAGTACACACGGAGATGAATACCAGAGTGTTCATTCCCAACTCAAGTGCCTCAATACTCTCATCAAACAAAACACCAAAGCATTCATAGACTCCCAATTCAGGAAAAGACTTAACGTCATAAAGCTTGGACCAGACACCTTCAAACAAATTCACCAAATTGTAGGAAAGAAATCTCCTATAATTGGCGAACTCCAACACAATGACGTCGTCCTTGCATCTGACCAAGAAAAAAGCGAATGCTTTTTCAGACTTCATTTTATTTATTTATATAGCGAGTTCAAATGGGAATCATCACAGTTTTCTGCCATGTCGTAGATCCCAAACAATTAAAAAACGTCTTTGTTTAGTTTTTTCCTTCAAAATCTAGGTTCTAAGCCTCTAATCGCTTCATTTCCTTGTTCTTAGCAGGTTTAGATTCTAAATTTGTTTTTATATTTTCAGCCTTAGTAATGCGTTCTTCTAAAAAAGCAAATCCTGCGCTTGTTTAAGTCAGATCCCAAAGGTGCCTCATAGCTTCACTTCTTCCAAAAACGTACATATGTATGTAGGATCAATTTGGCACCACTTATAGTCTAGTAGCACTATAATGAACAACTTTACCATTTCATCAGCTGTCAATCAACCTATAAAAGGAGATGTAATACAGAGCTCGGTCTCTTTTCTTTTCTACACGGCTCATCGTAAACTACCATTTTTGTTCAACTGAAGTCACAATAGACGTTTGTACCTAATTAGCTATTTTTCCTTTTTTGTATTTTTTTTTTAAATTTTAACGAATTTGTTAAATAAACCTAAATATTTGAAAAGGTGACTTTTAATCCCACAAAATTGGGGGCTCAACCGGGATTGATGTCCTACGTAATTTATTAAAATTAAATCAGTCAATTAAATCATTATAAAAAAAGTGATAAAAAAGACATTACAAAAAATTAATCCATTCGTTATTGTGAATGATCCATCGTGCTGCCGTTATTGCTGAGGAGTACCAACTGAGAGAAGCAGAAACAAGGTGTTGTGAGTAAAAAACAAAAAGGTATACAGTTCTTCAAGTGGTGCATCATATTTTTTCATACGGTAACGAGGTCCGTTAGTCATTAAAATAAGATTTTGCTAGAGTACAGATGAATAACTTCTTTGATATGGGTAGAAGAAACCGCAATCGCAATAGCACAGCAATGAATAATTCGGTGGATATATCTGATATGCTTCAGAATTTGGAAAGAAGAAGCAAGGAGTTAGACGATCGAGAAAACAAAGTGGTAGAAAAAGAAAATGGGCTTACGCGAGAGGTTGAAATTTCAATGTTGCAGGCAGAGGTAGAGTTTTTACGTAAAAGGAGTAGAGGAGCAGCTTCGTTTCAAGATGTGTCAAATGCATTGCAAGAATTTAGTGGTGACGACGACTATACCGTTAGGTGTTGGGTAGATGATATTGAAAGCGCCGCATCGCTTATGGAATGGACAGAGTTAGAAAGGTTATTGTTTGCAAAGAGACTTCTTACTGGGTCGGCAAAGCTTGCTGTTCGGTCAGAGAGTAAATTAGTGTCGTGGTCACTCTTAAAAGGGTTCTTGTTAGAAGAGTTCGCAGAGCATATGTCTAGTGCTGAGATTCATAGGAAGCTAGCTAATAGAAGACAGGAAAAAGACGAGACAGTATCACAATATTTTTTAAAGATGAAAGAATTAGGTGCACGTGGTCGAATAGATGAAATGTCAATCATTCAATATGTTATCGATGGCATTAACGATTCCAAGACAAATAAAATCATGTTATATGGTGTATCAAATTTAAAAGAGTTCAAAACGAAATTAGAAATTTACAAAACCTATTCAAGTAGACATTCCAATCCGCCCTCGTCAAATACAGGTTCTCTAACAGATGGAAGAAAGAGACGCGGAGCACCCTCAGGTTCAGCTTCTGTGTGCTATAATTGTGGAGCGAAAGGGCATAAGTCAAATGATTGCAAGAAGAAGGCAGATGGTCCAAAATGTTTTAAATGTAGGAAGTTTGGACATAAAGCTCCAGACTGTCCAGGTGATAATAATTCCGCCGCCAAGGTTGCTAATGTGTCTGAAAATTATTCCAAAGGGTCGCTTAAAAATATTTTTATATTTAACGCTGTGGAACCAGTCAGAGGATTATTAGATACAGGGAGTGATGTTACTCTAATTAGGGCTGACGAGTACAAAAGAATAGGGTCTCCACTTTTAACTGGTGGACCCACTGAATTGAGAGGTTTGTCAGCAGCTACGGTAGAAACGTTAGGTTCTTTCGAGACAACTTTGATTATCGATAGGCAGTCATTCGAAGCCAAGGTGCTGGTTATATCGGAGAAAATCGGAGCTAATCGTTACTGCAAATAATATAGAGGTTAAAAAAATAAAGTCGTTCTTAGAATGTTTTCAAGTAACTGAAGATGAAGAGAAACTTACTTTAAACGTCCAAAATAGCTCTTACAGGCAGCAGGTGGAAGATTTAGTAAGACAATATGAGTCGGCTGAGGTTGTGGCCAAGAACTATGTAATGAACACCATTTTGAAAAGTGAGAAACCTATTTATGAAAAGCCTAGGAGGTTAGCAAAAGGGTATAATACGGCCAAGTAGTTCGGAATTCGCGAGTCCAATTGTTCTCGCGAACAAAAAAGATGGAACCAAAAGACTGTGTGTTGACTTTAGGAGGTTAAATAAGCAGATAGTAAGGAATCATCACCCTCTTCCTCTCATTGAAGACCAAATAGAAGAATTAAGTGGCGTGTGCGTTTTTAGTACTCTTGATCTAGAGAATGGATTTTTCCATGTAGCTGCGGCAGAGGAGAGCAGGAAGTATACATCGTTCGTCACACCAGATGATCAATTCGAATTCTTAGTCATGCCGTTTGGGCTTTGCATATCCCCAATAGTATTCCAAAAATTTATCGATAAGGTCTTTAAGTCACTGATTAAAGAGAAAATAGTTTCAATTTATATTGACGACATCATAGTACGCGCTAAAGACTACGACGAGGCCTTGGTTAATCTTCAAAGAGTTCTTGAGTTAGTATCTAGCCATGGACTTCGTTTCAATTGGAAAAAATGCCAGTTTATGTGCACTAAAATAGAATATCTGGGATATATTATAGAAAATGGTCATTTGAGTCCTTCTGAACATAAAATTAAAGCCGTCAAATGCTTTCCTGAACCCAAGAACATGAAAGGTGTTCAAAGCTTTCTGGGTTTAGCGGGGTATTTTAGAAAATTCATCCCTAACTTCGGTATTCTAGCTAGACCCTTAAGTGATCTTTTACGAAAGGAGAATAAATTTGAACTTAAAGACGTGCATAAGGAAGCATTTTTGAATATAAAGAAGAGCTTATTAGACAAACCAACGTTAATGATCTATAATCCGAAAGCCGAGACCGAGTTGCATACGGATGCATCCAAATTTGGATTTGGTGCAATTTTAATGCAAAAGTCGAATATCGATTCCTTATTTCATCCGGTTTTTTACTACAGCAAGACAAACAACTCAATCTCAAGAGAAGTATAGCAGCTATGAACTTGAAGTTCTTGCCATAGTAAATGCTTTAAAAAAGCTACGAGTTTATCTACTAGGGCTTCAATTTAAGATTGTTACTGACTGTGCCTCTTTTAAGATGACCATGGAGAAGAAGGATCTTGCATCAAGGATTGCAGGATGGGCGTTATTGCTTCAAGAATATGACTACATTTTGGAACATAGAGCTGGAACGAGAATGAAGCACGTAGACGCATTAAGTCGAAATCCGATAGTTATGGTTGTAGAAAGTGAATTAATCGACAGAATAAAAGCTATGCAAAAGAAAGATGAAAGGATAGAAATTATTTTGAAGATTCTTGAAAATAACCCATATAAAAACTTTATTTCAGATAACGGAATCCTCTATGAAGAAAACAGGTAAGAGGAAAAGCTACTTTGCGTACCCAAAGGATTGCAGAAAGAATTAATTAAAAGCGTGCATGACAACGGCCACTTTGCAGCTAGAAAAATGGAGGATATTATAAAAAGGGACTATTCGATCCCGAACCTACGAGAAAAATCCGAAAATTGTCGACAGACCTGTATCCAGTGCATTTTGGCAGAGAGAAAGACGGGAAAAGCCGAAGGATTCTTGAACCCTATTCTAAAAGAGGATCGCCCTTTGCATACCTACCATCTGGACCATATTGGACCACTAACTACCACATCGAAGCAATACAAGTATATTTTTACAGTAATTGATGGCTTTAGTAAGTTTTTTTGGATATATCCAGTGCAAACCTTATCTACAGCCGAAGTCTTGCAAAAACTGGAATTTCAGGGTTCTAGTTTTGGCAACCCACATCGTTTTATTACGGATAGAGGAACTGCCTTCACATCCAACAACTTTTCTGATTACTGCAAGGATCAAAACATTCAACATACTCTCATTACTACAGGTGTTCCACGAGGCAATGGCCAAGTTGAGAGAATGCATCGAAGCATCATACCTATTTTGACTAAATTATCGACTAACAAACCTGATCATTGGTATACTTTTATTAATAAAGTTCAAATTTTTCTTAACAGCAGCCTCAACAGAAGCATAGGAAGAAGCCCCTTTGAGGTGATGTTTGGAGTAAGAATGCGCAACAAAGATGACGTCAGGATTGCCGAAGTAATTTCCACAGAGATGATAGAAGCATTTGACGAGGAGAGAAACGATATGAGAGACGAAGACAGGCACCAAATCTCCATTGTGCAACAGGAGAATCAACGAACTTTCAATAAGAAGAAAAAACTCGCTCATCAGTATAAACCAGGAGATTTGGTTGCGATTAAACGAACCCAGTTTGGAAACGCTATCAAAATTACAAACAAATTCTATGGACCTTATAGAATAACAAACGTTGGACTTAACAATCGTTACAATGTGGAAAAAATCGGAGAAACAGAAGGACCAAAGAAAACATGCAGCAGCGCCGATAACATGAAACCGTGGATGGGCTTCGAGGATTCTACTGATGACGATGAAGATTACGATTAAAAATGTCATCCCTTTCTCTAAAAACAAACATATAACCTTTCTAATTTTCAGCCTATTTATCTAACTTTTCAAATGATAAACCATGAACTAACATCATCTCTGCTTACAGATTTAAGAAGTTGATTCAAAGAAGTACCTACCCACCTAAAACTAATGAGCGAATTTTAAGATGCAATCTTAGAAGCGCAATACCTACCCCCATCGCTTGATGCAAACCAATACTACCTCTTAGATGGCCTTCACTACCAGAGACGCTCAACACGACCCCACACCCAAAGAGACCTAATATGCGAAGAAGACTACACCAGAGAACTACCTTAGATGACTATTAGACCACACAACTGCCAGACATGACCAGAGACGACGAAGTACCAAAGATGACTAACACTGCCAGAGAAGATCTATTATACTAGATATGGTTAGCAGAGACGAAGAATATATCCTAGAAGACCACTTTCACTAGAGATGATTAGAGACGATCACTACTACCATAGACGATTATACCATCAGAGATGACCAACACTACCGATTTAAAACTTCACGAGACGTTGAATTGCAGGATGGCCGAATTTGTAGGATCAATTTGGCACCACTTATAATCTAGTAGCACTAAAATGAACAACTTTACCATTTCATCAGCTGTCAATCAACCTATAAAAGGAGATGTAATACAGAGCTCGGTCTCTTTTCTTTTCTACACGGCTCATCGTAAACTACCATTTTTGTTCAACTGAAGTCACAATAGACGTTTGTATTTAATTAGCTATTTTTCCTTTTTTGTATTTTTTTTTAAATTTTAATGAATTTGTTAAATAAACCTAAATATTTGAAAAGGTGACTTTTAATCCCACATGTATAAGTTAACGACAACATCATCGTTAATATTAAGGTTCCCATATAAAAAGCCGACACATCGTCTGCATTAATATTGCAAAATGCAATTGCTGAAAAAATGCAGCAACTTGGGAAAGGGAAATGGTGTGAACCATTTCGCTGACGTATATTATTTGAAGTGAAAATCATAGGTTAATTCAGAAATAAATTCAGTTATATTTTTTAGTCGAAGTTTTGATTAGGAACAATAAAGTTGTTTTTTTTTTAAGAAACCTAAAGAAATATAATTTAACCTATGTATGTATGTAAGGCTGAAAAAATTTGCAACTCATTTCATTCCTCTCAGTTCTCAATTGTTTGATGAAGAGGACAATTATAAGTGCATATATCGAATTTGCCATCCATCTTGCTTGATGCAGAGCTCATGGGATCTTGAAACTGAAGTCAACCTCCTTGGTACAAGAGTAAGGGTTGTAATAATTTTTGTAGTTTTTTCTTGGATGGCTTTCATATCTTAGGACAATTTGGAGGTACCTAGTTAACTATTTTCACTTGTTTTTCTTCTAGAAAACCTTGAACAGAAGACACCAATGGCGAACAAAACCTGTCAGACCTTTGTATTCCATATCTTGACGCATACACCGATATAAACGCTCATACTCATATTTTGGATATATCCAAATCAAATACTTGCAGTCGGCTCTTAGACTATTAATGAAGTTTTTTAGTTAAAGCAATTGCTTTCAAAAGGCCAATATCAGAATAATAACGGAAGAACCTGTTAAATCACACATTTAATTGACTTCAAGCAATATCAAAAGATAACAGACACACACACAAACACACATTAATCCTTTTATGACTAAAATTGAAGTAAATCTAAGCAGCGCCAGCGCCTGAAAATGTATTGCAGGAAGTCCTAACGGATATGATTTCGATATTAAAAGAAAAAGGAAAAAAAAAAATTTCAAAAATAATAATAACAACCAAATTGTTATAAAGAAATGCTCACTAAAAAATTCAATGAAATTATTTACATATATGACAAACAAGATATAGCGACACGTTCAAAAATGATTAATTTTTAAATATAGAATTGAAATCAGAAATAATTAAGGAAGACATTTTTACATCAAATACGCAATATACTAGAACAAGGCCAATATTGTGAATAATTACATTTTTTTAAATATAGAAATGAATACAAAAATGAAGAAATGTTAATTACCTAAAACATGAAGCACTAGAATTTGCTCACATTACGATTGGCTATTATAATTCCTTTATTCCGTACATGAGAAGTTTGACAACCACGACAGTAGATTCTGGTAGAACAACACTAATTTAGTCTCTAAAATAGGCAAAATAATTGATAAAATTCCATTTGCAAATGTTTTAGAATGTTAGAATTTAAGGAGTTTAATCCTTCTGTAAGATAAAGTATGAATAGTCTTATTGATAACCCCAATTAACCTTGAACAAAGAAATAGTGTATTTGACAAGGGTACATAACTAAATCTTTAAGTCAACCTAAATGTCTGCTTATAAATCATTACTCGATGTTCTACAACCTATTTTAATGAAAAAAGATAAAGAAGACTTATTATCACTTCAAATGATAAAAGAACTGCATGCCAACAATTTAAAATAATACATAATAAATCTTCAAGTAACCTGATCCAAATAGAACACTACAGCAGTTACTTGTATTTCAAACCTTTTGATTGCACAAAATAGCTGTTGGCAAAAAAAAAATATCAAGCTATGCTAGACATTTAACTGTATCTCATGAGAAATTTCAAAAACAGTTGACTATAAATCTGGTTTGAGTTCGTTGTTGGAGTGGAGATGTTTTTTTTAGAAATAATGTAATAAATAAATGATGCAATAAGATTACAAAATTAAATTTTGTCCATGTATTATGGATTTTTTAGTATAAGCAAACATTCCCATTAACTATGGAACAAAATTTCGTTCAAGTGGATGCTCGTGCGCCTTCAATTTCTGAGTCAATTGGACCTTGTAAGCGAATAATCCGAGGTCTTTGTGCAGAATTCTCCTCAGACTAGTGCGTGAAATGTTAAGCTGTTTAGATCGATGGCGAGTCGTGAATTGTGTGTCACACTCACGGCTACAACAGCCACATTCTCGTTTGTGGACACCGTATGATGACGGGAATCATGAGTGTTGCCCACTAACATACCAGTCTCATGCACAAACTTGCGTACTGCAGGCGCGGTGGGTGCTTCATTTCGGCCAAAACTTCTTTTCATAAAACGCACTGTTTGGGCTAGTTTTCAATATTTTCCAACGTTTTTCAAGCGTAAAGCGACTCATTTGTTTGGCGAAATACAGAATTTCTGTCAAGATTTCGAGCGGGAAGCAGCTGTTAGTGCTAGAGTTATTAAAGAAATAAATAAAACATGGGTGCAAGAATCTTGAAGCTTACTTAGATGAAGCTAGTTATAAAAGTGTTCATCACAAAGCACTTGAAATTACTTTTAATTTTTCTGTTTTAATAGAATCACAATCTTGTAATGTAGAGCAGAAGTATAATTTTAAAAATGCTAATTTTATATCTATGAATAATTATTTAGAATCAGTTGACTGGCAACTTCTTTTTAACTGTAATGATCTCGGGCTAGCTTTTACTATGTTTCGGAAGATTTTAGATTCTGCTATTTTAAATTTAGTTCCTATTAATTATTCAAAAAATTCGAAAAAGACCACTTTGGTATAACAAAAGTCTATCGAGGTTGAAAAATGTTATGAATAAGTTTCATAAGAAAAGTAAGATTTCGGATGTTTTTCGTGAAAAATTTTATCAAACTCGAAAAGAATATGAATTTTTGAAAAAGTTTACTTATAAGCAATAAATTTGATCTCTTAATTCGAAGATTAAAAATAATTCTAAATGTTTTTGGTAATTTCTAAATACAAAACGTAACTCGCTAGGGATTCCAGCTAACATGTCGTATATTGGCGTCTCTTCTGATAATCTGAATGTAATCTGTAACCTTTTTGCGTCTTTTTTTCAATCGAATTTTATTGAGTTAAAATTTAATTATGATCAAATAGTTAATAGCTATAATTCTAGTATTGAAGCTGGTTGTCTGTATTTATCTATCGATGATGTATTGGAAGCACTGTCATCTCTTGATAACAGTTTTTCTGTTGCACCGGATAATATACCACCGCTTCATTTAAAGAACTGTAAATTGCATCTTGCTGCCCCACTCTGTTATATGTTCAATTTCTATTTGAGACAAGGTGTATTTTTGGATACTTGGAAACATTTCTTGATAACTCCTCTGCAAAAGTCTGGATCAAAATCTGCTGTTGAAAATTATAGACCAATTGCTAAACTCCAGCTGATATCTAAAGTATTTGAAGCAATAGTGAAAAACAAAATTTATAATTTCATTAAAAATCATATTTCTGAAAACCAACATATGTTTATGAATGGACGATCGACAACAACTAATTTATCTTTATTTACTAACTACTGTCTTCGTAGCTTAGAAAACCGTTATCGTTGACGTTATTTATACTGATTTTTCGAAAGATTTCGACCGGGTACAACATAATGTTCTAGTAAAAAATACTTAAATTATTTGGATTTCACTCCTCACTTCTTAAATGGATCCATATTTATTTAATTGGACGAAAACAATACGTCAAAATTGGTAATATGCAGTCAAATGAAATCGAAAATTTTTCCGGTGTACCTCAGGGCAGCCATCTTGGACCGCTCTTTTTCATTCTTTTCATAAATGATTTGCCTAGTTACATTTCATATTCAAAGTATTTATTGTATGTCAATGACCTCAAGATTTTTAGTTGGATTAAATCTCCACTAGAATGATCAAAATGTTCAAAATGATCTTAATATTATAGTTCAGTGGTGTAATCTAAATGGATTATATTTCAATAATAATAAATGTAGTGTTGTAACTTATGCAAGAATACTCAATACTATTTATGACCAAGTTATCTCCAGAGCAAATTCGATGTTGGTTTTCATATAAAGAAATTCAAAGTGTTTTAAAGATCCTTACACTCTTAAGACTCTGTATTTATCCATTGTTAGACATCTGCTAGAGTATTGTTGCGTTATTTGGAATCCATATATTCAAACAAGCATCTTTCGTATTGAAAAAGTTCAGAAAAGGTTTACCAAGTTTGCTTTGCGGAAAACTTTTAGCAATGCAAATCTTCCGTCTTATGAGATCAGATGTGTGCCTTTATTGATTTAGAACCCCTAGCACTCAGAAGGAAACTATATTCTGCTCTTTTTGTTTTTGATATCCTCAACTCAAATATTAACTGTTCGATGCTTTCAATGTACTATATTTATACACCTTCTCGTTTTTTGCGACCTAGAGATGGAAATTTCGTATAATATGTTCCTTATCATAGTACAAGTTATTCAAAACATAATCCAATTACTAGTTCTTGTATTGCTTTAAATAATTTTGATCTTGTCATTGATATTAATAAAAGTAGGATAAATATTAAAAGAGATATATTGAATTCATTATAAATATTATTATTTTAATACTTTGTAAATATGTTATTTATTCCTTAGTTTAAATTATGTATACAGTCTTTATAAAGTTATGTAACTTGAATGACGAAATAAATAAATAAATAAATGTTACGGTCCAATTTCTCTGTCAGTACTAAGAGTAGGGACCTCATTTTCGACTTCTTTTTAGTAGAAATACTACCCTTTAAAACTACATTTAAATTGAGCTGATATGTTTTTAGGGTTGCCAGATATTCAATTTTAAATGGTGTTAAATTTTTCTTGCCCGAGCAAAATTTTGACTTTGAGGCCAATTTTTTTCAAAAAATACGTAATAAACACAACGTTTTTTTATTTTTACCTGATGAGCAAAACAATAATAAAAAAACTCAATATTAAGTGCACCCAAAACCCATACATTTTATGATACTTGGGAAAATCTAAAACAGGTAAAAAATAGAAAAGAAAATACTTTTATTGCAGCACTTGGCAATTGGAGTGGTTTTCCAAGAATTGATAGTTTTTAGGTAATTTTTCAGACTGTGCAATTATGAAAAGGGTTAAAAGTATACTTATGCCTACTTGACTTGCTGTCAAAACCTTAATTACCTTACCTCTTCTCAGGGAGAGTTAAATTTGGGGTATGAATGTTTAATGGGTAAATTAACTAAATAAGTGGTATAAAAGAATTGAAAAACAAATTCATTCATCAGATTATCAAGTTAAGTCACAATAACAGTTGGATAAGAATAAGAGCCCCTTTTGAAATGCCTTCATTTACGAGAGAAGAATGCGCAGACATTTTATTCGTTTAATGGAAATTCAAGAAGAGCACAACGAAGATACCAGAAACTTTATCCTAACTTCCGACTTCCTTCTCGAAATGTTTTTGGAAACACCTTTCGAAAGTTTCGAGAAATTAGATCAGCTTCAGTGTCAATATGTGGGCAGGTGTAATTGGAAATAAATTACTTTCAAATTACCACCCCGACTTAATTCTACCAACTATCTGGAGTTTTTACAAAATAATCCACCAGACCTATTGGAGGATGTTCCACTGCTTCAACTAGCTTCATTATATTTCCAACAAATGGTGCTCCGGCCCTCTATGCTCGCGAAGTTAAGGATTGGCTGGATGAAGAATACAGTGAGCAATGGATAGACAAAAATGGACCATTTCACTGGCCTGCAAGATCTCCCGATCTCACTGTACTGGATTTTTTTGTATGGAGATGATTGAAAGAAATCGTTTACTCATCTGATTTAACAACTTTAACTGAATTAGAACAACGTATTTTGGAAGGATCACTAAACGTAAGGCAAGAGTTATCGAGATTTAACATTCCAAATGAAATCCAAGACCGGGCTCTAGCATGCATTCAAAACGCAGGAACGAACTTAGAGCACTTATTATGCCTGTAGTTATGTATATATAAAATAAATAAAAAATTATATAAAACTACACAAATTATTGTTTTATTCATACCCTTTACACCTCAGGGCAAAAAATCATTTTTTTTGAATTTTACCTGTTTTAGATTTTCTCAAGTATCATAAAATGTATGGGCTTTTTACTGCACTCATTCATGAGTTTTTTTTATTATTGTCTTGTTCATCAGGTAAAGACAAGAAAACTTTATGTTTATTACTCAGTTTTTGCAAAAAATTGACCTCAAAGTCAAAATTTTGCTCAGGCAAGAAAAATTTAACACCATTTAAAATTGAATATCTGGCAACTCTAAAATAATATCAGCTCAATTTAAACGTAGTTTTATAGGCTAGTATTTATACTTAAAAAAATCCCAAAATGAGGTCATTACTATTAGTATTGACAGAGAAATTGAACTTAACATGGGTCAGGGTACACCAAAGTTAGCCTTTTTTTAAATCGTCAAAAAGTGACATCAAAGTTAAAAATCTGACTTTACTGTAGAACAAGTTTTTTAGCATATGACCAAGAATCAAATCCCAAAGTATTGCACACGAATTACCGGATACCCTGTATAATACCTCTGTATATAAAACTTATAGTACTCTCCTCAAGACGAAAGCTTGGGGCGACATCTTAAGCATAGCGATAGTACTTGTTAGATTTGTCTCTGCTAAATTTAATAATAAAATATTCTCTTTTTTACTACTTGCTTTGTATCTTATCGTACTTTCTACTGTAAGATCGTGCCCTTATTTCCTTATTTCACCACCAGGATAGCGTTCGTACTACAAAATCACGTTCCATGGTAATACTATATAGGTTATATATAGAGAGATAATGCTTACATACAGATTTTGAATGTTTATACCTTATTTTAGATGGAAATGAAGTATACTATATCACTAATTCACAATACAAAACTTAATTTTGTTGTTGCAAGGTGCAAATTCATTTGGCAATACACGTATATGCGTACATATGTATATTTGTCTAGGTAGCGAATTATAAAAATAAAGAATAATATAAAATTAATCAAATGTGTACAAATATTTTTTTTTAATAACCAAACATTTTTATAAATTCATATTAGTACCACTTCTTGACATAATGGGTAGTATGTTTGACTGTCGCACTCGAGGTCTGTGTTTGATTACTATAGGCGTTTTTCTTTTTTAGTTCAGTATAGAGCTCCGAACAGAGTCCGAGCATGTCGAGCATGTTCCGAGCATCCTCTGAACCAAGCGTGCTCTGAGCGCTCTGAGTATTTTTTGAAACACTTAGCTGTCGACATTTTTTATTTTTTAATTTCCATCTGTCAAATGCCTGTGTTAAGCATTGTACTCTGTCTCTGTCTGCTCAGTTATTTTATTCTGAGCTTATAGAGCGCACTCTGAACACGCTCAGAACATGTTCAGAACGAAAAAAGAAGCACATTTACGAAGCTCTGAACGCTCTGAACTAAAAAAGAAACACAATTTATTTTTTGACAACTCAGGCTCTGTTCGGAACTAAAAAAAAAAAACGCCTTATATTACCCCTAACACACGCCACGAACTACTTCATCGAAGCATATTGTCGATAAGGTTTTTGGGTCGTGTGAAATGAATATGTGTCGACACAGCAGTGCGATCTCTGGGAATCGAAGTAGTATGCCGACATTGCGTGTAAAAAGGACCGAACTAGTTCGTCGACACAGTTTTTTATGTTGTTATTCGGTTTTGTTGTCAATTAGTGTTTTGGTCCCGTTAATCTTAAATTTTCTTTATAATTTTCTGATCGTTACATTAAAAGTACCTCAAACAACAATTATTATGGAGAATGAGCAAGAAAAATGTATTTGGATTCATTCCGAAATAGTTATTTTGTTAGAAATAATTAAAGACAACAAAACAATTGAACAAATGGATAAGAAAACAGTTCGACATGAACAATTATTTAAAATTGTTTCGGAGGAGCTAAAGTTGAGAAGCATTTTCAAAACCACAGAACAAGCGAGAATAAAATTCAAGCTTCTTAAACAGCAATTTAATAAAGCTTTGGACAACACAAAAAAAAGTGGTTCTGGAACATCAAAATTCAAATATTTTGAGTCTTTTAAGGACATGATGGGTAAAAGACCAAGAGCCAATATTAACCATGGAGTTGATTTGCTTGCAAATGGTAAGATAGATTGAAAAAGCATTTTAAAACCTTCACTGTTAAAAAAATATATTTCCAGCAAATGTTGAAGATATTGTTGTTGAATGGGACATTCCTGAAAGAGCCGAAGAACCCGAGAGTGAGGAACAAATACAAATCGATGACCAAGAAACTGATATTTCTATATTATCACCATCGAATTCCTCTACACCACCAGTTGGGAGTGATAAAAACAGAAATAGAGGTTTTTATAAATGACAGAATTATAAAATGTATAAATGTTCACATTTTCCTTTAATTTATTAGGGAGACGAACTTATGAGTCTGCTCTTCGAATGTTTGCATCTGAAATTAAAAAAACACAGGTCGAAAATCAGAAAACTTTTTTTGAGAAGCAGCAACAACTCTTAGAAGAGCAAAGAAAATTGGAAAATGAACTTCAAGATCGTGAAGATGCCCGTATGAGGACCTTTCTAAGTGGAATAAGTGCATTCTTCAATAACAGGAATGACAGCTTTGACATTATAGAATACTGCCCATAAAACTCGGCTCGAGTTCTGTGATCGTTTTTGAAAGGAATTATTTTTTTTTATTTTTATTTATCAATGTATATAACGCTATTTTTTTTATGTATATAATATTAAAGAATGAATTTATTTATTAAAAAGTATTTACATTTAAAGGGGGAAAATTGTTTTTGAGATATGTTTTCAGTTTGTTTCTTATTTCGGCGGCCGTGGGATGTTCACGATAATCTAGTTCCCTTTGTGGTTGCTCGAGTTGAGCACTTTCAGTAGAATTAGCTTCTGTTGCATTATTGGACTCTGGGGGTTGTTCTCTTCGCTCTTCTAAGATGTTGTGAAGTATGCAACAAGTCAGAACAACTTTTGGACAGTTGTCGTACCTCAAATCCATCCGTTTTTCTAAAATGTGCCATCGACTTTTAAGGCGCCCAAATGAATTTTCAACAAGAACTCTTGCCTTATTCATATATGCATTGAAGGATTCTTCTTCCGAATTTTTCGGTGCGGTATAATTTTTCATGAGCCATGTAAGCAAAGGTATATCAGAACCTTCTAATAAAATTTGTTTTTTAGGAAGAGCGTTATCCCAGTTTTTAAATAAACCGGAGTCGTAAAAAACTGCTGCATCGTGTGCACTTCCTGGGTATTTGCAACTAATATCCCTGAATCTGGTTGATGAAAAGAATAACATTAATTTATAATTACTACTAATAGTTACCTAGAAGTTACTTTACTTGTAGTTACAATCCACAACAGCCTGCAAAACGAAAGAAGCCCAGCCTTTGCGATTTATATAATCCCTGTATCCAACCGCCGGCAGTAGAATAGGAATGTGGCATCCATCTATACAACCGATTATTTGGGGAATACTAGAAATTTTCTCAAATTTACTACTTATTGTATCAGCTTCAGTTAATGTTGGTAGGAAAATAAATTCCTTTGCTCTCTTGTTCAGAGCATTAACGAAACGATGGAAGCATTTTTGAACTGTTGAGGTTCTAACACCAAACACATCAGCAACAACTCTCATCTCACTGAATGATGCGAGTTTGTAGACACCAATTGCTACTTGTTCCATTACAGATAGAAGTTTTCTTGTTAGGCACAACACTTCAGAAGGCGCCAGTTCATCTTGCACTAAGGAACATAAAAACTGGAATGTCTCCCTTTTCATGCGAAACGAAGAGTACCACTTGCTGTCATCGTACATAAACCACATTCTTTCAAAACCACCCTTGTTGATCTTAGGGATCTCCCATATTTTTCCAAAAGAAGTTTTGCATATTTGTATGGATGTCAGTATATAGCTCCACAAATAGTCGGATTTTTCCTTTTTCTTCACATACAATGCAGAAAGTAAAGTTGATAATCTTTTCCGAGATCTTATTTGCCGTCTTTTTTTATACGTTATTAAATTACTTAAATATTTTTTTAAAATTACTTTGCGTTCGTTCATTTTCACTTTGAGATTTGAGATTTCACAAATGTAATGCACTGTTTAACAGCTGATTTTGGCATGTACTTCTACATCGGCGTATCGGCGCCCATACAAAAGCGAAGTACTTTGTCGATTAGATTGATCGATGTGGCGTGTGTAAGGGGTATATAGCAGTTGGCATTGAGCAGGAAAGCCTCAACCATTATAATTATTCATTTTTGTAACAGCTGTCTTAACAAAAACGAACACATACCAACAACACATACCAACGAACACAAATCATCCCTGCGGACGCCAAAGAACGGTATTAATACCTTTTTTTTGGACTTCTCCAGCATTTTAATTGAAACCTCCAACAATTTTCTTACACGCAGCGAAAACTGATTGCCTTATAGGGCAAGTACACATATTGTTGTTTCAGTATGTAATATAGTATCTATTATACAAATTTTCTGATTAACAACTATTTTGTTTTGTCAAAAATAATAGTTGCCAGGAGTATTATCAGCGCAAAATAATTCCTTGATTTATTCACGGTGGTTACAAATGGCGCCAAGAATATTTGATAAGCGACTTGAAATAAAAGAGACATTAATAAGTATACATACAGGGTGTCCGGTAATTCGTGTGCCATACTTTGGGATATGTGATTCTTGGTCATTTTCTAAGAAAAAAAAATTGTTCTACAGTAAAGTCTGATTTTCAACTTTGACATCACTTTTTGACGATTTAAAAAAATGCTAACTTTGGTGTACCCTGACACATGTTAAGGTCAATTTCTCTGTCAGTACTAATGGTAGGGACCTCATTTTGAACTTTTTTCTTGGCAGAAAAACTAACATTTAAAACTACATTTAAATTGAGCTGATATGTTTTCAGAGTTGCCAGACATTCAATTTTAAATGATGGTAAATTTTTCCTGCCTGAGCAAAATTTTGACTTTAAGGTCAATTTTTTTCAAAAAATGCGTAATAAACATAAAGTTTTCTTATTTTTACCTGAACAAAACAATAATAAAAAAACTCAGTAATAAGTGCACCCAAAAACCCATACATCTTATGATACTTGAGAAAATCTAAAACGGGTAAAAAATAGAATTTCAGCTTTTTTACCTACTTTTATTGCAGTTGCCATTGGAGTGGTTTTTTAAGAATTGATAGTTTTCAGGTAGTTTTTAAGACTGTGCACTCATGAAAAGGGTTAAAAGTGTACTTAAGCCTGCTTGACTTGCTGTCGAAAACCTAATTACCTTACCTCTTCTCAGGGAGAGATAAATTTTGGGCATGGATGTTTAATGGGTAAATTAACTAAATAAGTGGTATAAAACAATAGAAAAACAAATTCATTCATCAGATTATCAAGTTAAGTCACGAATACAGTTGGATAAGAGCGCTTTTTGGAATGCCTTCATTTACGAGAGAAGAATACGCAGACGTTTATGGGTTGTGCAATGGAAAATCAAAAAGAGCGCAACGAATATATCAGGAACTTTATCCGACTTCCTTCTCGAAATGTTTTTGGAAATACCTTTCGCGGGCGTCGAGAAACTGGATCAGTTTCAGTGTCAATTTGTGGTCAGGTGTAATTGGAAATAAATTAATCGGCCCATTCAAATTACCACCCCGACTTAATTCTACTAACTATCTGGAGTTTTTATAAAATAATCTACCGGACCTATTCGCGAATATTCCACTGCTTCAAGCTTCAACTAGCTTCATCATATTTCTTACAAGATGGTGCTCCGGCCCACTATGGTCGTCAAATTAAGAATTGGCTGGATGAAGAATGCGGTGATCGATTGATAGGCAGAAACGGACCAATTCACTGGCCTGCAAGATCTCCCGATCTCTCTGTACTGGATTTTTTTTTGTATGAGGACGATTGAAAGAATAAATTTGTTTACTCATCTAAAATAATTTTTATTTTACCTGTTTTAGATTTGTTCAAGTATCATAAAATGTATTGGCTTCCTACTGCACTTATTAATCAGTTTTTTTTTATTATTGTTTTGTTCATCAGGTAAAAATGAGAAAAATTTATGTTTATTACGCATATTTTTTTTTAAATTTGACCTGAAAGTCAAAATGTTGCTCGGGCAAGAAAAACTGAACACCATTTAAACCCTAAAAACCTGGCAACCCTAAAAACATATCAGCTCAATTTAAACGTTGTTTTAAAGGTTAGTATTTCTACTAAAAAAAATCTAAAATAAAGTCCGTACCGTTAGTAGATAGTATAAGAGAAATTGACCTTAACATGGGTCAGGGTACACCAAAGTTAGCCTTTTTTTAAATCGTCAAAAAGTGACATCAAAGTTAAAAATCTGACTTTACTGTAGAACAAGTTTTTTAGCATATGACCAAGAATCAAATCCCAAAGTATTGCGCACGAATTACCGGATACCCTGTATAATACCTCTGTATATAAAACTTATAGTACTCTCCTCAAGACGAAAGCTTGGGGCGACATCTTAAGCATAGCGATAGTACTTGTTAGATTTGTCTCTGCTAAATTTAATAATAAAATATTCTCTTTTTTACTACTTGCTTTGTATCTTATCGTACTTTCTACTGTAAGATCGTGCCCTTATTTCCTTATTTCACCACCAGGATAGCGTTCGTACTACAAAATCACGTTCCATGGTAATACTATATAGGTTATATATAGAGAGATAATGCTTACATACAGATTTTGAATGTTTATACCTTATTTACATTATTTTAGATGGAAATGAAGTATACTATATCACTAATTCACAATACAAAACTTAATTTTGTTGTTGCAAGGTGCAAATTCATTTGGCAATACACGTATATGCGTACATATGTATATTTGTCTAGGTAGCGAATTATAAAAATAAAGAATAATACAAAATTAATCAAATGTGTACAAATATTTTTTTTTAATAACCAAACATTTTTATAAATTCATATTAGTACCACTTCTTGACATAATGGGTAGTATGTTTGACTGTCGCACTCGAGGTCTGTGTTTGATTACTATAGGCGTTTTTCTTTTTTAGTTCAGTATAGAGCTCCGAACAGAGTCCGAGCATGTCGAGCATGTTCCGAGCATCCTCTGAACCAAGCGTGCTCTGAGCGCTCTGAGTATTTTTTGAAACACTTAGCTGTCGACATTTTTTTTTTTTTAATTTCCATCTGTCAAATGCCTGTGTTAAGCATTGTACTCTGTCTCTGTCTGCTCAGTTATTTTATTCTGAGCTTATAGAGCGCACTCTGAACACGCTCAGAACATGTTCAGAACGAAAAAAGAAGCACATTTACGAAGCTCTGAACGCTCTGAACTAAAAAAGAAACACAATTTATTTTTTGACAACTCAGGCTCTGTTCGGAACTAAAAAAAAAAACGCCTTATAGCAGTTGGCATTGAGCAGGAAAGCCTCAACCATTATAATTATTCATTTTTGTAACAGCTGTCTTAACAAAAACGAACACATACCAACAACACATACCAACGAACACAAATCATCCCTGCGGACGCCAAAGAACGGTATTAATACCTTTTTTTTGGACTTCTCCAGCATTTTAATTGAAACCTCCAACAATTTTCTTACACGCAGCCAAAACTGATTGCCTTATGGGGCAAGTACACATATTGTTTTTTTAGTATGTAATATAGTATCTATTATACAAATTTTCTGATTAACAACTATTTTGTTTTATCAAAAATAATCGTTGCCAGGAGTATTATCAGCGCAAAATAATTCCTTGATTTATTCACGGTGGTTACAAATGGCGCCAAGAATATTTGATAAGCGACTTGAAATAAAGGAGACATTAATAAGTATACATACAGGGTGTCCGGTAATTCGTGTGCCATACTTTGGGATATGTGATTCTTGGTCATTTTCTAAGAAAAAAAAAATGTTCTACCGTAAAGTCTGATTTTCAACTTTGACATCACTTTTTGCCGATTTAAAAAAATGCTAACTTTGGTGTACCCTGACACATGTTAAGGTCAATTTCTCTGTCAGTACTAATGGTAGGGACCTCATTTTGAACTTTTTTCTTAGCAGAAAAACTAACATTTAAAACTACATTTAAATTGAGCTGATATGTTTTCAGAGTTGCCAGACATTCAATTTTAAATGATGGTAAATTTTTCCTGCCTGAGCAAAATTTTGACTTTAAGGTCAATTTTTTTCAAAAAATGCGTAATAAACATAAAGTTTTCTTATTTTTACCTGAACAAAACAATAATAAAAAAACTCAGTAATAAGTGCACCCAAAAACCCATACATCTTATGATACTTGAGAAAATCTAAAACGGGTAAAAAATAGAATTTCAGCTTTTTTACCTACTTTTATTGCAGTTGCCATTGGAGTGGTTTTTTAAGAATTGATAGTTTTCAGGTAGTTTTTAAGACTGTGCACTCATGAAAAGGGTTAAAAGTGTACTTATGCCTGCTTGACTTGCTGTCGAAAACCTAATTACCTTACCTCTTCTCAGGGAGAGATGAATTTTGGGCATGGATGTTTAATGGGTAAATTAACTAAATAAGTGGTATAAAACAATAGAAAAACAAATTCATTCATCAGATTATCAAGTTAAGTCACGAATACAGTTGGATAAGAGCGCTTTTTGGAATGCCTTCATTTACGAGAGAAGAATACGCAGACGTTTATGGGTTGTGCAATGGAAAATCAAAAAGAGCACAATGAATATATCAGGAACTTTATCCGACTTCCTTCTCGAAATGTTTTTGGAAATACCTTTCGCGGGCGTCGAGAAACTGGATCAGTTTCAGTGTCAATTTGTGGTCAGGTGTAATTGGAAATAAATTAATCGGCCCATTTAAATTACCACCCCGACTTAATTCTACTAACTATCTGGAGTTTTTATAAAATAATCTACCGGACCTATTCGCGAATATTCCACTGCTTCAAGCTTCAACTAGCTTCATCATATTTCTTACAAGATGGTGCTCCGGCCCACTATGGTCGTCAAATTAAGAATTGGCTGGATGAAGAATGCGGTGATCGATTGATAGGCAGAAACGGACCAATTCACTGGCCAGCAAGATCTCCCGATCTCTCTGTACTGGATTTTTTTTGTATGAGGACGATTGAAAGAATAAATTTGTTTACTCATCTAAAATAATTTTTATTTTACCTGTTTTAGATTTTTTCAAGTATCATAAAATGTATTGGCTTTCTACTGCACTTATTAATCAGTTTTTTTTTTATTATTGTTTTGTTCATCAGGTAAAAATGAGAAAAATTTATGTTTATTACGCATATTTTTTTTAAATTTGACCTGAAAGTCAAAATGTTGCTCGGGCAAGAAAAACTGAACACCATTTAAACCCTAAAAACCTGGCAACCCTAAAAACATATCAGCTCAATTTAAACGTAGTTTTGAAGGTTAGTATTTCTACTAAAAAAAATCTAAAATAAAGTCCGTACCGTTAGTAGATAATATAAGAGAAATTGACCTTAACATGGATCAGGGTACACCAAAGTTACCTTTTTTTTTAATCGTCAAAAACTGATGTCAAAGTTAAAAATCTGACTTTACTGTGCAACAATTTTTTTCTTAGAATATGACCAAAAATCACATCCCAAAGTATGGCACACGAATTACCGGACACCCTGTATATGCGTATACCTAACAAGTCTTAGAATATAATATTAGTAACACAAATATGTTAGAAGTAGTAACAATATTTTCTTACATCTTTTATCATTAAAATATGTGATAATTATCTGTAGAATGCATGTCAGGACCTTTTACCTTAAACACATTTGTATGTGCTACGAATACTTGTAATGAAACATATCCTTATGACATTAGTACTTTCATACCTATACATACTGAATATATCATACACAAAAATAATTAGAAAAGAGTGATTTGGTAAGTACATACATATGTGTGTACATTCTATATATTCATAAATTATTTAATTTTATTCGGTTAAAAAAAATTTGGGAGATTCGTGTACAAGTGTCTCGTAAAATATATCGCATACCTAAGTAGGATAACAAACAAAGCCTTGAATACTTGCTTGAAATAATGTCCTTTATTTGTCTTATCATCGATTTAAAATACAACAAGTACAATTTTTATACACAACAACTTCTTCGTTAAATTTGCTTTATAAATTCTCAGAGTTAAATAAGGAAACTTATCTTGCATGAATCATAATTTTTCAAAGTGTCACTGCCTTATTATTGAAGAATAATTGTTCATACCGACACATAAGCTGAATGATTTACGAGTATATTAATTCAGATTTAGATGCTCAGTTTCATGATTTTGTTGCAAGTAGAGTTATAATAGAATTAACTAGGTTGGAATACTGATCAAAATGTTCAAAACATTTTTTAAAATTATTTATAACTTCCTTGAGGTGCATTGATTTTTAATGCATTTACGAAACTACTGTACGCCCTTGAGAAATTCTCGAGTATTTCACCATACACAATAAAACTTTTCTCTTCAGTACATACAAGTACATAACATTGCAATTAATATTGATAAGAGATGCAAAACTAAACTTAAAAGAAAAACCTAAATAATTTATTGTTACTTTTACTTAGATGAAACCATAAAATTTTTAAAAATCAATGGAAGTAAAAACAAGAAAATTTAATTGGATATGATATAGATAGATACATACATTATATAAAATACTCAAAAATTTTGAATTGCAAACATAAAAACATCAAAATTAAGAAATGTAGGTACTTATTATTCCACTATAATTTCTCTAACGTTTTATAAACCTTTATTTATTATTTCTTAATTGACACACCTCTTATAAAATGCAAACGTAATTAAACTTCTCAACGATTTAGATGTTATAAGGACAGCGAAATACACTTTAGTATGACATCAACAAGAAAAGTTTGTTCTTATTGTTATTTGTGTCAAAGCCAACCGCATGCGCTAAAACTAAATATTTTGAAATTTCTTGTTTGTATGCGTACGTGAGCATTCTATCCTGCATGGACTGTTCCATTTAAATTGGATGAAAGTTTTTACACGCAATGAAAAATTTTAAAAATCGAAACGAACCATAATAAAATCAAAAAAAAAAGGAGTAACTTTAGTACATGAAGCTTAAGCTGAGAAGTAGAATTCTAAAAACGAAAAAAGTAGAACAATCTTATTATGCAAGAGACAAGATTTTTTTATTGGCCGATATATTCCTAATTTGATTAATAGGCCTCCACCAAAAATTTGGAAATTCGATTCGATCCATAATTTACTCATCATCAAAGTTCCAAAGTATTGTAATATAAAATTGAAAACAAGGCAAAAATAAAAGAAATACCTAAACATTGTTGTTCGTTGCATCTTCTGTTATGCTCGAAGATTTGCTTACTTGCTAGTAAGCAACTTCTGAAAAAATTACTAGTTTAAAAGGCTCTGTAAGTTACTTACAGTAAATTTGATCAAATTCCGCAAGCTGTAAGTTGAGGGAAAAATTTACAAGTGTAAACACATTTTTTCTCACAGCTTAGGTACACAACTGGTAATGAAAAAAGTCTTAAACTTACGAGAAGACAAATTGTGTTTCTTGGTAAACAAATGTAGTTATCACGTCAGTTCGTTTGGAAGCGAAGAATTTTTATTAATTCTTCTGCAGGTGAAATGTGTAGATTTCCGAAAAACTGTCTTTTCTTTATTTTATTTCAATTTTTTTCCGATTTGAACTCAAATTAATTGCTGGCATAAGGATGAAATTGGATACTTGCTGGGAATTGTATTCTCAATTCCAGCAACAAATTTGAGAAAGCTACTTGAGTATTTCATTTTTCGAGCCAATTTCTTACTCAACGTGTTCTCTTAACACTTTTTTTTTTGTTTTTCAAAATTGAATCATTTATTTTACAAAACATGATAAGGTCCATTTTATTTCAAAATTCGTTCTTTTAGCTAATTTTGTTCTCTAGGAAGAACTACGTCTCCATTCAAATAACGAAGTACCCCGTCCATCTACAAGTATATACAGCCATGGCCAAAATAATACGAGTAACAACGCTCTTTACTTTTAAGTAATACCTTTATTATATATACAAAAATAATATTGAATCTTGCACTTTAGTTAACAAAATGGTGAACAAATTGCTGTGTTATTGTAACGGTTATTAACCTGTCAATCTATTGAACGCATGATCTTGTGCATAAACAAAAGGTATTTGTAATATTATGCACTCAGTAGATTGCAACTACAAAATTTGCTGGTCAAAAAAAGAATGTGTGTACTGACGTACGCGCTCTAGAAGTAAAACTTCTTTTCTCTCAAACAAAGCCTCTGTAAAAACCAACGTCAGAATTAATTGTGATTAAGATTATAACTACATAAACTACAGAACGTTGACATACCTTATATCCTAACAACTACTTTACTCAAATGTACTCATTACTTACAACTAGATGTCCCATGGGTTCCAGGTTTGTGTACAAAATAAAATGCATTTCGAAATTTCGGATTAGCATTGATACAATATCACAACCACATATTTATTCCTATAATTAATATATACAAAATAATTGTAGGAAGTATTCGTTATAGCGTGTCGTTTTGACATGTCACTGACAGCTCCATAGAAACTTTTTTACCCCCAAGCGCCAGTTTGTGTAACATTAAACTACAGAAGGTTGACATACCTTATCTCCTAACAACCACTTTACTCAAATGTACTCATTACTTACAACTAGATGTCGCATAGGTTACAGGTTTGTGTACAAAATAAAATGCATTTCGAAATTTCGGATTAGCATAGATACAATATCACAACCACATATTTATTCCTATAATTAATATATACAAAATAATTGTAGGAAGCATGTCGTTATAGCGTGACGCTTTTGACATGTCACTGACAGCTCCATAGAAAATTTTTTACCCCTAACGCCGGAAAAGAAGTTTTACTTCAAAAATAGCAACATTTGAATAAAAGCAAAAAAAAATTGTTATAAGGTTGAAGAATTCAGGTTTTGGTGAGATTTTATATTTGAGAATAATTTTGAAATTGTAGGCACATTTTTTTTAATAAGACCATTTTAGCTCTGACACCAAACCAAACCAAAACCAAGGGAGGACGTCCATTTAAAATGACTGCAAAATACAAAGCTACGTTGGTGAGAAAAGCTAAAACGAATAAAACGAATCTGTTTATGTCCTCAAAAGATCTGTAGCGATAAATAGAGAACCCAGTCAACTCCAGAACTTATCGTTGTATCTTGCACCTTCACGCACGATCTCAGGAAGGTGCCCTTACTAAAAAAAAATACACACCCAGAAGCGGATCTGTTTTGCCAAAATGTATCAAATGAAAGACGACCCACTTCAGGCCAAGGAGCAGTGGAAGAATGTGCTAATAATTAAAAAAAATGCATTGGTTATCAAAATGTCTTGTTTTGTATTAAAATTTATCAAGTGCTGCTATTTTTATGACCAGCTTGTTGGGAAGCCTAAAGCAAACGGACTACGAAATTTTGCTAATCCTTTTTAGCTAATACCACTAATATACATATAACACTAATATTTTTACTTGCGATATAGGTACTATGGGGCAAGTTCTGCATTTAGAAAAAAAGATCGAACTCGAGATTTTGATCAAAGTTGACATCACGATGATAGCGAAGACGAATAAAGTGGGTCGACAATTCCGTCTGTATGTCTGTACCTCGATCTACAGCCACCCACTGTACCTATTTTTTTTTCCAACTCGGTGCTTAAAGGTCTTCGGTGATTCCCTAGAGGGGAAATTGAATTTTTTTTTAGCTCCAAAACTTACTTTACCTCCCATACACCCGTAATGCAAAATTTTATTTATCTCGAAAACGGATCTAACGATTTTGATTTAAAAAAAAATTAGGTGTCATATTATGGACATGGATACATTTTGGTCAAAAACTATTCTGGGCAAAATGTTATTAACGGTACTTATTATAGAACTGTTTTTTTAAACGGCTTCTCATAAACAGCTCTAACGACTTTTAACAACCAAAAATTTTCAGCAGTAGCCCGCTGAAGCTTAAAATAATATTGTATATAAAAATATTCGAAATTTTTTTTGGGATTTTTGAAAATAAGTTTTTTTTTTTGAAAAATCCATGGCACAAAATTTTAAACAGCCTTTTATATTCAGGTAATAGTATGATACTGCTTAACAATTTGCTAATAGTAGTTTGCTAACTCATTCTAAATTTTAAACATTTTCTAACTAGTATCGTACTATAAAATAATTTTCCTAATAAATTGCTTCTGAACACACCTTAAAAAATTACATTTCGTGGAAAAAAGTAAGTAAACGAGCCTTTTTTGATGTTTGCAAATGTCAAAGAGTCATATGAAGCTAGCACGATACTAAAAATATAAAGTAGGTATTCGATAATTTAAACTTTAATAAAAGCGTAAAGAAGGTATGATGCTGTTTTCGATTGAAATTTGCAAATTTGTTATTTTAACCTAGTATCATACTAAAACAGCTTTAGCATCGTACTTATTCAATTAAAATTTTGCGCAAATATCTTCAAAACGTGTGAACGATTATCTTTTGAAATTATTTCCTAAAATCTGTACTGTTGCGGTAAAATTTACTCGTACCACAAGTCTCACCTGCCTTTAATCATTTTTAGTTTCTTTTTCCGTTGCTGCTCCAAATTACTTATAGAGTTAGTAGATACCTGGTGGCCATCAGCCAGAGACCTGCTCTTAAAGTAATTTGGAAAAGTAACAAAAACAGGTTTCTAGGCTATACATACATATATGCAAACGGAGTGGAACAGTTGGTTCTAAAACTACAAAGAACACGGGCGGTCTCTTTTTGATGTGTCAGCGGATGAGCTGAAGAAGTAATCGAGTCAGGCGGACTCTTAACTCCAAACAGACCGAATGATCAAGATATAATTAACCAAATTTAACTTTTTGTTAACGTAATTTAATATTTTTTGTAAGCAAAATGGGTTGTTAACGTGCTTCTAAATTTTTAAAACGCAATTTTTGTTATAATAGAAGATCTTTCAGAATTGACAACGAAAGAAAATAACTAATTAGAGCATAAAATTCAAAGAAACGTTTTCCTCTCTCACCTTGGTTTTAGTTTTGGAAAGATTGCTTCGCGCTTCGAATTACTAGCGAATAATTAATAGTAACTAGGAGAATGCCTAGTATAAACTTTTTATCGAGTTTAGTCCTTTTAGATTTTCTCGAAAAATTTAGTTGGAAGGGGTCTGAACTCGGTCATTTGATGGATTCGGCAAGTTTTGGAAAGACATACAGCAATTTGTTGAATCCTTGAATGTGTGTGTGAGAGTAAAGTTTCGATGAGATTCGACTACGGAGGAACGGAGGTTTTCGAGGAGAGCACGTAGCTTTCCAGGAAGCCGTGATCCCGTGACCGAAGATCTCGAAAACGATTGGCTGGGACATATGAATGTGTGAGAGAATGGAATACCTGAGGAAGACAATATGGTTTAGCTTGAAAAGGTACTCTTTGGAGAACCAGGCAAGCAAGAAGTTGGTTTTTTTGTGAAGTAGAGAAAAATTCTAAAAGGAAATAAAAATAAGAAAAAAAAAGAATTTTGGAGAAACTAGAGGAAATTTTTGAGGATAAATAGTGATTCGAGGCGGAGAAGAAGTTTTGGAGGAAACAGGGAAATAATCGAGGTAACAGAAAAAAAGCGGATAGGAAATCCGTAGATTTAAAAAAAAAGAAGATACATAAGTGGAGTGTTTTTTTTTTGTGTGTCAATTCTGTAAAATATTAGAAGGTTTGCTAGTCAATTTCGAGTTTTACCCAGTTAATTGTGAGACACGGTTTTTTTTTATTCGCTAACGGCCCAATTGCGTTTCATTTACTTAATTTGCTTTCGGTTTAGTTTTTCACCGTTTGAATTTGTAGAATCTAATTATAATCTAATTTGTTCGAAAAAATTTTGGGTTTTAATACTGAGCTCCGGCTACAAGGTTTCCCAAGTAAAATTAATTTTTAAAGCCACCTTGTGGTTAAAACAAAAATCTTTGTTTTTTTTGTTTTCTCTATCGTGATATAGTTTGGAATTTTACTATATATCAAAAAAAAATTCCTGGCGCCCATTTTCGTGCAAGTACACTTTCTATATTCTTTACAGATTCGTTTATTTTATTTCATTTGATTAATCCAATTCTTTTAATTAAATCTCTGAACCCATCCGATCGCTGAGCTATTGGGTGGCACTACTCTATATACTGCTTGTTGTGCGAAAGTTTGGCAACCCTGGATTGTAATACAAAGCATAAAAAGATTGTTCGGAACTAAAAGTTTATTTAATTTGCTTAAAACTATATTAAAAAACATATAATAATTGCACTGATGAGTGAAAACAAAAGGAAGTGGCAAGATCGATCGCCAGCAAAATTAAAAGTGTAACCAACATCATGGACGGCGATATGATTCGCACTATCATGCAGGAGGCTCTATAGGAGAGTTTACAGGATATACGCTTATCTCTGAAGGAAGTTGTAAGACTTTCTGATTTAGAAAAGCTACACGGTGAAATTAAGAGCTTGCAAAATAGTAACCAAATTCTGACAGAAAAAGTCATGGCTTTGGAGAATAAATATGAATTATTGTTGAAAGAAAGAGTGGAGGCCAGCCAAATGCGGAGTTCAGAGGGGAATCTCATATTTTACCTTGCAAAAAATAATGGCGTAGAACCAAGAGCGCAAATACAAACCATTTGTCGTACGCATAGTAAAATTAAATTGGCAGTGAGTGAAAATAACATCATTACGATTCGATCGAACACCCCAGATAACACTAATTTTTTGGTTCAATTAAGAGATAAAACACCTGCATTGAACATTCTTCGCGCATCAAAATCTCTTAGAGAAGCTGGTGTATCCTCTAACGATTCGACAAAAAAGATCGGAGCTTCTTGAAATAAGAAAATCAATTAAGATGAGAAATCCAAACATTGAGTCTTTTGTAAGAGATGACCGACTTTTGGTGCAAGGAAAAACATTTACGTGGAGCCTTAATTCTGGATTGAAATGCGGAAAATTCGTTGGAAATTCAATGTTAGATGAAATTGTAAGTGGTAAACAAAATGTAAAGATTACAAATCAGCTGGCTGTCAATGGAACAGGTGAAGTGCAAGAAAACTACAATCACCCACCAGCGCCATCTGGATGTGTAAATGTGACAGCACCATCTAGCAATTACAAGAACCAATTGCAAAATAAGAAAGACAGTGTTGCCACTTTTATAAAACAGATTAAGGATATTTCCGTCTGCCCAAGTCTAGTTTTAAGTAAGAATTTTCTAAAAATATTAGCTATAGAATTTTAAGTTATAACATATGTGGTTTAAATAGTAAAGTTTTATATTCTCATTTTTTTTAAATATGTAAATGAATTTGAATTGTTCTGTTTGTTTGAAACACATCTAATAGAAGGTAAAGAAAAGAATTTTGAGAAATATTTTCACAATTATGTACTAAGTTGGACACCTGGTGTTAGGAATCTTAAAGGGCGTGCAAGTGGAGGTTGTCTATATGGATACAGAAAGAACTTAACCGATATAAAAATTGTTTCGCTGACGACAGTACTCTCAGCTTTTCATATTCGTTTTTAGATTCTCATCCCTGTCCTTCGGATGTGGACTTCCAACGGCAGCGTATGATAAGCTCATTAAATTCTGATCTTGACAGCATTGTCCAATGGGGAATCAAAAATCGTGTAGAATTTAATGCCTCGAAAACTCAATGCTGTTTATTGTCGCTAAAGCATAGAAGGGTACGACAGCATCTAACTGATGAGCCCACTGTCGTACCTGGGCGAAACGCACCTTGGAGTTCAGGTCACTTGAGCTTTTTAATTGAATTTAATTCAATCACTCCACTTAAACAGAAATGATTTTCATTTCTCTATTGATTTAATAGTCTGACCACGGACATTATTGTTCTAGGTGTCTGAATTTAATCAAATTCCCCTAGAACGATAAAATTCACAGTCTGTTAAAGCTGTAAATTTTATTAGAGTCGGTAAACATCGACCAATATTTGCGTCTTAGAAGGGTACGACAGCATCTAACTGATGAGCCCACTGTCGTACCTGGGCGAAACGCACCTTGGAGTTGAGGTCACTTGAGCTTTTTAATTGAATTTAATTCAATCACTCCACTTAAACAGAAATAATTTTCATTTCTCTATTGAGCTAAAGCATAACCCTCCCTCAATGCCACTATCCATAGATTGCACTTGCATCGAGGAAACGGAACAGCTTTCAGTACTCGGTATGTGTATCACAGACCACCTTTTGTGGAACAATCACATATATGATGTCGCCAAAAACGCTGCTAAGTGTTTAGGTTTTCTCCGCCGATGCAAGAAATTTTTTACCCCTTCTGATCTGGCTGTAATCTATAAGGCCTATATTCGTCCAATGCTTGAGTACAATTCCCATATCTGGGCAGGTGCTCCAAAAACCCACTTGAGTCTCTTGGACAGAATTCAAAAGAGAGCTATAAAAATGATAGGTGACCCTTGTCTAACTCAAATATTTGAACCTCTCGAGCACCGCCGCAATGTTTCATGCCTATCATTATTTTATCGGTATTTTCATAAACAGTGCTCTAGTGAAATAGCCAGTTGCATTCCTCCCCTCAAACAGTTCAACCGTAATACACGTACTTCTAGGAATGCTCATCAGTTTACCCTTGAGCCCAATTTCGGACGTACTCTCAAGTACAGAGATTCATCTTTTAGCCGCACTACACGAATGTGAAATGCTCTACCCGGCTCAATGTTTCCCAATCATTGCAATGTGCAGACATTCAAAATCAATTTGCATCGGTATCTCCTTTCTCATCCTATCCTACTTTCCTAATTGCTCGCACTGTGTTTAACATTATAAGGGTATTCATAACCCCTTGAGTGCGCGTATAATATAAAAAAAAAAAAAAGAGTTCCAAGAATCAATTGGTATTCATAACCCCTTGAGTGCGCGTATAATATAAAAAAAAAAAAAAGAGTTCCAAGAATCAATTGGTTTGAGCATCTTCAATATTCAAACACACTTTGCTTCAGGTTTTAAGTTCCAAGTTATTCCTGTTTACTTAAACGGATCCCAAGGACCACAGTGGGGCACCGATCTACAAAGGCTAAGGATGCTATAAACAATCTACAATATCAAACCAATATTCTTCTCATGGGTGATTTTAATGCAAGGACAGGCACTCAGCAACCGATAGGACCAAAACTCGATGAAAATTCAGAACCCCGAAGCTCTAAAGATTCGGTTTTGGATAGAAAAGGATGTCAACTATTAGACTTTTGCAGCGAGTATGGACTGAAAATTCAAAATGGATGTTCAAAGGGAGATTTGGAAGGCGAATATACGTGCCCAAGGAAGCACAGTAATTGACCTAACTCTAAGCGGAGGAGAATGGAACAATTGTATTACAAATTTTGTGGTAGAATCGCAAAATTTCTCTGACCATTTACCAATTATAATAACATTCAGCTTAATTACTAATGAATTGAGAAACGACGAAGCTGCAATAAATTTGCTACCTAAATTCAGATGGAATCGGAACCAGGAGCAGAACTACAAGATGAACCTGAGCAGACAGATGGAAATAGTAACAGTTGGAAATATGGACGATATAACTCAGATTGTTAAAAACGCTATCGGTCTTATTCCACAAAAACGGATAAAATAAGATTTCAAACAGCCGTGGTTTGACTGTGATTGCTAAAGGCAAAGAAAAAAATAATTCTGTCTTTTAAATCTCTTTCGAAAATACGATGAACCAAGTTATAAGCAAATGTATCTACACGCGAAAAAAGAATACAATAACGCATGCCAGAAGAAGAAAATTGAATACCAAAACGCTTTAGCAGTTGAAATATACCAATGTAGGGATGCTGCACTGCAACTCTATGGAAACTGCTTAAGAAAAGAAAATGGGAAAATGTTTAAAATTGGTATAAATATTAGCGCAGATCAATTGGAACAACACTTCAAAAATATCTTGAACTCTCCCAACGCCATGTACCAGTCTAGTTTTCAATATGCAGTTTCGGATACAAAGTGCGATTTGTTGGATAGTCCCATAAAGTTTGAAGAAGTAAAATTTTGGTTAGTTAAGAGCAAGGACCGAAAAGCGCCCGGAACGGACGGAATACCAATTGAATTCCTCAAATATGCAAATGACTCTCTGTTAAAAATACTAACCAAAGAATTCAATAGAATTTTTGAAACAGGAGATATCCCAACCAGCTTTCGACCGAGCGTGATTTTTCCAATCCTCAAGAAAGGCAATCCTAACCAAGCAGAAAATCATAGAGGAATATCATTTTTAAACTCTGTATTGAAAATACTAATGGGTGTTTTGGCAAAGCGTTTTCAAGTGTGGACTTCTCAAAATAGCATACTCAGCAAATTTCAGGCAGGGTTTCGAGAGAATTACTCAACAGTAGATCAAATCTTTATCCTTACTAGACATGTGAAAGAATTCAGTCTTTTTAGTACTGCAGTCAATTTAATGGAAAGACTTTTTTGATTCAAAATAGCTTTTTTGGCCTTTAGTCCACAAAAATTGGCGTTTCGTCCGGGTGTATATAGAATTTGTATTATAAAAACCTTCATATAGAAAGACTTTTTTTAAGTCTTTTGATTTTACCTCAGTACTGTGACTTTCAAACTAAAGTCCAAGTCAATTTTGCAGTCTTTTATTTAAAAATCATCTGATGCAGTCAAATGAATTCAAATCAAAAGAATGCATTCTTTTTGGACTGCTTGCAGTCTTTGAAGTCTTTTACATTCTTTGCATTCTTTAAGTCTTTTCAATGCATTCAATGTATTGAAGTCTTTTTATTGATTGAATCCTTTTTACTGCTGAAAGCTTTTTAACTGCTTTCAAGTCGGTTAAAAGTAGCACACTTCAGAAATTATTTTAAATCTCCACTTAAAATCAAAATTTTGCCAAAACAGAAGTCATTATACGAGTTAAACGGCTTTCGCACAGTTGTTGAAATCTATAACTTTCAACCGCGGCTTCGCAGTAGCCGAAAGGCTTTCATAAGCAGTGAAAAGTCTTTAATTAGTAATAATAATAAGACTTCAAAGCAGTAAAAGGACTTCAATACATTGAATGCATTTAAAAGACTTTAAGACTGCAAAGAATGTAAAAGACTTTTCAAAGACTTCAAAGACTGCAAGCAGTAAAAAAAGAATGCATTCTTTTTATTTAAAGTCTTTTGACAACTTTTGATGATTGCATTATTTAAGACTTCAAAATAGAATAGGAATGGATTTCTGAAGTTAAAAGAATGAGATGATAAATTCTATTGTATTCCCGAAGAATCAGTTGAATGAGTGGGACTTTTCGGAATGTAATACCATAATAATGCATTATTTTACAACTCTGATCCTTACCACCGTTGCACATAACTTTATCAGGACTAAGAAAAAACTATACGCGTTCTTCGTTGACCTTAAAGCCGCCTTCGATACAGTGGACAGAAGTGCACTTTTCTATAAACTTTATAATATTGGTGTATCACGGAAATTTGGAAGACTGATTAAAAAGCTGTGCGAGACCACGTCATCAGCAGTTTGGGACGGAAAACAACTTTTAAACTTCTTTGAAACTCTTACGGGTGTAAAACAGGGTTGCAACTTTAGCCCTTTAGAATTTGTGATATACATCGACGATATCTCAGAATATCTTTGCGGAGGGGTCAGGATCGGTGGTACTCTAATTAAGGTTCTAATGTACGCAGATGATTTGGTGTTACTTGCAGATTCGCCAGAAAGATTACAAAGAATGATAAATCAATAAAGGTCAACACAACGAAATCAAAAACAATGGTTTTCAGAAAAGGAGGAGGCGGATATTCAAGAAACGAAAAATGGTATTTGATGGGCAGCAAATAGACACAGTCAAATCGTATAAATATTTGGGTATATATATCTGTAGTAACATGAGCATGGAACTGCACCTAAAAGAGAAGCTTGCATAACGTGGAAAAACTGTATGGAAGATAAAAATATATCCATGCGAATCAAACTGCAAATATTCCAGGCGGTTTCTAAGTAAATAATGTTGTATGGTGCCCAAGTATGGGGCTATCAGCATTACGAAACGGTAGAAAAATTACTTCGCTTCTTTTTAAAAAGGATTTTCATGCTTCCACAATGTACACCAAATAACATGTTGATGGTTGAAACGGGTCTCCCCCCACTATTTATGGATGCATTGAAGCTTCATTTTAATTATATTTTGAGATGCTTATCTTTGAACGGTGAGAGGTTAGTCAAACAAATAGCAAATCACATTACAGAGATGAAAATGAAAACGCATGAGGACTCATCCATTATTAAACTGATGGCAAAGCATAATAAGGAGCTCCTCATATTGGAATGGAAGCTCTTGAATTCCAGAAAGAGTCTTAACGGGGAAGGTAAGGACCTCTTGTTCGCAATAGACAAAAAATCTGACATCCTCCTGAAAGAGAAAGCAGACGTGGTGAGATATGGTCTCGGAACCGTAAAAGTTAAAAGTAAAGAGGCACGAAGGCAAAGGGGAGTCAAAAGCAAATTAATTTGCAGCACGCTAAAGCAGCAACGCACGACCTAATGTTCTACATGTCTCAAAAGAACGTGGATGTGGCCTTAATTCAAGAACCTTGGTTTTGTAAGAACCAGGTACGAAGGTTGAGGTAAAAAAACTACAACCTTTTCCACTCCACGTCAGAAGGTGATATTAGAAGTTGTATTCATGCCAAAAAATCAATTAATGCTTTGTTTTTATCTAGGTACAGCAACAGGGATAACGTGGCAACCAACGTTGAATCCAAAGAAGGCAACTTCGTCTTGGCATCAACGTACATACCGGGAGACGAAGAAAATCCTCCATCAAAAACGGTCCGCGATCTTGTGGATTACACCACAGCCAACGCTAGGGTTGCCAGAATTTTCTTGCACCTCGGCGGGACAAGTGGCTTAAATAATGAAAAATCCCGGGATTTCATCATATTGCACGGGGCAAAATAAATAAATAAAAAAGAGGCTGGGTGCGACCCACACTGATAACTTCCCATTTGTTGTCTTGAAAACTTTATACTTAGCCCGCGCTGTGTTGAAACATTTAAAGGGTAATCTAATCCCTTGAGCGCGGGTAGATTATAAAAAAAAAAAAAAAATAAAATAAAATTTTCAGCGAAACAAACTTTAGCTGTAAAATTCAAACAAACATTATTTTAAGATTGAAAAGCATTTTAATTATTTAAAGAGATTTGAAATTGAGATTGTTGATGTTGATCGCGAGCAACAAAAAATTTTGTTAGATGTCACTTAGTTTAACCAAAATTGTCTCTTAGCACACTATGATTCAACTAGAACTTTCTTCGTTTTTTTCGTTTCCTGAACAATTTTAGAAATGTCGCTTAGCATACATTCTTAGGGGAAGGTATCGATGTATAAAACAACATACTTTAGAAGGCACTATCGGTGTTCATTCCCAAGAAATTTGACTTGAAATACAATTTTAACTAGTTTTCACTAGAATTTTTAATAGTTTCTTTATTTAAAAAAAAACTATTAATTCAATATTTGTCAACATTTTACCAATTGTACAAAATTATACTATGTATAAAATAAACTAAATTAGAAGTCAATATCGCTTTTAGTTCTCGAGAACTTTGAGTCGAAAAACAATTTTTACCAATTTTCAATAGAATTTTATATAGTTTTTTATTTTTTGTAAAAAAACTGTAAGCTAGTTTTTTTTTAAATTTTCACCAGTTGTCAAACACATTATTTTTCGTAAAATAAAATTATTTTGAGTTTCAAATTATTTTCCGTTCTTAGAATATCTGGGTTATGAATTTTTTTTTTCAGTTTTTTTTATTTAAAAAAATAACGCTATGTTCATTTTTTTCCAAATTCATACCAAATCTGTATGACCTTATAATGAGTACATTGAATTTTATTTGAAATCAATAGCGTTATTTTTTCGTGAGATATTTGAAACTAACCAAAATTTTTACTTTTTTTTTAAACCGTTATAGTGAAAAAACTACTCACTGAATTTTAATAAACGCCCTTTCAGCCTCATTCGAAGTTATTACCTATTAAACAAAATTTATTTGAAGTCGATATCTTAACTCGTTCTTGAGATATCGACGACGAAAAATGGTACAAGAACGTACGGACGTACGAACGTACGAACGTACGAACGTACGAACGTACGTACACACACACACACAGACATCTCTCTAAAAGTGATTGATATAGCCTCTAGGGACCTTGAAACGTCGAGAAATGTCAAAAATTCCAATTTGACAAATCGGACCGATTACAATAACTCCCTATGGGAAGTTAATAAGAAAAATATAAAAAAATTAAAAAAGTGGCTCGACGTTCTTCAAGATAAAATGTTATTCTTTCATATGCAATTTATTTTATTTCAATACGTCTTGCATTGACTTCACAAACCTTGCACGAATTTACCCAATTTCACGTTTTTCTCAATATTTTGGGCGGTTCGACGTTGCAGCTAATGATGTGTTCATGAGTTGCGTTAAATCTTTGATTCCTATGGTAATTGATTTCGATGAATTTTCAGGGGAATCGGGAGTTTCATGTATTGCAGTTTTGTGATTTAGATTTTAAGAAAAGGTAAGCTATAATTCCGAAGACCAGTATTATTAACTTCCCATAGGGAGTTATTGTAATCGGTCCGATTTGTCAAATTGGAATTTTTGACATTTCTCGACGTTTCAAGGTCCCTAGAGGCTATATCAATCATTTTTAGAGAGATGTCTGTGTGTGTGTGTGTACGTACGTTCGTACGTCCGTACGTTCTGGTACCATTTTTCGTCGTCGATATCTCAAGAACGAGTAAAGATATCGACTTCAAATAAATTTTGTTTAATAGATAATAACTTCAAAAGAGTCTGAAAGGGCGTTTATTAAAATTCAGTGAGTAGGTTTTTCACTATAACGGTTTAAAAAAAAGTAAACATTTTGGTTAGTTTCAAATATCTCACGAAAAAATAATGCTTTTGATTTCAAATAAAATTTAATGTACTCATTATAAGGTTATACAGATTTGGTATGAATTTGGAAAAAAATGAACATACCGTTATTTTTTTAAATAAAAAAAACTGAAAAAAAAAATTTCATAACCCAGATATTCTAAGAACGGAAAACAATTTGAAACTCAAAATAATTTTATTTTACGAAAAATAATGTGTTTAACAACTGGTGAAAATTTCAAAAAAATCAGTTCACATTTTTGTTACAAAAAATAAAAAACTATATAAAATTCTATTGAAAATTGGTAAAAATTGTTTTTCGACTCAAATTTCTCGAGAACTAGTAGTGATATTGACTTCTAATTTAGTTTATTTTATACATATGTAGTATAATTCTGTACAATTGGTAAAATGTTGACAAATATTGAATTAATAGTTTTTTTTAAATAAAAAAACTATTAAAAATTCTAGTATGAAACTTGTTAAAATTGTATTTCAAGTCGAATTTCTTGGGAATGAACGCCGATAGTGCCTTCTAAAGTATATTGTTTTTTACGAGCCCAAACGCAAAATAGTTGGACTACCTATGATAAAAAACAAAAATCTTCTGATTCTTAAATTCCATCGGAAATAAAATCAATATTTTAGTATTTTTCTTAAGATATATTTATTTTGAATAGGAATAGGTAACAAAAACAAAATGACTTCAATTAAATAACGGTATAGAGCAATCTTACAAATTAAAATAACGATTTAAACATTTTTCTAAGTGCAAAATAGTTGGCCTATGGGTCTTAATTTTTATTTCACCATGGTGTTACGTCGCCTTTGGCCTTGATAACTGCTTCTATGCGTCGTGGCATTGTGTCAACTAATTTTTGACATTCTTCGGTGCCAAAAGATTCCCAAATATTTATGATTTTAGCTTTAAGGTCTTGAAGAGGTCCGGCATGGTTCTTTTCGCGGTTTTTGTTTCATTTTATGCCAGACAGTTTCAATTGGTGAAAGGTCAGGGCTGCTGGAAGGCCATTCCAGTAAAGGAATAGCTTCAGCAGATAGCCACGCCATTTTATACCTTGCTGTATGGCAAGAAGCTCCATCCTGTTGGAAAATATAGTCTCGATCACTAGCTTGAAGTCTTGGTATTGATGGGAGAAGCTCATTTCCAGAATATCCCTGTACCTGGCAGCATTGACACTTCCATTTACAAAATGCAAATTGCCCAAACCCCGTCCCGACATGCATCCCCATATCATTAGAGATGCTGGAAACTTGACCGTTTTTTTAAGGCAATCTTTGTGAAAAACCTCTTGAATTTCTAATGACTCGTTTTCGTTCGTCGCCCACGCGAACTTCAAACCTGGACTCATCACTCCAAATAACGGACCGCCATTGACTTAAAGTCCAGTTTTTACGTTGTTTGGCCCACTCTAGCCGCCTTTTCTTTTGTTTAGGTGTTAAAAGTGGTTTTTCTTTGGCCTATGTTTTTAACGAATTAAAATTGCTCTAATTTAAATAAATCTAAAACAAACCTTATAAAATTTGTATCCAATTTTTTTCATAGTCCGTTTGCAAGTGTCGACCGAAACACTTTTTTTATTCTTTCCCTCCATTGAACAGTTATTGCAACGGCCGTTTGACGTCGATTTTCTTTTATTATTTTTTTTTAAACTCGGCAATCTCGAGGTATTGCAATTGGTGGGCGTCCCGTTTTTTACCGATCTCCACATTTCCACTATTTTTGAACTTTGAGATAATGTTTCGAATTGATGAGCGCGGTAAATTGAATTGTTTTGCGATTTTATAGCTCGATAATCCCGTTTCGAATGCTTTATTTATGGATTCCCTAAGGTCTCTTGATAATGCAATGCCACGCACCATGGTTGACATTAAATTGTTGCTGGCTTGCATAAAACGAGAGATCAATAAACAACAAAACAAGTGCATGTCATTTTTTTAATAACGGTTAACTGAAAATCTATTTAAATCTTCATAGGCCAACTATTTTGCATCCCAGAGAGAGTAGTCCAACTATTATGCTCTATCTTTGTTTGAGGGAATGCAAACTGGAGCCATATGTGCTTTCTCGAATTTAGTTCTGTTTGATCTAATTTACTTATTAAATGTAATTTATTACATCGACAAAAAAAAATTAAAAAACAACTGCTTGGGGACCAGAAAATATAGGCACATAAAAAATGTTAATTTGTTAATTGATGAGTAGGCCAACTATTTTGCGTTTGGGTCGTACATCGATACCTTCCCGTAAGAATGTATACTAAGCGACATTTCTAAAATTGTTCAGGAAACGAAAAAAACGAAGAAAGTTCTAGTTGAATCATAGTGTGCTAAGAGACAATTTTGGTTAAACTAAGTGACATCTAACAAAATTTTTTGTTGCTCACGACAATGAGATCTTTATTAATGTCGCTTAGCATAATTTTTTTGGCGGATAATACAAATTTCAGGGGGCAACATTATTTTAATGAGAAAACATGGCAGTTGATACATTTTTTCCTTTTCATGCATAATAAGTCGGCGAAACCCAGGCCAAAACGTGGCCCTTAACATATAGTATATTTCCTCATCAAAAAGTGTCGCTTAGTACATTCTTACGGGAAGGTTTCGACATAATACAATTATTAACATATGGTTAAATTTTGATAAGTATCAAATTGACAGTTTTAACAAAAATATAAAAAAAATCTACTAAAAAGTGGTAATATTTGTTTTTCGACTAGAATATCTTGAGAACGAGCAATGATATTGACTTTGCCATTATTTAATTTTATACATAATACAATTTCTAAAAAATGGTTTATATTTGACATATATCTAGTTTTAGAGCGGATATATTTTGTAAGTACCCTTCCATCAATAACCAAACCACATCTTTTATATTTGAATATTTCGTTTTTATTTTTTTTTTTTCAATTAAAATGTTTGGAACCGAAATAATAAAGTACACTGCCGCTCATCTGAATAGGTTCACTGTTTTTCGTAACTTACTGTAAGACTCTCTGCATTTATATGGCAATGACACGTCTTTGTTATGTATGTAATGAAAGAGCATTATTTTGCCCTTAGTTTGGGAGAAAAAAATTTCTCTTTAAGCTTACCGTTATTCTCACACGCTTGCTAAACTTAATTCATTAAGAAAAACTAACGTTTTTTTTGGCTCATCTGAATGGGTTCAAAAGAAAAAAAATCATTTTTAATTGATGTACGCGGGTGATGTGTACTGAAAGTTAAGTTTTTTGGTAAATTGAATTGTTTTAAACCATTTAACGAGGAAAATGGGTCGCGGAAAATTTTTAAACGCGAAGAGAAAGGCAAAATAAAAGCATTTCGTGAATTAGGGCTAAGCCAAAGAAAAATGGTAAAAAAAAATTAAATAAGCCAAAATTTAATCGGTAAATATTTGCGGAACATCGAAAACTACGGGAAAAATATAAAAGTTGGAACTTAAAATGCCAAATTAATGACCAATAGACCCGCAATCATAACAGCTGCTTCTAATTCGCATGATTTCGCGTCAAAAATTAGACTCAAAACTGGTGTTAAGTGTAGTTTGTCGACGGTGGAACGCGGTATTAAGAGTACTAAACATTTAAAAAGGAAAAAAATACCGAAAAAAACACGTTTGAAGGAAAAACGAAAAGAAATTCGTCTCCAATTTTGCAAAAAATACATGTCGTAAAAATCGCAGTGGAGCCGAGTTATATTTTCAGATGAAAAAAATACAACTTAGAGGGCCCAGATGGCTACAACTGTTACTTTCATGACCTTTGTAAAGAAGAACATTATATAAGCCGTCTGCATAGCTGTGAAGGCAGTGTCATGGTGTGGGGAGCAATTTCATATTATGGAACTTTTGAGCTGCAATTTCTTACATCGCGAATCAATGTCAATGTGTACAAAGGTGTGCTGGAAAAGGTCTTCCCGCAAATCTCTAACCTTTTAGAACCAATACCATTGCCATTCCAGCAGCATAATGCCTCTATCCATACAGCGAGGTCGGTAAAACAATGGATCGAGAAGCAAAATGTAGAGGTATTGGTATAGCCTCTATACTCACCTGACCTTAACATAATTGAAAATGTTTGGAGACTTCTTTCCCGTAAGGTGTATGAGTCAGAGAGACAATATGAAGACAAGTTGTCCTTAATCGAGGAAATTAAGAAAGCGTGGGCAGAGATTTCGCTGCAATATCTAGAAAAACTGCATGACTCCATTCCAAATCCAATTTTCGAAACAATTTTTAAAAAAAGTGGCAATACACATAATTAATATAAATTATTATGTCCCTACCTATTTAATTGGCAAAATAAATCATTTAATTACAGTTATTTTTCTTTTTTCTTCCATTTTTTGCTTTTGAACCTATTCAGATGAGCCAAAAAAAACGTTAGTTTTTCTTAATGAATTAAGTTTAGCAAGCGTGTGAGAATAACGGTAAGCTTAAAGAGAAATTTTTTTCTCCCAAACTAAGGGCAAAATAATGCTCTTTCATTACATACATAACAAAGACGTGTCATTGCCATATATATGCAGAGAGTCTTACAGTAAGTTACGAAAAACAGTGAACCCATTCAGATGAGCGGCAGTGTATATATAATATAATACAGAATTTTATAATTTTATTATCAACTTTGTTTTTAGAAGAATATACCTATGTACTGTACATACGTATATGAATAAGGTTGTTCAGTTTAACCCAAGTTCCACATATTCAAATTCCATTAATAGCTATGGTAAAATTGAAGAAAACGTCACAATATGTTTTTATCTTTTTGTCCATGAAAAAGATGTAAAATTCTACTCAAGGTTTTCTTACCACAATGGGAAGTTATCAGTGTGGGTCGCACCCAGCCTCTTTTTTTTCTATCTGCTGGTCATACCAAAAATCATGTTTCGCACCGCACTATACGCAAATTGGACAACGGTATGAAATGCGGGTGTTTATTGTCACCATTTATAACGTATTCACTGCTTTAGGTAAACGTATGAACAGAACAGTTATCATAAAATTGCTGGCATTTTCGGAATATTCCGAGAGCTAAAATCTCTTCCTGATTTAAAATAGCTATTTTGGCCTTTAGTCCAGTCCACAAAAATTGGCGTTTCGTCCGGGTGATCGCACATGGACTCATCAGTTGACTGTGAGGACCTTGTCAATACGCAATTTTTATTAAATTCAGTTCATCTTACATCGATTTTTTGACAAAAATCCAATGTGAACTATATCCAACCAAGATTAAAATTGTAATCATTAACGTTGGAATATTTTGCTATTTTGAATCAATAATTCAACAAGTCCATTAATAGTGAAGTCTTCTACCTGGCTGATTTATTTCAGTAGTATATAGAATTTGTATTATAAAAACCTTCATATAGAATCAAAGCTGAGCCACGGGCAAAATATTCCAACTTTAATGAGTACAATTTTAATCTTGGTTGGATATAGTTCACATTGGATTTTTGTCAAAAAATCGATGTAAAATTAACTGAATTTAATAAAAATTGCGTATTGACAAGGTCCTCACAGTCAACTGATGAATCCATGTGCGATCACTCGGACGAAACGCCAATTTTTGTGGACTAAAGGCCATAAAAGCTATTTTGAATCAATAATTCAATAAGTCCATTAATAGTGCTGTCTTCTGCTTGGCTGATTTATTTCAGTCGTATATAGAATTTGTATTATAAAAACCTTCATATAAAATCTCTTCCACCAGAAGAAATTTTGAAAAAATCTGCAACCATAGTAAGTGCTTACGCAGATGGAGGACAGTCTGAGCAACGAATTAGTGCAGTTCGCTTCAATGCTCAATTCTGATGTGGCTGGTATTATTGACAGCAGGAATCTTGAGGCTCTGGAAATGCAGGTTTACAAGCTGTTGATAAATAACTTTTTACAATCTTGTTTCCCGAACGCTGAAATTGCTTTGCGCATTTATTTGTCTCTCATGATCACCAACTGCAGTACTGAACGATCTTTCTCAACATTAAAACGTGTTAAAAATGAATTGAGCCAACAACGTCTTAATCACCTCACTTTAATGAATTTTGAACATGATTTACTCCGAGAAGTCGATATCAACAGCATTATTTATAAATTTTCCCAAATTAAATCAAGAAAAGTTTTGTTTTATTTAATACCATAAACTTGATAAGTACCTAACCTAAAACAGTCTAAGGGCCCCTTAATAGAATTTGCTACAGGCCCCGCGCTGGCTTAATCCGGCACTGGTACTTCGGTGTTCTTTTATTAGCTCATACAGTTCAAATTTCAACATCTGTATAGTATGAGGAATATTGTTTTCGGTTAGCCATTGTATCATCTCGGATTACTTGCTAGCGCTGTGTTGAAACATTTAAAGGGTAATCATAATCCCTTGAGCGCGGGTAGATTATAAAAAAAAAAAATAAAGCAGAAGTAATTTGTTTTTCTTCTAATTTATTGTGGTACGAGGCGTTGTCCATTACAATAACTGAAGGTTCTCCAAGTTATTCAAAACTTGTTCTTGGATCCATTTGCAGAAATTTTCGAAGTTCATGTTGTCGTAATAGTCTCCCGTTTTCGTTTTTCACGAAACCTTTTCCACCACCTGCATGCGCCATTATCAGCCTCTGTCCCTTTGAAATTGGCGTCTTCAACCCACTGCTACTGTCATCAGTCCAAGCCCGTGACTTTGTATGTGAGCTATGATTATAGCTTTCCTCCAAATAAATGATGTCATATCATTTTGTTCTGTTCCCGGATTTTTCTCAGATACTTCACTCGCATGAGTTTAATATCATTTCTTTCACAGAGAATTTTCCGGTTGTTTTGCGTTTTTTTTTTTTTTTTTTTGTAGTTAAGTCCGTTTCTTCTTAGAATCCTGTTGAGAGGCATTGTACTTAAATTAAGCTCAGATCTTCCTGGACTCGTTTTAAGGATATCATCATTTTTTCCTCCTGGTGGAAGTTGTGCATTATACGCCAAATAGCTGCGATGTCAAACTCGTCTAGCCCAGTTTTCCACTTCGTATGCTGCACTTTTTTATTTGGTGACTGCACAAACCCATGTCTCTTCGTATTCCTTAATAATCCTTCTGATTGAACGTTTAGAAATTCCAGTAGTTTCCACTATTTGCGTTGTTGCGTAACTCGCAGGATTTTCAAGAAACGAATTCTTTGCTCCTTCCAGTTTGTCATTATATATCTTAACAACTATCTTACGCGCCTGACTTCCAGTAGGTTTTCCTTTTCTAAATGGATCCATTAAAATTTCTTTTAAATGTATTATTCTTGGTTGTTTTTTTAAACTGAATTGCAAACCAAAGCAAATTCATTCTTAAAAACTCGTACGTAAAAATTGTTCAAACTCGTAAGCACTAATCTAACTAACTAACACTAATCTACAATTAATTCCAACCCCACAGGTCAAAAAAAAAAATATATCAAATATACACTAACGCCAAAAAATAAATACATATAAACACAACGCCCCCGGAACCTTTCTGTTACTAAGCCACAAATCATAAAACATAGAAATAAACAATAATCCCTAAACTTTTTGTCATTAATCCTATGTCGCAGCTTGCAGGTAGTTTTTTTTTGTCTAACCCAATTGCATTTTGCAATAGACTTATTTTTTATTATAGGTGCACTGAAATTTGTTCCAATAATAAACAAAAATTATTAATTTTATTTTTTCGAAGTAAAGTTTACACCTAAAAATCTTTTCTTTTTTTCTCACCAGAGATGAAATAGTTTTTTAGACATCAAGCTATGAAAGAAAAATAAACCATGATCATATCTCATTCAAAGAAAGTCCATCACTGGAAATTCATTTCTATTTTACTGAGAGCGAAGCTACTCGTATAAACAAAACTCACCCTCCTGGGTCCTAATGCTTCAGTATGATCGCCAGATCGCAGCAGCGTCATTGACAACAACGCCTGCATGTACATCTTTTTTTTTTTTCTTTTTTTTCAGTGATTTTTCTGTCTCTTTAAGAATTAAAGAGTAGAGCACAGAAATTTAAAGAGACCTGCGCAGTACAGCGGCCAACTGAATTAGTTCAAGGGTTCAAGCTATACTTCGAACTGAAATTGAATCTCCGACGAAGGATGCGCTGCGGAGAAAGTTCCGCTCCGACGGCTACCTCAATAGAGCCGAATAATTCTCTTAGAAGAATAAAAGGAAATTTTTTTTTTTTGTGAATTAATTTAAAGTTTTGAGCTACAGTTTTTTATAATTTTTGAATGGTACATTTTTTGGTTTTATTAAGAGTGACGTGAGAAATAAAGAGTAAAAAGTGTAAGAGAAGAGATAAATAATACATGACATGATATAATATAAAAAAAATAACTAGCCGAAAAGTGAAGCCATAATAATATTGCATAATAATTATTATCTAATAAAGCTGTTATTTAGAATTCTTTTCTCGGGTTTTGTTACGTAATCCGCTCTCTTATTTAGCAGATATAGGTTTAGTTTTTTTTCTCTCTTCTCATTACAAATTATAAATTTTAAAAAGTTATTTTCGTTTAGATTTTTTTTCGGTTCTCTTGATTTTTACTTTATAATTTTATATTTTTTTTTTCAGTTCTTTTTTGTTCTTTCGATATCCGCTCAGCTATTGCTAAAATAATTTGAATCTTTAAAGAGATTTCGATTTCTTATATCTGGGAATAAGTTTCAACCATGACTATGGTTTAAGTCATTTTAATAGGTGGATGTGGCTTTGCATAAGGAAAAGCCTGAGATAGACACGACGAAGACATAAGAATGAAACATTAATCGGGCTTATATTTCAGTTTTGGGGTTACCATAAAAAACCGAGGGTATGGTAACCAGGTCGTGTCGCATGGTACATCGGTGGGTGTATTACGTGGCACTGGGGTGGGACTTTCCTCAGAGGGCTTTAACATCTTAGCTCTCCTCACTCACTAGGCATAGAATCCTTTCTGTTGGGACAATCGGGCTTCGCAAAAGTAAACGTATTATAAACGGCATGAAAATACGTAACGGTCGTCCATGTTTTCTAGTAGCAAGAACCTCCCCTCCGACGAGCTAACCATTGGCTATGCTATCCATTCTATTACTAGGATGTTTCAGGACACCTGTAAGTTTTGAAGCATTGTGGTAATATGAAGAATGGATGGTCTTCTCAACAAAATCTTGAGCGTACGTTACACAGTTTGTCAACTTGTTGAGTGATCTCTCTTTTATGGGTGTGCGCAATTCTATAGTTTTTAATATATGTTGGCTCGTCACTTTTTAAACGAAGTTTTAGTTTGTAAAAGTTATTAACAGTTATTTTATCTGTTTCGAGTTTAAATATATCAATGAACTCCAAGCAGAGTTTGTGTAATTCAGACTTTATGAAATCTGGAAATTTGTTGGACATTTTTTGTAATTTAACGCTACTAGCTTGGTGGTTTTGTATTGATATATTTCCATAGTCGTTTATACTTTCTTTTTCCAATTTAACATTTTGTAACAATTTATTTTCATATGTTGTATTAATTATGCGCACAAATACTCTTTTGCTTGTTACTATTGTATTTGCAACATATACGTAGTCCTGCCAAAGGTTCTGTCTCTAACAAAAACACGTTTTGTTTAAAAAATAAAAAAGAAATCAAAATTCTTTTTACATCATTTCTTAAGTATTAAATTAAATATATGAGAAATTATTCAAAATGCCCCCCCTTAGCCTTCAAACACTTTCTTAAACGATCCGGCCACTCGTCTACGCCGCACGCACGACTTCCAGTGGAAACGAAGCTACTGTCTTCAACAAATCATCTTTGAGAGACTCAATATTTCGGTGAGGCTTATAGCAAACCTTCTCCTCCAAAATGTTCCATAACCGGTAGTTCAGCGGATTAAGATCGGGGCTGCCCGAGGGCCAATCTTCTACAGCAATAAACTCTGGTAAATTGTCCTTAAGCCATAGTTGTGTTGTTTTTGCTTTGTGGGCTGGCACAGAATCTTGCTGAAATATCCAGTGCTTGCCAGCCGAGCAGCCCCGATCTTAATCCGCTGAACATTTTGGAGGAGAAGGCTTGCTGTAAGCCTCACCGAAATATTGAGTCTCTCAAAGCTGATTTGCTGAAGATAGTAGCTTCGTTTCCACTGGAAGTCGTGCGTGCGGCGTAGACGAGTGGCCGGATCGTTTAAGAAAGTGTTTGAGGGCTAAGAGGGGCATTTTAAATAATTTCTTATTTATTGAAGTATCAGCAAGTCTTGGTTCGTATCGTTTTTAAGAGGCCTCCGCCCAAAATATTGAGAAAAACGTGAAATTGGGCAAATTCGTGCAAGGTTTCAATGCAAGACGTATTGAAATTAAATAAATTGCATATGAAAGAATTACATTTTATCTTGAAAAGCGTCGAGGCACTTTTTTAATTTTTTTATATTTTTCTTATTTAATTTTAATATTCCGGTTGCTTCTTTCGTTAAATTCCACAAAACTGCTAAAGTTGTGCAAGGTTCGTGAGAAATTGAAGTGGAAAACTTATAATATTTTTACCTCATTTTAAAGGTAATGAAGAGACCTAGAAAAGCGTCGGAGCGGATTTTTAATTTTGGGTTCTATTTCTGAATTATCATCTTTTGAAAAACATTAAAATTGCTCATTTTCCAATGCATTTTTTAATGTGTAGTTATGTGAAAAGATCATCATAACTTTCCAGCATGCTTTCTAAAATTGATTATTGTTCAGCCTATTTTACATAACAATATTGATTCATAAACATTTAACTACATTTACTTTCAAATGTTCACTAAATGCATTTAATAATTCATATGTATGAAGTATTTACTCACTGTAGATATCAATCTTTCGAAATAGTAAAGTTGTCAATTTATACAAATTTTTTATAAAACACATTGTTCGAAAAGGTTAACTTCCTATCGCCATTTTCCTTTTATATATATATACTTGTACCCCAAAGAGGTTAAATAAAGTAAAATCGTATATCATAAAATTCAATAAATTATTTTCCTTTTAATCAAAAAAAATTATTAAAACATATTAGAATATAAAAGTAATCAAAAAAGCTTGGTTACAATCAATTCATGGTGACCCCGACGTGATTTATATCACGATATTTACTAAATACTACGATGGCCGAAGCAGCGCAAAGGAAGATAGAGTCTATTAAAGCTCGTCGTCACGTTTGTAGCAAACAATTGGAACGTATCAACGAATTTCTATCAGGAATTACTGCCGAAACACTTCTTTCGGAGTTCGATGTGCGTCTTGAAGCTCTGGAATCTACTTTCAAGGCATTTGAACAACTCCAGATCAAGTTGGAGGATATCGATCCTAATGAAGTTGGTTCCAAGGTTGACGTTCGAGCTGAATGCGAGGAGATGTACTACAAATCTAGATCGAAAATTCTTCATGAAATACAATCTCGAAAACCCATGTTGCGAGAAGAAAATGTTGTATCTACACAAATTAAAACATCCAATCAGATAAAACTTCCCAAACTTAACATTCCTATTTTTTCAGGTGAAGTTACCCAATGGCTTTCCTTTCACGAAATTTTTAATTCCCTAATCCACAACAATCCCTCACTAAACAATGTTTCCAAACTACACTATTTGATCTCCTCTCTATCTGGACAAGCTGCTCGTACAATACAATCGCTGGAGATCACTGATGATAACTACGAGGTGGCACTTAACCTCCTTATTGAAAATTACGACAACAAACGTGTGATTGCCACTGAACACATTAAAAAAATTATGATGTATCCAGCTATTCGGAAACCTTCGTCGTCAAGTCTACGTCAATTTTGTGATGAGGTCAACAGTCACCTTCGTGCTCTTACTACTCTTGGACGTCCAGTAAGCCAATGGGATGACCTGTTAGTACAAATACTTCTCCCGAAACTCGATAGTGCGACAATCAACAAATGGAACGAAGAAGGACCCACCGAAAGAATGCCCAGCTACCAGGAGCTAGTCAAATTTCTGACCAAGCGCAGCCTTATACTCAGTGATGACAATCTTCAGGCAAGTACTTCAATGCAAGCTAAAACTAACCAAAATTATCGCTCGAAAACTTTTTCTATTCAATAAACAAATAATAAAAACAACGCGCGATCAATTTGTTTATTTTGCAAAAAGCCTAACCACAATATTAACAAATGTTATCAATTTCTTACTTTGCCTGTTGCCCAAAAACAAATTTTCGTAAGCAGTAATCAGCTATGTTTTAATTGCATCAAGCCTAATCATGATGCTAATAATTGCCAAGCATCAAAATGTCGCAAATGCAGCTATTCGCATCACACATTGCTTCATGGCGATAGCGTAATCAGACCAAAAAACATAAATGTTAAAAAAAAGAGCCAAGTTCTTCTATACAAAAACCTTTGTGTAACAAGTCAGCCGTGAAAAGTACTGAGATCTAAAAGTACGCCAAGTTCTTACTTCATGAAGGTTTAATACCGAATATTTAAAGTAGAATAATATTGAAACAGCTACAATGTAATAGAGAAATTTTATTATTTAATGACTACTGACTAAAATTTGATGGGCTCACTGGTCAAGTTTTCAAAACCTTTTGAATTAGGCATGAGAAAAAAACTTGCCAAGTAAGCCCATCAAATTTTAGTCAGTAATCATTGAATAATAAAATTTCTCTATTACATTGTAGCTGTTTCAATATTATTCTACTTTAAATATTCGGTATTAAACTTTCATGAAGTAAGAACTTGGCGTACTTTTAGATCTCAGTACTTTTCACGGCTGACTTGTTACACAAAGGTTTTTGTATAGAAGAACTTGGCTCTTTTTTTTAACATTTATGTTTTTTGGTCTGATCTCACTCCTTTTTGCAAAGATTTTAATATTTTGCCATGTCAAAATCTCGAAAGATACGGAAGGATAGAAGGGTGGACTCTACCTACTAAAATCAACTTAGTTTATAGCTTCCTATTTCTTTTGGTAGGTATATTTTCTTTTTGATATTGGTTGTTTTGATTTGCGCTTCAATTATTTCTTCTTGTCCTGGCAAGATACCTAACACTAACAAACCTACCTTAATTACAGCAATCGGAAGTGTTCCATATAAATTAAACATTTTCTCAGAAAGTGGGCGGATACCACGCCCCTGAACGGAAAACCTCGATTTTTATTTTTGTTCTTTTATATGCGATTTGAGCCCTACCGTTCTACCGAATTTCATTGTTCTACTCCAATCGTAAGTGCGCCATATATAATTTACATCAGTTCTGAGGAAGTAGGCGGATACCACGCCCCTGAATGGAAAACCGCTAATTTTATATTTTTTTCTTTGTATGCAATTTAAGCCCTACCACTTTACCAAATTTCATCGTTTTATAGCAGTCGGAAGTGCTCCATTCAACCAACACCAATTCGGAGAAAGTGGGCGGATACCACGCTCCCGAATGGAAAACCTCGATTTTTATTTCTGGTCCTTTATATGCGATTTGACCCCTACTTTTCCACTAAATTTCATTGTTCTACTCCAATCGAAAGTGCGCCATATATAATTTACATCAGTTCTGAGGAAATGGGCGGATACCACGCCCCTGAATGGAAAACCGCAAATTTTATATTTTTTTCCTTGTATGCAATTTAAGCCCTACCAATTTACCAAATTTCATCGTTTTACAGCAGTCGAAAGTGCTCCATGCAACCAACACCAATTCAGAGAAAGTGGGCGGATACCACGCCCCCTAAAAGGAAAACCTTGGTGTTTATTTTTGGTTCTTTATATGCAATATAAGCCCTACCGGTACACCAAATTTCATCGTTTTACAGCAGTCGGAAGTGCTCCATAATACGATGTCGGGAAGTGCTCCAAAATTCGGAGAAAGTGGGCGGATACCACGCCCCCTGAATGGAAAATTTCAAATTTTCGATTTTTTCCTCTGGTTGCATGACAAGACCTACCGTTGTGCAAAATTACAAGATTCTGCGATGTCGGGAAGTGCTCCATAATTTTAATGATCTGTCAGTCAGTCAGTCAGTCAGTCAGTCAGTCAGTTACGGTTTTTGTGATTTTTGAGGCCTTATATCTCAGGAACCGCTTATGCCAGAAAATTGATATTTGGTGAGGCGCCTGTGCCTGACTGGCTTAGCATATATTCGGAGTTTTTAGTTTCTGACTTCATTGGTACTAAAGATAGGAAGGGGTCAAAAATCGCCTGAGTTTGTTCCTGTAAAACGGGTGTAGTGCCAGAACTTGGCTGGGCACTACCGTGCCCTTTGATACGCATCCCTCAGGACGCTTCGCAATCGTCCCCGTATAACATTGCATCTGCCTTAAAAGACCAAGGACCTATTCCAAACAATGTCGCACGTCCCTCCAATAGCCTAACTTCGCCAATGATCCAAAAATGTCCCCAAACATATCATCTTCATGAAAATCCATCTTCAGCTGCAAACAACACAAAAGGCCCTTCCACACATGCCATTCTTGCCACCGCAGTAGCTTTTGCGCTCAATAAACAAAACACTCCAATTCCTTGTCGAGTTTTGCTTGACTCTGCTTCTCATGTCAGCTTGTTAACTGAACGATTCGCAAACTTATTAGGCATTATACGCAAGAACAAAGTGATGTCAATCTGTAGCATTGGAGAAAATTCACTGACTTGTAAACATCAAATCAGCTTCACCATCAAATCGCGATTCAATAACTATGCTGAAAACATTGATGCCTTTATCGTGACCAGAATATCAGAATTTCTTCCTGATTCACCCATTAATACAAATGGTTTGTCTATACCATCGAATATAAACCTCGCCGATCCATTATTCGGAATCCCAAGTCGAGTTGATCTTTTGATAGGAGCTGAATATTTTTTTGGCTTATTATCTATTGGACAGATCAAGCTAGGTCCTTATCTCCCAACTCTTCAAAACACTTTATTTGGCTGGGTGGTATCTGGTAGCATCGCACAAGAAAACAGCAATAATAAAGTTCTTGCTTTGCTAAACGATCCTGAAATAAGTGAAATTGATAATATTTCATCAATACTCAAATCGTTTTGGGAACTTGAAAATCACGAACCAGTTGAATACCCATTTACAAAAAATGAACAAATTTGTGAAGAACATTTCCTTAAAAGCGTGAAGCGCCTTAGAGATGGCCGAATTGAGGTAAGATTGCCTTTTAAGCAGAATCCAAATTCACTAGGCAATTCATATGCAACAGCACTTCGAAGATTTTATGCGCTAGAACGTAAATTGATACGGAATCCTGATCTCGCGGCACAATATGTCTCATTTATGAAAGAATATAAACAACTGACACACATGGAGGAGGTAAAAAACCACGATTTCGGTAAATTACATTATTTTATTCCCCACCATTGCATAACAAAGCCAGAAAGCTCCACGACAAAACTAAGAGTAGTTTTCGATGCTAGTGCCAAGTGTTATAACGGTGTGAGCTTGAATGACATTTTATACGTGGGTCCCGTGATTCAACCAGATCTGTTTTCTCTGCTTATCAAGTTTAGATCACACAATTACGTGTTTACTGCTGACGTAACTAAAATGTACCGCCAGATTGCTCTTAATAAACAAGATCGAGTATTTCACCAAATTTTGTGGAGAGACAAGCCAGATGAAGAGATTAAAATTTATCAACTCTGTACTGTCACGTATGGAACCACCTCAGCCTCCTTTTTAGCTACAAGAGCGCTATTGTACTTAGCAGAAGAGGAGAGCGATAAATTTCCAGTAGGAGCATCAGTACTCAAAACAGAATTTTACGTCGATGATATCCTCACTGGTGCTAGCACGTTAGAAGAGCTCGAATGTATCAAAGAAGAACTAAGAGGCATATTGAAATGTGGTGGATTAACGCTTAAGAAATGGTGTTTTAATCATAATCGCTTGCTACATGACATACCACTTGAAGACAGAGAACCATATTTTCAATTAAAAAACAATGACGTAATCAAAACACTCGGTGTAGTGTGGGATCCAAAGGTTGATACATTCTTCTATAAAGTCAATGCTGGAGAAAGCAACAATATTACTAAGCGAACTGTATTAGCAGATATAGCACGTGTATAGGATCCATTAGGGCTCATAAATCCGGTTACTGTCTTGGCAAAGATATTTTTGCAAAAGCTTTGGAAGTTGAATTTTAATTGGGATGAAGCTCTTCCACTGAAATTTAGAATGGAATTATCGAACTTGAACAAAATATCAATTGGAAGACAGGTTATGTGGGGCAATGTTGATAATGTACAATTACACGCCTTTTCAGATAGCTCCGAGAAAGCATACGGCACCTGTATTTATATACGTTCTATTCTTCCTAAGGGAAAGGTTTCGGTAAGACTTTTATGCGCTAAGTCTAAGGTAGCTCCTGTAAGAAATGTTTGTCTGCCGCGACTTGAGTTGTGTGCTGCGCAGATGATGGTACAGTTGGTAAAAAGGGTTCGTCATATTTTTGGAGATAGGTTTGAGAAGGTATATTATTGGACGGACTCCAGTATAGTCATAGCATGGTTATCTTCAGAATCGCATCATTGGCAAACGTTCGTCGCAAACAGAGTCGCAACAATACAAAATCTTTCATCAGTAGATCAATGGCACCATGTTAGCTCTAAGCATAATCCAGCTGACATTGTGTCGAGAGGAGCATTTCCATTTGAATTAATGAACTCAAAGTTATGGTTTTATGGCCCAGAGTTTTTATACCTCTCTGACGAACATTGGCCCAATTCAAAACCTGAAGATGCAATTGATGAAAGACTTTTGGAAAGCAGACCTATAAAACATAACTTTTCATTACAAGAAGATACCGATTTTTTAATTAATATGAAATACAACAATAATCATCAGAAAACTCTCAGAGTAGCTGCCTATATGTTAAGATTTTTCCATAACGCAATAGCATTATATAGAAAAAAGTCGAGAGTGCATGGACCATTAACAGTAATCGAAATTGAGAACGCTCTTCAGTGCCTTATAAAGATGATACAAGAATCGAACTATGGAAACGATATTTCACTTTTGAAACAAAAAAGATCAATCTCTCCCAGATCAAACATTAGTTCTCTTAGTCCATTCATTGATAAGAAGGGAATACTTAGAGTTGGTGGTCGCATAAATAACGCAGATGTTGGATACGAGCATAAACATCCGGCACTTCTTCCAAACAATCATGTTTTTACAAAGGCTTTGATAAGGGACAAACATATAAAACATCATCATGTAGGAGTACAAGGATTGCTGTCAATAATTCGCGAGCAATACTGGCCTATCGATGTGAAGCCTCTCATCAGACGAGTTGTCAAACGATGCATACTATGCACTAGAGCGCGTCCACATTTTGAGTATCCACAAATGGGAAATTTACCAGAGTACCGAGTGCTGCCCTCACGACCCTTTACAACTGTAGGAACAGACTTTTATGGACCCTTTATGGTCCACTCTCGGCGTCGTGGGACTGCTGCCGTGAAAGCATATGTAGCGGTATTTGTATGCCTTAGTACTAAAGCTGTTCATCTTGAACTAGTTGGAGACCTAACTACTTCTTCGTTCTTGGGCGCTTTGCGGCGGTTCATTAGCCGGAGAGGACTTTGCCGTACCATATATAGTGACAACGCAACGAATTATACGGGAGCACGTAACGAGCTGAGGGCACTCTATGAGATGTTTCAAAACCAACAGTCAAATTCCGAAATCATGAAGACTTGTTTAGATGATGGCATCGAGTGGAAACATATTCCTCCTAGATCTCCATATTTTGGTGGTATCTGGGAGGCAGCGGTAAAATCTGCAAAACATCACATGAAACGTATGTTCCACCTAGCAGCTCTCACATATGAAGAGCTCAACACACTTATTGTCCAGATAGAGTGCATTCTTAACTCCCGTCCTCTTTCGCCTCTCTCTGAAGATCCCAATGACCTTAAACCTTTAACCCCAGGCCATTTTTTAACAGGTACTTCACTCATTGCACTTCCTGAGCCAGATCTCTGCGATAAAAATATTTCATATCTAAACCGTTGGCAGCGAGTGCAATGGCTTATGCAACAATTTTGGCACCGGTGGAAGAATGAATACCTTCACACTTTGCAGCAACGAAATAAATGGAAAAGGAACAACCCTGGGCTTCAATTAAATGACATTGTCATCATCAGAGATGATAATCTTCCTCCACTCAAATGGAACCACATCGTTCGAGTGGTTACTTTAAAAACTGCTACTGGAAATCTTAAAAGAGCAACTGCTAATCTTTGCAGACTACCAGTCGTTGAAGCATCTTCAATCGTTGAAGCACCTTTAGTACTTCAAGAGGGGGAGAATGTTCAGCCTATTTTACATAACAATATTGATTCATAAACATTTAACTACATTTACTTTCAAATGTTCACTAAATGCATTTAATAATTCATATGTATGAAGTATTTACTCACTGTAGATATCAATCTTTCGAAATAGTAAAGTTGTCAATTTATATACATTTTTTATATAACACATTGTTCGAAAAGGTTAACTTCCTATCGCCATTTTCCTTTTATATATATATACTTGTACTCCAAAGAGGTTAAATAAAGTAAAATCGTATATCATAAAATTCAATAAATTATTTTCCTTTTAATCAAAAAAAATTATTAAAACATATTAGAATATAAAAGTAATCAAAAAAGCTTGGTTACAATCAATTCAATTATATTAAAAAAAAGTATTCAAAAAGTAACTTTTTATTGCAAAATAACTAATTTTACAAAAGCCTTTTTTTCCACAAAAGTCGTTACTTTTATTTACTGGCTGTTTTTAGTTCATCTATTTGCCAAAACGTGGTTTTTTTTCGAAGATAGCTATTTTTTGTTGGAACTGAAGCAAAAAGAAGTATGACGAACATGAAAGGCGAGTAGGCTTTTGGGTATAGGAGAGGTTCAGTAAAGGGGTGGTGTAGAAGGGGAAGAAATGAATGTGAGCAGAACCACGGTGACGGTGGATGGTAATATTTGAGGGCTTTGGTGGTATAGGGATTGGTAAGCGATGAGTATGTTGTGAATGTAAAATGAAGCAAAGGAGTAGATTTAACTTGTTGGATTGTTTTGTGTGTTTTTAGGAAGAAAAGTAACTACATATGTACAATGTACATTGGTTGGTATGCGAAAAGTATTGAATGTATTACTCGTATTATGAAGCTCGGTATGTTTGTTATGTTTGTTATGATAAGAAATTGGTTTGTATCTTATTTTGTATTGCGACGAACGACGAGGTGAATATCCTTTTTTCGAATAGGTATTTAATATTTTTTAATAATTTGGACAAATATTGGATTTTGAGGGAATTATTCATTCTAATTGAAAAATCTTGAAATTTTTCATTTTTGAGCTAAGATTTTCAACTTTTCCATTTCAAGGCAGGTATTAGTTTTTGCAATTTGGAGAAGAGATATTAGAGTTTTTAGGACATTACCCAACCCCTTTTTAGTAAAATGACTTTTTTTTTAATCAGAATACAATATTCTCAGAAAATAAAATATTAAATTATCCTTTCTTCGTAAGCTTATCTTATTCATAAAAATGATGTTTGTCCTAGAGTGGGCGCAAGGTCAATTATAGATTTTGTTTATTTAAAAAAAAACACGAATACAAAAAACGCTCAAATAGGTACCTACATAAGAAAAAAATTGGTAGGTATACATTCGTAATTATTGCAGTAAGTACAATCTTTTTATTATTTTATTATTGTATAAAGATATGTATTGTATACTTAAATGTTTCTAATTAAAATTTTGTTCATGAATAGGTTGGAAGGAAGGTGTGATATCAGCTGAAACGTTATAACTTAATTTATGTTAATTTTAAACGCAAAACTATATTTTAACGTTAAAGAGCTCGTCTAACTTTAACAGTAGCAAATATGTAGCTATTTTATCTTTTAAAAGTACCTATACTTTATGCAGATTAACAATGGTCATTTCATACCAAAACAGATTGGAGTTGATTTTTTTAAAAGACCTGCTTTGTAAGTAGATTGAATATTAGAAATGCGGAACAATTGTTTAAAAGTGCTCTTCAATCTTAAATTTTCCAAAATTGCAGCGGGCAATGGATAAATAAATCTCTTATTATCTATTATAATTATAAAATTCTTTATTTAGACAATACAAGAATATTATAAAAAGGATATAAAAGAAATTAGAACAATGACATAATATGCCGTCTGTCGAAATAATTGACGTGTATTCTTACATTGATTCATTATTGAGTTGAAACTATAGCGTTACAAAAGAGTTAATTTAAAAAAAAAACATAAGTTAGTTTGTTGGATTTAAGTTACTGTTTGCAAATACATTTATACAAAGCAAAATTATGAATTTATTTGTTTAATGATTACAAAGTTATTACTATATTTAAAGGCATAATCACAGTTGATATCTAAAAAAAAAAAATTGTCCAACATATCGTAAATTATGAAAAAGTTAGACAAAGTCGTTTAAAATTTTCCGCCAATATCTTTAAAATTAAACTATAAAAACATTTTCCAAATATTTAATCATAATATAACTTACCTGTTCCGTAGCCCAGCTTACCATTTTGAGAAAAAGAAGCCTTCCGTATTATAAATAAAAACACAGCGCTTTTTTAGAGTGGAAAAAATATATAAAAAAACCACTATCCATCTTTATTCAATAATCTGAACCGTCCTGCCTGCTAGTTATGAAAAGACTGACTATTCCTTCTCTTTATTCACAATAGCTTTCGTTCACAGAACGATGCTTTACCTTCGTTAAGTCATTCACAATATTTATAAGTTTTTCAACCTTCTATTTATATTTTAGAATCATCGACTGCTTGAGGTTGTAAATCTCACGCAGTTCGATACAGTCCCGGCGAAAACCTACGGTTTTCCTACCCTTTCGCTCTTAATTTTATATGATTCCCCTGCTCTAATTAATTGTTAAATACATAATATACAAATACAATAAATTGTTGTAATCATATTATTCATCTTCCATTGGAATTATGCAGATCTTCTGCACCGGCCTTGTCAGTTGATTGGTCGCTGTTTGGATAACAACGCTTCGTATCAGACCATCCCTGCTCGGAATGAGTTGTGCAATCCGACCCATTGCCCATGCTGAAGGTGGGAAGTTTTCACTCTTTATGATGCATAGCTGTCCTATCTTGAGACCATATTTCTCCCTGCGCCATTTTTTCCTTTCATATAGAGTAGAAAGATATTCTTCTTTCCACCTAGCCCAAAAATGTTCGAGCATCATCTTCCTCTCTCTCCACAGTCTTAGCCCCTTCGTATCTGGTAGCTCATTGGTTGCAAATGGCAAAGGTAGCACCAGTGGCTCGCCTACCAGGAAGTGTCCCGGCGTTAACGCCTGCAAGTCGTTCGGGTCGTCACTCAATGGATGTAGCGGCCTTGAATTTAGAATTGCTTCTATACCTGTAAGTAGAGTTAGTAATTGTTCATATGCAAGTACCTTCATCCCTACGACTCTTGTCAAATGATATTTCATTGACTTCACCGATGCCACCTTGGTGTGGCGCCGCAGGTGTCATAAATTTCCATTCTGTACCTTTAAAAAACAAATGTTCAAAAGTTTCCTTCACGAGCCAACGCTCTTTAGCCTTCCGTAATTCTTTCGCTGCGCCAACAAAGGCTGTGCCATTGTCACTGTATAATCTTTGACACCTTCCCCTGCGCGCTATGAACCTTTCGTAACATTCAATGAAAGCATACGATGTGAGGTCCGAGACCAAATCAATATGCACTGCTCTAGTTTTGAGACAAACAAAGACAGAAACCCAACATTTCTGCTTTATGATTTGCTCTCCTGCTCGATTTATCATCTTTATATCGAAAGGACCTGCATAATCTACCCCTGTGTGTAAAAAAGCCTTTCCTGCAGTCACCCTCTCTGAGGGTAAGTCAGACATCAATTGCATTTCAAAGCGATGGTTGTATCTTACACAAACCACACACTTGTGCAAGAAATTCCTTAGCTCACTCCTAACCTTCGGTATCCAGAATCTCTGGCGTAAGTAATGCGTCATAACTTGCACCCCGCCATGTTTTGTTGCTCTATGAGCACTATCCATAATCAACCAAGCTAATCGCGAACCACACGGTACGATAGCAGGATGCCTTCTTTCAAATTCCATCTCTGCTCTTTCCAACCTTCCTCCGACCCTCAAGATCTTTTTTCCATCCAAAATCGGTTTTAACGATTGAATCCTGCTCTTTTCAGGAAGACATTTGTCCTTCCCTATGCAAGAAATCTCCCTCCCATAATATTTTTCCTGTTCCTTCTTTAGTAGATAATCAATTGCTCCAACCTTCTCTTCAGAAGATGGTTGATCGACTACTCCTGCGCCTACTTCCCTGTATGCCTTCTTTTCTAGTTGCCGTCGAGAGTATCTCGGTTTTCCTTCAACCTGCTTCCGTTTCTTTATCTTTGCTCTAATAGCATGGATAAAGCGGAATGTAAAACTTATTATATTGAGTGCTTTTTCCAAAGAGGATGCATACTCAATTATTGGAATCCCTCGTGCTGATCCCTTCACATATATAGATAATGGTTCTGTGAACCTCATTATCATATGTACCTTCATCTCATCCCTCCCCCCATCTGAAACATTTGGCACAAACTTTTCAGATGACCAGGATGATCGCTGCTTTGAAAGCCATTCCGGACCATGTAGCCACAAATTGTTATTAATCAATAAATGTGGTCGTACGCCCCTGCTCAAGAGATCTGCTGGGTTTTCCTTTGTGCCGACATGTCTCCACCTTTTGACTTCTGTGTTGGCCTGTATGGATGCAACCCGATTTGCCACAAATGTTTTTAAATCACATGGCAATTTATTAATCCAATGCAATGTGACTAGTGAATCCGTCCAGAGATTATACTCCGTATCTTTCCATTCCATTGATTTCATAACCTCTACTACTAACCGTCCTAGAAGCTCAGCCGCGGCTAGCTCCAATCTTGGAATGGTTATTGTCTTAAGAGGTGCGACCCGTGTTTTTGCTGTCAAAAGACTAGCTGAAATTTTTCCGTTCGGATCTATTGTCCTTACGTAAATTACTGCTCCGTATGCTCTTTCGGATGCGTCCGAAAACCCATGTATTTCCTTTTTTATACCTTCCGCTGTTCCTATCCATCTATCAATCTTAACCTTTTCTAAGAATTTTATTTCCTTCCATACATCTTCCCATCTATTTTCTATTTCCTTCGGTAATCTCTGATCCCAGTCGACGTTTAGTCGCCATATATCTTGAATAAGAATTTTTCCTACTATTGTTACGGGAGCTATAAATCCATTAGGATCATAAAGCTGAGCCACGCAACTTACTATCTTCCTTTTTGTCATTGCCTGCTCAGTCACTGGTGTCTTTACCACAAATGTGAACTGATCCTTCTCTACTAGCCATTTAATGCCTAATATTGAAGATTTCTCATCGTCTTCAAACAAAACTGATTCCTGTTTTTCATAATTCATATCTCTCACTAACGCTTTGGAATTCGATTTCCATTTCCTGAGCTCAAATCCTGCACCCTTTAATACCTGATTGATTTCTTTTGATAACTCAATCGCCTTCTGTTCAGAATCAGCACCTGTAGTGCAGTCATCCATATAAAAATCCTCAATTATAGCTTTTGCTGCATCGGGAAATTCATGCTCTGCATCTTTTGCACATTGTATCAATGCTCGAACAGCATTATGTGCGGAAGACGTCATGCCATAGGTGACTACTGTGAGCCAATATTCCTTCAACCTGTCATTGGGATTTTCCCTCCAAAAAATTCTTTGCAAGTCCCACTGTTCTCTTGCAACCTTCACCATGCGGAACATCATTTTGATGTCTGCACTTATTGCAACTCGATGCCTTCTAAAGCGCATCAAGATCTCATGCAAATCTTTTTGCAACTTTTCACCTAACATTTGCACTTCGTTAAGCGAAATACCCTTCATAGTCCTGCAGCTAGCATCGAATACGACCCTAAACTTCCTTGTAACACAGTGGTGTGGTATGTGATATACTATCCTGCTGCGAGTCACACCAGTCACTGGTGTCATGTGACCCATCCTTTCATATTCCCTCATGAAGTCAACATATTTTTGTCTTATTCCTGAGTCATTTTGTAATTTCCTTTCCAAAGCTAAGAATCTTCGTTTCGCTATAAGCTCTGAGCTACCAATCTCCCCTGCCGATTCCTTTAGAGGAATTGTGACAATAAACCTGCCAGAATCATCACGTGAATACGTACTGATGAAATTCTGTTCTACCTGTTCTTGTTCCTTTGATCTGGTTGATAACAATTCAATGTCATCTAACTGCCATAATCGTTTGAGGGATTCATGCAATTGGTTGTTATCTATTGATATAATATTCAACCCCTGCTCTGTTTTGCTTATTGCTTCCCCTTCAAATTCTCCCAAAATAACCTTTCCGAACAATGTCTCAATACACAATGTTCCACCTGCTTGTCTGTCTAAAATAGACAGAAAAGATGCCGCTGCAAACCTGCAACCTAGTAATAGGTCCACGGGACCAGCTTTCCAAAACTCAGGATCAGCCAGCGGCCGTCCTAAAATATCCATGTTTGGCCTTTCAAAATCGTGTGTAGGCACAATTGGTTGCCATTTACTCTCCTGTGGTAATATATAAAATTCCTGTTCTATTGCATCCTGCGAATTAAACCATGGGCTTACCTTGAGCGTAGTTTTATATTTAATGTGAAAGGGTTCACCTTCCACCCCAACCAACCTGCGCGTAACTGCTGTTTTACTCAGCGATAACCTGCTTTGCAACTGATAGCTTATTAGATTAGGTTGCGCACCTGTATCTATCAGAGCACGTATGGGACCATATTTTTTGCCATCTAGTTCGACCCTCACCTGAGCCGTTGGCATTAAAGAAAACCTTCCCTCTAAACTATAATTAAAGGAACTCGAATAAGCTTTAATGTTACCTTTATTATGTGTATTTCTTTTAAAATCATTCCAAGAGTTAACCTCGTCTGATTCTGAGGGCTCGTCCATCCAACCTGCTTCTTGGTTTTCACCATCCGAGCGCTGCCGTTTTGCAGACCATGGTGCTAGTCAATCGGCCTTCTTCTTCATATCTGCCTGTGGTACATTCTTCCGTTTCCTGCTGTCTTGTATATTCAAGACCGTGGCCTCAACCTTCCCAAGTACCTTCATTGGGCACAACACGCTGTTATGCGATGGCCTGCCTGGACATTTTCCACAAGGCCCCTGGAAGCAATCACGCATAGCATGCCCCGTCTTCAGGCAGTTTGGGCATAGCTGCTTCTCACGGACGAACTCCTGCCTGGCCCTTAGATTTAGAGCATTGAAATCTGGACAACACCACAATGGATGCTCCATTGACCTGCACAAATGACATGGACGTTTTTTGACCTCTCCTTGTCTCTGCTTCCTGCTTGGGGTGGCCATGTTGCCCCGCCTGCTTGGGTCTGCCTTTGGCGCCTGCTGGAAAATATCCTTCCTTCTATTGTCCATCGAACTTCCGAGCGCTTCAGCCCGCTTGTCTAGGAACAGACAGAATTCCTTCGCAGTCGGCAACTCGGTTGTGCGCGCTTCCTCCCATTTGCAGGCTGTCTCCTGGTCCAGCTTCTCATGAAGAACATGAACAACAATCATGTCCCAATTCTCCGTTGGGACGCCCTGCGCGGCCAGTTGCCTCATTGTTTCATGGCAGGTGTTCGCCATTCTCTGAAGCTCCGCTGCCTTCGGTGTTCCTTCGAGCATGGGCAGTCGAAAGAACTGCCTCAAAAGTTCCCTGCATGTAGCATACTTTTTGTTGTATACTTCTTCCATCCGTTTCCATGCCTCATAATAATTCTGGTCAGAGAGCTGCCATTCTCCGAGTGCATTCTTGGCCCTGCCAGTGAGTGATGCCTTCAAGTATGAAAATTTGTATGCCGGCGCAATCTTGTCGTTGTCATGCACCGCGGCAACAAAACGATCACGAAAACCCTGCCATTTCGTATAACTGCCATCAAATTCACCCCACGTATTCTTTACGTCATGCTGAGCAAACGGCATGTTCACCTGCACAGCGATAGGGGGTCCATCTCCTGCTCCTGCTTTGGCTGCGGCTAGCTGGCCAATCCTGCGCTTCAAGGCAGTGCATGCCTGGAAGAATTCTGCCTCGGATTCTACGCTCTTCCTCTCTATTTCCAAGTTGACCAAAAGGTCATTCTTTTGGGCGAGTATTCCTTCGCTTATCCGCATTTGCTGCCATGCTTCCTTCAGTGCCTCGAGTCTTACATCGAGCTCTTCCTGCGATAATTCCTGAAATCCGTCCATCTCAGTGTATGACAGCATCCTGCTCACTGTGTGCCTGCCTTTCTCGAATAGGTATTCATGGTTTGCACCTTCCATTTCAATTCGTATTTTTCTACATATAAAAAGAATGAAAAGTTTTTATTGTGTACATAAACGATATTGTCTCAATCCGAATGCAGTAGGTACTTAAATGAAAAAGATAAAAATATATTTCCCATTATGCAAACCGACTGAGACTACCTAGGTGTCGTGCTGTTACTTGCGCTGCTGCTGTTGCTTGTCGTTATTTGTTTGATTTTATTTTTGTTACCCCTAATAGAAAAAAAAAAAAAAAAATGTGGCAATCACAGAAGTACTCCGCAGTAGGTACTTAAAGAAATAAATAAATTACATAAAAATTATGTTTTCCATTAAACGCATTTCTGTGCCTGCCCTGCAATAAAAATAAATAATGAAAAGATGTGTTTCCCAGTATGCGGATTTCCGTGATTGCCCTGCAATAAAATAAAATATTGATTGTTGCGACAATTACCCCTGCCTACGTTAACCAAAAAATTGTACAATTACCCCTACCTAAGTAAACCAAAAGGAAAAAATTATTCATACAGATTCGTCTGTATTTATTTCGCCTTTTCTTATTTTGATTCTTGTGTGTGTTTAACGATTCTAATTTTAGTTTGCATTTTTAATGTACCACCAATCTCACCGGCTATAATTGGTTTAAATAAAATTTTAATTTATTTAACCCCTTCGTAAATTTAAATTCCTGCTCTTTTATATGGCAACTCGTACTATTGTACTTTGAGCTCCTCCGGCTACCTGCAAACATGGCAACTCGTACTATTGTACTTTGAGTTCCTCCGGCTACCTGCAAACATGGCAACTCGTACTATTGTACTTTGAGTTCCTCCGGCTATCATATACCTTCCCCTCTCCTTCTTGTTTGTTTCTGTTTGAATTTACCACTCAGCCGCACGTCTGCGACTGAGTGCCTGCTTTCCATCGCAATACACTCGCTAAATGATACACTCATCTATGTGCTCATGTATACGTCTCCTTCTATCCCTCCGCACATGCGCACACACAACGCCAGCCTACCTAACCAGATATATTTTACACACAGTCTACTCGGCGGCAGGCGAAGGAGAAAAAATAATAATAAAAAAAAAAAAAATAACCCGCCGCACAAGCAGATAGCTACCTATGACACACAGACACACAGATACCACACAATTTGATGCAAAGGGAGAATAAAGAAAAAGAAAAAATAAATACAGCACAACAGCACAGCACGGCACAAAACACCAAATTAATTATTACTCGTAACATGAAGACCAATATGTACCTTATTTTTCTTGATTGTACGGTGGGTAAATGTTTTGAAATATTATTTTGTTTTTTATTTTTTTTAATAGTTATTTTTCTTTAAGTTTCTTATTATGTGGGTACGGTTTAGATAGAGTATGACCTCGCGCACGAACTAACAAACACTAACTGAAGACTGAAGGAAAATTCCAGTTCAGATTTCATGTTCCTGCTCGCACATGATTACTTATGTGTTTTGTGATGGTAGTCGCCCTGACTGTCGCCATCTTCCTTCCTCTTTAACCACAGCACGTAGGCCAGTGGCTCTTTTGAGCTTGTGTTTGTTATTTTAACAAACTGAAAACCTTCCAGACTTGCGTTGTTTTGCAATGTCTGTTTGTTTGGAAATATATATATAGCAGGAAGGAGAGAAAAAAAAAAAAAACCATAGCGTTTTGATTATTCGAATATATTTGTGAGTGTGCGTGACGCTCCACGCAAAAAACTGCTAGTGGACTGTACCTTCTTGTATTGAAAACAAATTTGCCTTCAAAGTTGGTATGCAAATATATTTAAATTAAATGACCAATAAAATTCCTTACTCTGTTTTGTAGCTTTGTACAAAACTTCCTTCCAGTCTCTTCCCTGCAAATTGGCACAACTACCTTCTGCTTTCCTGTGTTTTTTTTTTTGATTTCAACGTCATACCTTCCCGCACTGGTATTTATCCGGCTCTACATGGACCAAATGTTCCGTAGCCCAGCTTACCATTTTGAGAAAAAGAAGCCTTCCGTATTATAAATAAAAACACAGCGCTTTTTTAGAGTGGAAAAAATATATAAAAAAACCACTATCCATCTTTATTCAATAATCTGAACCGTCCTGCCTGCTAGTTATGAAAAGACTGACTATTCCTTCTCTTTATTCACAATAGCTTTCGTTCACAGAACGATGCTTTACCTTCGTTAAGTCATTCACAATATTTATAAGTTTTTCAACCTTCTATTTATATTTTAGAATCATCGACTGCTTGAGGTTGTAAATCTCACGCAGTTCGATACATTACCAATTTGATTAATAAGGAGTAAGGTATAACTCTTTATCTCTTTATGGTGTGATTCAAATTCCCTTCCCTTGAAAGCCAAGAAATGTAAAATTATGTCTTTCACTCCTCATAAGGATCCTATTGTTTTTGTGTTTCACTCTAAGCTAATGTTTGACAAACACTACCACTTCTTCTTAGTTAATAAGGCCAGGAGCATAGGTTTTATTTTCTGCACAGGTAGATTCTTTAATAAATCTGAAATATTTATAGCACCATACTACTCACTTTTCCGCAGTACTCTTAAATATGCATCCACTATTTGGAATCCAAATTACGAAACATTTTTAGACAAAACTGAAAAATTCAACAAAAAAATTCACAAGATATACAGAATTCAAAATGTTTAGAAAGCATTCAACTTATTTTGTAGGCTAAGTATATTCAATATCCTTTTTTTGTTTCAGCACAAGTTTTGTTAGACGAAATATTTATTTATAAGATTATTTCTGGCAGAATTGAATGTCAATTATTGTTTAACAACATAAATATACACTGCCCGGTTCGTTCTTATCGTAATAATACCATAACGTTCAGTATCCCATTTCGTCGAACAAATTCATTACTGTTTAAGCAGTTTATTAAGATTATAACACCCTATCAAAATCTAGAACACCTTTTTCCCTGTGAACATCACGACCCATACCTTTTCATATGGTTCCCACCAAAATTGCACAATCAGCAATTTTTACAGGTGCTCTCCTATCCTATTACATTTGTTTTCCCACATTTAGTTTCCCATGAAATGAAAATTATTGTCAAATGTGTTTATGAATCAATTACATATAGCCATGAAAATTATAATAAAATCAATTTTAATCCAGAAGTCGAGGTAAGGAGCAATATAATCAAATTTAAACAATCAAGTCGAATCTGAAAGAGGTTTCGACGTTGAACAATCACTAAATTAGTTATTTCTAGGACTTTAGAGTTCTAGAAATAACTACTAGGTTATGGGCCCAGAATTCCAACAAATAATAAAGAGAAAATTTGAATTAATTATTCTAAACAATTCAAAACTATCACAATAAGCTTTTACCGAATTTGATGTCTTAAGTTCAAAATACGCCAATTTCAGTAGCGTGATACCTATTAAGAAATGTTGCAGATTTTAGTTCGTCATTTAGCTCTATTTTAAATAAATTCTTTATTCATACATAAACTTTATTGCGTGGCCACATGGCTTTTTATGTAATTTTTAAACTTTTTGAAAAGTATGTTCTTAAATGTACTTTTGTAATTTCTTTTCCCTTATTTAAAAATTTAAAATGATATGTATGTATGTACCAAGTTTAACGAAAATTGGGCGAGTCGTTTCGAGACTCAACTTTTTCGTCTTCGCTATCATCGTAATGTCAACTTTGATCAAAATTTCGAGTTTGAATTTTTTTTACGAATGTATAACTTGGTTTATAGTACCTATAAGTCAAAATTAAAAATAGCTTTGTAGTAAAAAGTGATCAAAAAAATTATGCATGAACATGTACATTTGTAAATAGCTAAATACTCACATAATTACGTATTAATTTTCCCTTTTTTGGTTGTTTAGCCTTTTCTTAATCCCTTTTTACTTTTTTTTATCAAATTGGTGACTATACTTAGAATAAATATAAATGTAAATTTAGCAAAAACTCGATCACCACCAAAATTATTTTTAAGAGAGCAAAATTCGTATTCAGAATTTAAAATAAAAAAACCTTTCTAATTCATGCAAGTCTTTCTTTTTCATTTTATCGAAACGTGCAATTACAAATAAATCTGTGGTGTTTGGTAGAAACATGATAACTCCATAAAATAATTTGCATTCTTACATTCACTTTATATCTAGCTCGAACCTAAACGGGTAAACCTATTTTCTTAAAAATTGGAACATAATTTTTTAAAGAATATTTTCAACAGTTTTACAAATTTGAAGAAAATCAGTCAACCCGTTTCAACCCTAGCTCCAAGTACAAGTAAAGTGAACGTAAAACCGCAAATTATTTTATGGACTTATCATGTTTGTACCAAACGCCACAGAAATAATGTACATGACTACGTATAGGTAGGTCGAAAAAATACATATCTGTAATATAGGTACAAAATCTTACATAATAAATCAGAATTATTTCAAATTCAAAGTCAACCTCACCAATTTTTTATTTTATGATATAGGTATACCTACATACATACATACATACACAGATTGGTATGTAACTCCATTTTGATAGACATATTGGAGCTTCTAGGTAGATACAAATAATATTTTTTTCTTGCTCAAATGTTCCATCGCCTAATACTTCACAGAACGGAAAGGTTGAACCTACATTTGCCCCTCTATACATCTTTACCCACCTTTCTACAAACAGATCAAACAGAGCAGAGGATACAAAAATAAAACAAGAAAATGCAAGAAGGTTGTGTGCAGGAAGGCTGTAACTTCTCTGCAACCCAAATGCAACTTTCGAAGATCAAACATGTTGAATGTACAAATGCGGAGTGATTATTTTAATTCGAAGTTTAAATCTTCGAATCTGAGTTCGACATTTTGGGCGGAGGCCTCTTAAGTAGGCAATGGTATTTCTTGACGAAATCCAGACCGATTATTCCATCGATCGGTTGGAATTGGAAAATCGTCACAACCGACATGAAATTTATGTGCTATTAATAGATCTTCAAATTTTAAGTCAGTATAGACTTTTCCTAAAGTTTTGATTATTCCCTGACCTATGCCGTTTAGGCTTGTTGTTTCACATGTATTCAGTGTATTTAAGTGTTCAATTTGTCCTACTTTTACCATATAAATATCTGCACCCGTGTCAATTATAAATGATGTTGTGTTGTTATTTAACGATGTTTTTAATGCTTTGAATGATGTTAAATTTAAATTTATAATAATGATTTTACTGTTTGTTTTTGCATTTCCTACTGATTACTTGGGGTTGGTTCGTTTTCAGTGGCGATTCCTGATAGTTTTTAATTTAATTTTTTTTTTATTTTATTAATAAGGAAAACAAAACACAAGCAATACTTTATAAATTAATAACATAAGATAAAATGTTTAAAAATGTATCGATGCATTAATTCGGTTCGTCGTTCAACGGTAGCAAAACTTTCGATGACTTGATTATAAATTTCGTCACTTGCTTTTAATTCTTTTAAAAGAACCTTTTCTTTAGACATAAGAGCCGAATAGCTCAATTTCTTGTGACCATGAGTACTTCGAAAGTACGTTTTTATCCTCTTTAATGCATAAAAGAAGCACTCCTTACACGCCGTTCAAGCTGGAGTTTTATAAGCTTGTACACCTGCTAAAAACTGTCCACCCAGAGTAAGATATTAAATGGAGTTATCGCTTTTAAAGTCTCAGCTGATGTCGTACCTTTTGGCTATATAGCATCTGCGTTTTCATGAAAAAACATTCAATTCATTCTTTAATTGAGTAAATTCAAATATGTTTGGTCAGTTCGTAATTAGATTTTTATTTACTTCTTCAGGAAAATTTGTTTTTTGGCGTTATTAAATAAATTTGTTCCCGTTCAGTTAATCAAAATATTTCAGTTATTCGATTGATGCCAACCTTTTTAATATCTTCATGCTTAATTTGTTTCATTTATATCAAATTGATCATTTTGAAGTTTTCGTTTTTCAGAATGTGTTAAAGCATCACAAAATCACGTTTTAATTAATATCTCAGCCCGACATAAAACAATTTATTGCTTTTATAACAATATTTTCTATAAACTTGCGTAAAATGCAATTTGTTCAAATTGTAGGAACGAGGACTTAAAAACTAAAAAATAAAAAGTGCATCGTTAAATGAGCTTTTTTCTTAATAATCATGAAAAAATTATTTTCAAACAACAACAAATTATTTTAACTTACTATAACTTCTTTTTTATTTGTTTAAGCAATTTTTGTGTTCTATATAATATAATAGTTAATGTTATTATGAATAAATATATGTTTTATTTTTTTCTGTAATGGGTGCCGAGATATTCGCGAAAGATAAAAAAATTACACAAAACACATTTTACCAATAACTTTTGTAAAAAAAAGTTGTCAGGTAGTGCAAATTTGGTTTCAAGCCTTTCTCATAATGTCCCTATCGATCCATTAAAAAAAATAGACCATGCGCCCAAGGTCAGGCCCTTTTTCATGACGCTTTGACTTGACTTATACATTCTCAACTTTTATCTGAATTCCATTCAAATGACCACTCATAAAGGAAGCCTCATCGTTGGCCTGGGCCATAACTTTATATTTTATGTTATATTTTTCCAATTGACCTGTAACTTATTGAAGCGAATCTTCTGCTGTTCGCCCAGAACTTACATCATGGATTTTTTAATTTAAGTAATACCGAAACACAACGAACAATTGGGATTTCATTTGAATGTCAGAAGACTCATCAAGAATAATAGCAACAAAATAAAGTTATTTAATTTTTACAGAGGTATGACATGTTTAAAAGCACAGAAACTGCTTTGATCAAATCATTTTGCCATTGAGGTACCTTTAAAACCTCTTGCCGTTTCGTATTGTTTAAATACATTTAAAAACTTAATAGTTTTCTCGGTTTAGAAACGAAACAGATTAATTTTGGCCTCTAAAAATCAAAAAATTAAAATTTTAAAAAATCAATATAAGGACCACCCTAAGATACCTTGATACAAAAAAATTAAAAAAAAAAACAAGATCACACCATCGTCCTTCAGAGTATCAAAAATATCTATATTTATTCATATTAAAAATCCAGTCAAATACAAAATATATGTATATACCTAATTAATTTCACACTGATCTTAGATCTTAGGATTTATGTTTATTTCGTACTAAACTTTTGAGATTTAGTATCTAACTTAATGTCGCCAGATATTAAAGGCCAATCAAATAACACAAATAATCAGACCCTTTCCTTCCAAGAGAACGCACACAAAATTTACCTGCTACTGCTACTATACGAGATACGACTATACCTACTCGGCTACTCCTCTTTCATTCAACCTGATGTCTCTCTTGTTTGATCGCAATTTTTTGCGCTAACGCTTTCATATTATTTAGCTGGGCTTTGCTTAGGACATGTTGTAGCCAAACGATGTTGTATTGTATAAATTGTATTGAATTTGTTAGCGCAAATTTTCGCGCTATAAATGCTTTAAGGGATATATTTTTGCATGAGAGTTTTGTGTTGCGTTTGTGTTAGTAAATATGATTTTAGAATAGGAATGTGGGTAGGTTAAGTAGTTTTGTGTATTTATGTCAATGGTGTTACTCGTATATTGTAGGAAATTTGGTATCGCAAATTTTACGCTAAGGTATACTTTTAGTATGGTAGTTTTGTGTTGTGTTTAGGAAAATATGATTTAAAAGTTACGTTTTCAATATAAGATGTACATCATAGTAGTATTTATTTATTTAAATTCTTGGTTTAGCGGCGATGAACCTGCTAACTGAGAGGAATCGCCACTGTTCGTTTTCCGTACCTTGTTGAGTCATCCTTATGTTTCCATAACCGCCATTACTGACATTGTTGTTATTATTTCTATATTGATTATAATAATTTCTATTGTAGCGGTTATTATAATTTCCGCGTCTACATCCACGACCCCGGCCATATCCACGTCCACGAAAATTGTTATGTTTTCGGCAGTTATCTCTAAAATTCAGTATTGAATTTGGCTGGCCATAAGTTTCAGTGCAGCAATTTACAAATTTGGCCACTGCGTCATTCATATTGCTGAATTGACCGGACTCCATAATAAGTTTTACCTTATCATTGTTTGAGTTTTTGATCATGGCCTTTATAGCCGTCTTAGTGGAGTAGGTTTCAGCCAATTGAGATGCAAGCCCGTCTGAAATGTACGCGCTTTGCAATTTTTTGGTGAGTCAATGACACTCCTTTCGTTAGCTCTATTGATAAAGCTAACTTGTTTGTAAGGCAGTTTGCCGCAAATTCCACCTTGCCGGATAGTGTCATGACTCCCCCAGTTCTTGAGCGCGTTAGTGATTCTATGGGACAAATCTTTTTTCGCACTCGTACCGTGGCAAGAGTTCTATCATTCTGAAGAGGTGTTCTTCCACGCTAGCAAAACCACTGCGTAAGCTTTTCCATCTGTCCTATTCTTCAGAGCTCGTTCCGAGTGGTTGGAAAACTGTATTTGTTCAGCCAATTTCCAAAAAAGGCGAATCTTCTTCTTCCTCTAATAATCGACCGATCGCACTAACGTTCCTTCTTTCCAAGGTCATGCAAATGCTGATTAATTATCAGCTTAAGAAATATCTTGAGGAACGAAAGCTTCTTAATGACCGGCAGTATGGCTTTCGTAGCAATAGGTCCACAGGTGATTTGATGGTTTATCTTACCGAAAAGTGGAACAAATCTTTACATTGTTTCGGAGAAAGTAAGATTATTGCACTTGATATTTCAAAGGCATTTGATAAAGTCTGGCATCTTGCTCTTTTATCGAAAATGCGTGCTTTCGGCATCGACGAATCCCTACTTCTTTGGATTAGAAATTTTCTTTCGAACCGTTCAATACAAGTTGTACTAGTCTGAAACCCACAATATAAATGTTGGTGTGCCCCAGGGCTCCGTTTTGTCCCCAACCCTCTTCCTCATTTTTATTAATGATCTCCTGTCTGTAACTTTTAATCCAATTAATTGTTTCGCTGACGATAGTACTCTTAGCTTTTCATATTCGTTTTCAGACTCACATCGCTCCTCTTCGGATTTGGAACTACTGACAAAATATGATAAGCACATTAAATTACAACCTAAACAGCATTGTACAATGGGGAATAAGAAACCGTGTCGAATTTAATGCTTCGAAAACCCAATGCTGTCTTATATCGTTAAAGCGAGATATACCCCCCTTTCCACTATCTATGAGTGGCACTTGCATCAATGAAACTGAACATCTCGATATTCTCGGTATGTGCATCACGAACCACCTCTTGTGGAACACTCACATACGCGATGTTGCCAAAATTGCCGCAAGATGTTTGGGTTTTCTGAGACGGTGCAAGAAATTTTTCTCTCCTTCTGATCTGGCTACAATTTATAAAACCTATATACGTCCAAAACTTGAGTATAACTCCCATCTATGGGCTGGTGCTCCAGTAACTTATTTAAGTCTCTTGGACAGTATTCACTCGAACATCGTGGTAAGGTTTGTTGCCTCACCCTTTTTTACCGTTACTTTAACGGACTATGCTCTAGTGAAATAGCCAGCTGCATTCCACCCCTTAAATAATTTAACCGTATTACTCGCACTTCTAGGAATGTCCATCAGTTTACCCTTGAGCCCAACTTCGGCCGTACTGTGAAGTACGTAGATTCGTTGTTCAGCCGTACTACGTGAATGTGGAATTCTTTGCCACGCTCTGTCTTTCCCAGTCATTGCAATGTTCAAGAATTGAAAACCAATGTACACCGACACCTCCTTTCTAACCCTTCCCTTTTTTCTTAATGCTCACACTGTGTCTCTGGCATATTAAGGGTATACAAACCCCTTGAGTGTGCGCCAATTATTAAAAAAAAAAGTTCTTCAACCTCTTGTGCGTATGAACTCGCTGGTTTGGAGGTTTGACGTATGTTCATCAGTTTTGCGGTAGTGACATCTACCGATTCGCCTTTTACTGTTGTTTTTAATTTTTGCACTACTTGTGCTATTGTTTTTTCTGACCCAGAGATAAGATTTATAGCATTTCCCTTAAGCTTTATTTTTTATAAGGTTAATAGCAACGACATCGTTGTTATCGTTTATGCTATTTACCAACTCCAACGCAGCCAAGAAACTCTGAAGATGTTCTGCTGAACTTTCGAAATCCGGTAGGATTTTCGATTCAATATGTATTTAAAAAGTCTGCTGGTGTTTGTGGCATTATGTTTGATTCTTTGTTCGGGTCTTTTATACTTTCTCATTGAGTGTAACAGGTATTCTAAGATTAATAGCCTGTCGGGATGATGCTCTTTGTCCCTGCAGTCAGTGAATATTTCGTTGGCCTCATCCTTATGTTGGTTAGTCAGCCTAGAATAATTTGCGTTTCTAGGTTCTTTTCCAATACGCTTTAGCTCAGCCGCCATCCCTGGAGATAAAAATATCTGAGACAACCACCAACAGTCTCAGAACATCGTGCCACACATCTTTCCTATCCTTCTTTCTCTTCATTAACTTCACGCCCGCGCTGTGTTGAAACATTTAAAGGGTAATCATAATCCCTTGAGCGCGGGTAGATTATAAAAAAAAAAAAAAAAAAAAAAAAAGTTTCTTGACCTATAGGTCTATCTGTATTGAGGCATTTATAGGATTTGTAGAGTATCTCTTTATATTCACGTGTTTTGTCTACAATTTTTAACCGTTCCGTTTAATTTGATGATTAACAATTAAATTTTCTTTAGTTATACGTACTTTCTTTTTAATTTTGAAAATCTAGTTGGGTCTTTAAGTCGTATAAATATGTCAGTAAATGGATGTTTTTCTTTTTTAATATATTTTTGTCAGTTTGTGATTTAGTTAGATCTGCGCAAGAGATGCGGCTCTTGTCATGTATGTCTTATTTAGTGTCTTTTTGTGCATTCTATATACCTTTATTGCCAAATGGGCAGCCAACAGTAGAATGATTATAATGAGGTAAATTTCATTATTATCTCTCTGTTCAGTTACATCTACCTCATTTATAGGATTAGCCATTGGCTTTTGTATCTTCGATTATTGCTTGCCCATGGTTCCTTTTTTTTTTAACTTACATTTCGCAAATTCACAAAACTAATCTTACATATGTATATGTACATATATATTCCTTTCGAACACTCACTATGTTATTTTATTTTAACAACAATTTCCTGCCTATGGGTTTTGGCAACGACTTAACGCCACTATGTGCCTAAGATAAAGATGCTCTTTATTAGCTACAACAATTCGGCTAAAGCATTTTTTGTACAATCGGTTTCATATATTTTTTTTTGAATTAGTTTTTTTTTTAAACAAAACATATTTTGAACTTAATTTAATTATGTAGCTTATCTGTCGTGTTGTTAGAGCAGCAGTTGATGTAATTGTTATATAATAATATATAACTGTGGAATTGTTCTTCTGTTATACAATGAAATCCTAACGTTGGGATTTAGGATGTGGACGGTTAGGGGTTTTTCATCACTTTTAAGGCCTGATGATGGCCGGAAAGGGGTACACGGCAACGTGGCCGAAAAGGGTATTCTTTATTTTTTATAATATACTTACTTGTAGTGATGCTGTTTTTTACCGCAGATATTGCCGTCAAAAGAAACTAATTATTTTTATTTGCAAAGAAACAAAGGTTGTCTTTATTATTATTCAGAATCAGATTCGGATATCGGTTCAGACTCGGACTTGAATTAATTCTTGTTTAAACTTACCAACTATTTATATTTACTTACATCTTAAGGTTATCTCACTTAAATTTTACTTCCTATTTCCTATAATTCTTTACTTCTTACATTATTAAATTAAAACTATGTCACTTAACCTACTTCCGGGTCATCAAAACAAAACAATTTACATTACCTTAATATATGACACACATATTATTATTTCCATGTGACACACATTTTCTTTTTATTATTTCTTAATGTGACATACATTTTCTTTTAATTATTATTGAATTGCGTCAGCATTTAGTGCATTCGCAAAGTTCATTTGGGTTTATTATTTGGCCGCAAACTTTCTGTTACAATTTTCTGATGACGCTTCAGTTATGCATTAACTGAATCGTCACCCAGATAATTGTTATTTTTTGTTTTGCATTGTGCACCAAGCAATCAAATGTTTGTTTATCATTTTGAATGTTATGGTGTTGACATTGGCCTTTAAACCTGAATGGGATTGGGGTGGGTCATGATTTGGTGTGAAATCATGAATAATGTTTCACACAACACCTCCCCCCTTTGAAAAAGTTCGTTTTTTGCTTTGAAGAGGCAAAAAATGCTGAGCTTGCATCCTAAATGGATGTTTCATAAAGTTTGATAAATATGTGTTTTGATTTTGTTTATATTTAGGTTTTGGAAATTGTTCAGATGATGCACTTATGGAAGTTATGGGAATTATTTAATATTTACATTGTTGTTAATAATTCTTGTTTCATGGGCTTAATTAGTTTATATTTTTAAGATCAGCAATTATTTGTATGTTTATATTAATAGTATAAGTTTTCTTTAATAGTAACAGAGATCATATTTTATAATAAGACAGTTGATAGTTATTTTGACTTAATTTTAATTCAAATGTTTCACGATATTTTTATTTACTTAGTATAATATACACTATTTAAGGAACATTTTCAATTCTTAATTTTACAATAAAGTACATTTTATTTAATAAGATAGTTGATAGTCTTAGTTATTTTATATGAACATGATAATTATGTTTATGAAAAATTGTTGATGTAGGTAAATGTTCTACTCCATAGGCTGGTCATCGTAGTGGTAAATTTCCTTCCGTCTAGGTTTATTTTGGTTACTCCCTTCGGATATGTATTCGTATACAATATGTCTTTGTTGTTGAGTATGAGGTGGATGTCGTATGTGTAGAGAGTGTCTTTAGAAAATTAAGTTTCTAATACCTAGGTAAATCTTAATTATAATTACAAATTTTGTTTATTGTTTTTTTTTTTTTTTTTTTTTTTTTTTTTTTTTTTTTTTTTTTTAACTATATTTTATTTAATTATTTAATTTATTACTATTCTTAATTACAAATTTTTATTTGTTTATTTTTTTAACTATTATTTATTTAACTATTAAAATTATTACTACTATTACAAAGATAAGTCTTAATTACGAATAACATTACAAATTTTTATTCGATTGTGTTTGTTTATTATTTAACTATTAAATTTATTACATTACAAATTTTTATTCGATTTTATTTTTAACTACTAATTATTTTACTATTACATCATTAATTTATTTGATTTGATTATTATATTTTTTTTTTTTTTTTGAAAAAATATTACATCATTAATTTATTTGATTATTACATGGTAATCATTTTTAGTTTATAAAAATATTACATTATTAATTTATTTGATTATTACATGGTAATCATTTTTAGTTTATAAAAATATTACATGATTAATTTATTTGATTATTACATGGTAATCATTTTTAGTTTATAAAAATATTACATTATTAATTTATTTGATTATTACATGGTAATTATTTTTTAGTTTATTTGTACACATATAATTTGTTTTTCTTTTCTTTTTAACATCTTAAAATCTCATATTCTCTATTTTTATTTAATATGAATGTTTTTAATATTTCGTACATGGATAGTGTTACATTTTTTGTATTTTTGTTCATTAAGTCTTATGTTCACAAGTATGAACATTTATTATTTAATAGGTATCATATATTTAGGTGTTTTTATGTATGTGTGAATGTAAATAGTATTTTTGTGTTTGGGGTCCTGGACCCTCTTTATTTTATGTAATTAAATGTGGGGGTCTTTTCTCCCTCTTTTTTTTTTTTTTTTTTTTTTTTTTTTAATTTGGGGATATTTCCCTCTTTTCATATGATTTTCTAATTTTAAATTGGGGAGATTTCCCTCTTTTCATATAATTTTCTCTTGTGGGTGGGATGACGGTATGTACCGGAAATGCGGGTATCTTTTCAGTTCGTTTAATAGAGTTGTCCTAAATTTCTCTATTTCTTCCACAGATGATGTCAATCTTTTGTCGCCCGCCAGGTAGTTTGATACCATGCATACGACTGTCCCGTCATCAAACCCCATTGGATTTTTAGGAATCTTTACATTTTTGATTTTGTATATCGGTGCCTCTGTTTCTCCATTTCTTGCTTTCCATTCTCTTTTCATGTATTTTTCTACTTTTGAGAGTGTTTCGTTTCCTGGTACTCCCAATGTATTGTAGTGTTTTATGGTTTTTTATTTAATATTATTACTATTTTATGAATCGTAGTAATGTTTCAGACGATTATTGTGTATCGTTACGTGTTTCTTCTTTACAAGAATCACGCTGTTTGTTGGGCTGATAATTTCCACTATTGTGTATGGACCTGTCCATATTTCGGATAATTTGTGTTGTCTGTTTTCATTTTTTATTAAGACTTTATCTCCAACGTGGAACGCTCTAAATTTTACACCTTGATCATAGTAATTTTTTGAATTCTTTTTACTATTTATTAAGTTTTTTCTAGCTATGGCATATGTTTTTTGGAGTTTATGCCTTAAAACAAAATAATAATTTTCGTGATCATAGATTGGTTCTGGTTCGCGCTTTAAATTAGTTGGTATATCTGCAGTGAAACCAAATAGACAGTCCATTGGAGTGAATTTTGTTCCTTCGTGAATACTATTGTTGTAAACGAATGCCGCTGTTCTTAGGTACTGATCCCAAGATCTTGGATTTTCGTCACAAATAGTTCGTAAATATTCTACTAGGGGTCTATGGGCTCTTTCTAGTGCACCGTTTGATTGAGGATGGTATGCCGTGGTCTGAAGTTTTTCTATTTTTAGAAGTTTGCATACCTGCTTGAATAATTTACTTAAGAAGTTTGTTCCCTGATCCGTTACTAACTGCTTGGGTATTCTGTATCTGGTAATTATTTGTTCATAAAATATATGTGCAATTGTTTCTGCCTCTTGATTCGGTATTGCATAAAAATCTACATACTTTGTGAGATTATCTTGAAAGGTTAAAATGTACTTGTTTCCTATGTGAGAATCTTGTAGTGGTCCTACTATATCTAAATATACTTTATCAAATGGAGTATGGCAAGTATCCGTTATTACCATTGGCATTTTTGCCTCTGGGCTGGATTTCATTTTCTGACATTTAGGACATTTTTTTATGTATCTTGATATGTCCCTAAACATTTTAGGCCATTTGTATTTTCTTCGAATGCGTTTGTATGTATTTATTACTCCTTGGTGTCCGCCGAATGGTGAGTCATGGTAGTCTTTGAGTATTGTTTGTATGTCGTGGTTGTCGTAGTCTTTCTGGGTAATGTTATCTAAACTATTATTTGGAAATGTTTGTGAAAAGTCATCAGCGATAGATACATCTTGCGTTTTTGGAAGGTTTGTGTTTTGTGTTTTCACAGTTCGTTGTGTATTATTTGTGTTGGTTGTGTCTTGAGTTGTTTGATTAGAATTTTGTTGAAGACGTTGTGCTCTTGTCACTGCTAAACATGTCGTGTTTTTTGGAATTTCGTTAGTATTTGTGTTTTTTGTCTCAGCAGCAGGTATTCTGCTTAAAGCGTCTGCGTTATTATTCTTTTTACCTGGTTTGTATTTAAGTGTACAATCGTACTCGGATAGCTTGTGGTGAAAACGTATTAGTCTGGAGGTCGGGTCTCTTGTTCTAAAATTGCCTGTTAGAGGTTCATGGTCTGTATATACGGTAAACTTTCGTCCTAGTAAATAACATCTGTAGTTCTTAGTGGCCCACACTATAGCTAGCATTTCCTTCTCAATGGTTGAATAATTGCGTTCAGCTTTATTTAATGTGCGACTAGCGTACGCAATTGGTTTATCTTTTCCTAATTTACCTTGAGATAAGACAGCTCCTATAGCTTCGTCACTGGCGTCAGTCGTTAAAATGAACGGTTCATTGAAGTCGGGGTATATCAGTAATGGAGGAGATACCAGAAGGTTTTTAATTTTTTGGAATGCCTCTTGACAATTGTCTGTCCATTTGAATTTTACATCTTTTCTGGTTAAATTAGAAAGAGGTCGAACTATCTTTGAAAAATCTGGGATGAATTTTCTGTAATAGTTGGCAAGACCAAGAAAAGATTGTGTTTGTTTAACTGTTCGAGGCACAGGAAAATTTTGTACACAACTCGTTTTTCCAGGGTCTGGATGTGCTCCCTCTGCAGAACACTTATGACCCAAATATACAACTTCTCTACGAAGAAATTGACATTTCTCTACGTTGAGTTTCAAGTTGTGTTCTCGCAATCTGTCGAATATCAATTGCAATTTTCTATTATGGTCCTCTATATTTTTTCCATAAACGACTATGTCGTCCAGATATACAAAACATTCTAGACCCTGTAGGCCAGTCAAGATATAATTCATTAAGCGTTGAAAAGTAGCGGGAGCTCCTTTGAGTCCAAACGGCATACGCTTAAATTCGTAGTGTCCATACGCCGTGCTAAAAGCAGTTTTTTCTCTGTCTTTTGGGTCTACTAGGACTTGGTGATAACCACTCGCTAAGTCTAGTGTACTAAAATACCTTGCGTGACCCAATTGATCGAGAATATCTTCTATACGGGGTAATGGAAAGGCATCTCCTACTGTACATTCATTTAATTTACGGAAGTCAACGACAACTCTCCATCGTACTTCACCGTCTGGACCTGCCTTTTTAGGTACTACTAAAAGTGGTGAATTCCAAGGGCTTTTGCTTGGTTGTACGATGTCATTTTCGAGCATCTCAGCGAGTTGTTCGTTGATTATACCTCGTTGCTTTTCGGGTAATCTGTACATCTTAGTATTGATAGGTGCCTGATCTTGTTTGATTTGTATCTCGTGCTTCATTGTCATGGTATGAGTCAGTTTGTCACCTGGTAAAAAAAATATGTCGTGGTATCGTGTACATAAGTCCGTAATGGCCCTTTGTTCCTCGTCATTAAGCGTTTTGTCCTTGTTGAGTTGTGTTTTTAGAGCTTCTACTCTTACGTTTCTATTTTCGGTGTCAGTTCTAGTGTAATAACATTTTGCTTGTTTTATGTCTGGCGCTCTAAAATTGTTGGTTAGGTTGTAAATATCATATTCGCTCAGACTTGAGAGCTCCAAATTTATATGATTTATTGAAACGACCTGTTGGTGTGTGTTTATTATGGGTACCCTAATCCTATCTTGGCCAGTTGCCAATAAACAGTTACCTAAAAATACTCCATCTTTTATTTGTTTTGCTAAGCAAATCTTTGGTTCTTTACATTTTATTGGAAGTTCTACTATTGTTTTTGCCCTTGGGGGAATTTTTAACTCTTGTTTTAGGTTTATACTATAAGTTTTATTTTTTAAATCATTTTTATTTTGTATGGTTTCTATTTTTTGTTTTTCTACCCTAGCTTGGTGGGCGGTACTAATTAATATAATTGTATGTATCAATGTGTATAAAAAAGTAATTATAATTTTATATATTTCCTGAATTGAATATCTTGTTTTGGGTATTTCTTGTTTTATTGTTATTTGTTCTAAATCTTCTTTTGTTTCGCTGAAGTTTTTTCCATTATTTGAAGGTTTATTTGTCCTCTTTCTTTGTCTGAGTTTATGTTTATTTTGCTTATCCTTCTTGTCCTTTCCTTCAGTCCCAACTTTTCTTTGCCCGACTATTTGTTCCACTTTTCGAGGTGGGGTGTGAGATATCGGTAAATGCAAATCGTTAGTTGTGTTCAAAGAATCTAAACTTTTTGAAAGTGAACCATCAGAATCATTGTCTAGGCCGGTCGCAGTCTCGCGCCGCAAAATACATGCTTCTTCAAGTGCATTATTTTCAAAGTTTAGTGAGGTTTTTACTGAATAACCTTCACCCTTTTGAACGTGGTCTTTTTGATTGGGTTGTTGTGTTTCGTTTAGGTTATTCACATGCGAGTGAGCCCTCGTGAAACAACTTCCATTATGCGAAATGGAAAACCCATTTTCTTTGGTTACATTGGATTCTATCAGTGGGGTACTGTATACCTCTTCTACTTGCCTATTCGTGATATTTTCATGTATTTTTGAAAACGTTAATAATTTGTTAGGGCCATCTACATTACAGTATTTTCCCATAAAATTATACCCTAAAATTCCATCACCCGGGATGGCTAGGTCATCTTCAATGACTTGAAATTCACATGTGGGCAGTGTTGGTATCTGTATTTCACCGATGCATTCTCCTAATGTATAACCGGAACCACAAGGTGTGTTAATGGTTAACTTCTTTTTATTATTTATTATTGCTTTATATCCTAATGCTCCCTTCTTGAGGAGACTTACTTCTGAGCCGGTGTCTACCAATAAACGTGTAGTTTTGGTTCTTCCGACTCCTATTCCAATTTCTATGGAAGGTAATGTTATATGTTTTTTATTTTGTGTAATTTGGTGTTGCCCTAAATTTTCCTTAATATTATTTATAGTCGAACCGGGGATCTTTCGGTCGACTAATTTGAGTTTCCCGTCTGGTTGCTTTCCCACTTGGTCTTAAAAGAACATTCATTAATGGTGTGTGAATTTCTACCACACCAATCGCAAATAGTTTCCATATGAAATACCCTGTTTACATTGTTAGAGCCTGCTGGGTTTTGGGGCCCTGTGTTATTTGTCCTGAAAGGATTAGATCTGCGTTGATCTGGTGTGTTCTGAGACTGTCCCCTACCATAATCAGTATTTGTGTTGTTTCTAGGGTTTTGGTTGTGGTAACCTTTTTGGGGGTTTCTCCTATCAAAAGCTGTGTTATTTCTGTAAATATTTTGCGGATTACCTCTGTTAATTTGCAGTTGATTTCCCTTGTACCATGGATTGGAGCCTTGTCCTTTTTTATAACAATTTGCGGCTTCGTGACCATAATTTTTGCAGATTTGGCAAATGGGAGTGTTGAGGCGTTTCAAACATTCGCTGTAAGTGTGACCCTGTAGGTTACAGAAATTACAGACGATGTTTTTTGTCGAGAGGTTTGTATTTGTTTGTGACAGGGTTTCGAAAGGTTTTGCCTCTTTTATCGTGTATGCTGAATTGCACGACATTATTGGGATTGTTTCAGTTCTTTGCACGTGTTTCTCCATACTTAGAGCAGTGCGTACCAATTCCTCAAAACTCTTGTTTTCCAATGTAAACAGATATTGGCCTAATTGCTTATTAGATATCCCTGAAGCGAGGGCAGACTTCGCAAAGTCGGATAGTTGGATTTTTACTATCTCTGCATTGTCTCCATATTTAATTTCCGCTGCTTCTCGACATTGGGTTAAAGAATGTCGTAACCGACTTATGAAGACATTCAGTGTTTCGAACTGACTTTGTCGACTTGTTATCAAACAGTTTACCAAATCGTTGTAATCTTCGATTGGAAGATATGCCCGATTGAGTGTGTCTTCAAATTCTTTAAAGTCTTTTGGTTTAGCGGTTTGTATAAGGTCAAGTGCATCTTCTCTTAATTTAGTTTGGAGAATTTGCAGGAAGAGTTTTTCATCTTCGTTCGGGATATGTTCTATCACCGGCCTAATACATGTAAGGAATGTTTGGAGTTTTTGAGCTATTCTCGGATCGGTACCCCCAGAGAATTCTGGGATCCCATGAGAGAGTTTTAACAGTTTTTCAAATCCCAGAGACATTTTGGGTGGAGGTAGAGGTGAGGTTTTCTGTTCGGTTGGTTTGAGTGCAAAGCTGTTTGTCAAATTTTTCTTGGGAGTATTGGCTTCGGTTATTTCTGCCGATAGTGACATGGAAGGGTGGTTATTCTTGGAAGGGGTGTTTATCCTTTCTTTTAGTTTTTTAACTTCCCCTTTCAGGAATTGTATCTGACTGACATAAACCAAATTTTGTGCTTTGAATTTGTTAGCTGCGCTAGCCAAATCAGATTCCTTAGCTTTGCACAGGATAAAGTCTTGCCGGGCTTCCTCTTTTTTGGATTCAAGGGTAGCCAACTGTTTTTCTAATTTGGTTATGTTTGCTTCAGCTTGCTGGTTGGTTTGTTCTGCCTCCAGTTGATTTTTCCTTAGTTTGGCTTGAACTATTTTCAGACTTTTAATCTCGTTCTTGAGATCTATCAGTCTATTTTCTCGTTCCTCTTGTTGCCTTTTTACGGCATCAATATAAATAGTGAGGATAGCGTCAGTAGTTTCAAGTCTATTAAACTGACCCCACTGTATACTGAGTTGATCAAATCTTAATTGATAGACTTCCTTACCCACTAGTGATTTCAATTCACTTAATAGTGTAGTATTGAAGTTTTTTATCTCCTGAGTTTGATCTTTCTTTTCTCTTTCTAATTGCCGGATTTCATCTAGCAATTCCTCAATCACTTTTGGATTGTGATCCATAAACCGAGATATTCGAGAGAAAAAATCACAAGAAAATAGCCGAAACTGAAAAACTTCAAGTTACCAAAAGGCAAGACAACTTTCATCGACAAGAATAGAGTAAAAACGGAGTGATATTAAATAAAAAGATTTTTTTTTTTTTTTTTTGAATTAATTGTTTTTATTTATTGGATTTTCCAGCATTAGACGTTTCCTCTTTCTACCTTCCTCCCTGGCTAAATCTTGGGCCTCTTTCAAAAATTTCTGTTTTGCCTCTCCTGTGCAGAGGCTTGCCAGATAGTGGAATTTGGCAATTTCTTTTCGAAGCCAGACTTTATGTCCGCCCCTCTTCTTCGTTTTTTTTTGGTGGTCCGTTGGGTTCGTTCGGGGGTTGTGTATCCAATACAACCTCTCGCTCTTTGGGGGTTTTACCGAGCCTCCGTCGGTATTCTTCTATGGATATTGGTCGAGGGCCGCACTTTTTGTTAGCTTCCAATTTTTGGTTTAGTGTTTGCTGTTCCATACTATGGACCACAAAAAATTATGTAGTTCATTATATAATGAATGAATCAAAAAAATGGAAATCGAAATGCCATCAGGCAGAACGGTAAATAGATGAACACAGATTTTTGAACAATTCCCCTTTTTTTTTTTTTTTTTTTTTTTTGTGTGTGGTTCGGATGGTGTTCCTGAAGTGGAGTACGCTTCAGGTTTATTAAGTCTTTGTATTTTAACTCCATCCTGACACACCATCCTACCGGCTGCGCCATTTATGTTATATAATAATATATAACTGTGGAATTGTTCTTCTGTTATACAATGAAATCCTAACGTTGGGATTTAGGATGTGGACGGTTAGGGGTTTTTCATCACTTTTAAGGCCTGATGATGGCCGGAAAGGGGTACACGGCAACGTGGCCGAAAAGGGTATTCTTTATTTTTTATAATATACTTACTTGTAGTGATGCTGTTTTTTACCGCAGATATTGCCGTCAAAAGAAACTAATTATTTTTATTTGCAAAGAAACAAAGGTTGTCTTTATTATTATTCAGAATCAGATTCGGATATCGGTTCAGACTCGGACTTGAATTAATTCTTGTTTAAACTTACCAACTATTTATATTTACTTACATCTTAAGGTTATCTCACTTAAATTTTACTTCCTATTTCCTATAATTCTTTACTTCTTACATTATTAAATTAAAACTATGTCACTTAACCTACTTCCGGGTCATCAAAACAAAACAATTTACATTACCTTAATATATGACACACATATTATTATTTCCATGTGACACACATTTTCTTTTTATTATTTCTTAATGTGACATACATTTTCTTTTAATTATTATTGAATTGCGTCAGCATTTAGTGCATTCGCAAAGTTCATTTGGGTTTATTATTTGGCCGCAAACTTTCTGTTACAATTTTCTGATGACGCTTCAGTTATGCATTAACTGAATCGTCACCCAGATAATTGTTATTTTTTGTTTTGCATTGTGCACCAAGCAATCAAATGTTTGTTTATCATTTTGAATGTTATGGTGTTGACATTGGCCTTTAAACCTGAATGGGATTGGGGTGGGTCATGATTTGGTGTGAAATCATGAATAATGTTTCACACAACATAATCTTCTTGGTCACTTCTGTGTTTTTTTTTTGTTCTTTCCGCTGCTGATGTTTTGGGGCAATGGTTGAGCCCTTTCTCCTCTGTTGTTGTCTAAGGTGTCTCCTTTCAGTTATAGCATCAATTTTTTCCCATATTTTATTGGATCTATCCCAAGGTATTGGTGGTTCAGTATGCAGAGCTGCTTTTAGGGAAGCTAATTGTTTGCGCTCTTGTACAAGAATTCCTCCTCTTTTCTTGCGTTTTGGTATTTCTGTTAATTTTCTTTCAATATTTCTTTGTTTTCAAGCATGCTACTCTTGTATTGATATAGGTCTGGGCCCAGGTTTATCAGACATTTCTTACGTCACACTTTATATCACACTTTATGTTGGTATTCATTTTTAGAAGCACTCGTGTTAAAATTTTTTTTTAATTTTATTCTTTAGGTACTAATTTAATTTTGTGCGAGATCGCCATGAAATAAAAAGACGTTCGTTTCGTTTGGAGATACTTTTATTAATTAATTGAAGAATATTCTTATGCGGATATGCCACTAACTTTATTACATAGTTGTAATTTTTGATGACGAGCAAAAAGGTCGTTCGTGAGAAAGCGTCAGTTCAGCATAAGGCTGGCTAAGCTCACATGAGTGTGGTTTCGGATGACGAACAAATTATCTGCTCGTGGGAAATCGGAATGTTTAATATGATCAGTTTAGATTTATAATTTAGATTTAGATATATATACATATAATCGGAATGTTTAATATGATCAGTTTATATTTATACACAATATACAACATATTCTGTATTCGCATTACATTGTAATCCATAATAGGCGCATAAGTATCCAGATGGATCGTGGTCGAACTCGAGCCAAGAAACACTTGAACTCTTTATGAAAATGCATTTCCCGAGCTGTAAGAGTAATGAGGGATCTGGCTTTGCACAACCAGAAACCTTAGATATCTTACAATCAGTACCAGATTTGGAACAGGTTATCACAGAGCAGAAGATTATGTGGGCAATAAACTCGTTCAAACCCTATAAATCAGCTGGACCAGATGAGATTATTCCGGCTCTACATATAATCACCCCATGGCTTAGGGTAATCTTCAATAGTTGTATTAAATGGTGATAAGTCCCTATCAGCTGGAGAAAAGTCTTTATTCCAAAAGCTGGAAAACTGACACACTCGACTGCAAAACACTACAGACCGATAAGTCTCTCTTCGTTCCTCCTCAAGACACTGGAGAGAATTATTGATCTGCATGTTAGGGACCTTCTCAATCCAAGTAACCTGTGCCACTTCCAACATGCTTACCTTAGAGGTACGTCAGTGGAGATTGCGTTGCATCAAGTCGTGTCACAAATTGAGAAGTCTCGACCACAAAGAATATACCCTGGCAGCATTTTTGGACATCGAAGGAGCGTTTAACAACGTAAAAACGGAGTCTGTTCGGGAATGTCTTCCGAGGTTTGTTCGAGGGGAGTCAAAATTCTGACCTGAAAATCTGAAAGGCAAATAGGCACTCTGCCAATTTTCATTTTTTTTCTAAAAGATCTTTATTTAATAACCAATTCGCGACCAAGTCGATGTCAGATCCAAAGTGAACCAAAGAGAACAGAAGTGAACTGAAGACTGAACTTAAGTCGGACCAGCTCCGGACCAAGAAGCCATCCAACCACCACCAGTCCAGTGTCCAAAACTGCAGCGTCACCAAAACTCCCACAAGTGTAGGGAGTCAAGTAGCTGGTACCATCTCCATGCCTTCAATATCCAACGGCACACCAGCAAGAATGTGCCGACACCAGCAGCAATTGATAAGGTTTGTATGGGTGCCTGTGCCATAAGTAGGTATCTTGGTTGGATGGCACAAAAATGAGTCGCAATTCCAAGACAAATTAATGCGACACGTTTTGATGTCCATTTGACTGCGCATAGGACTAGGGAGTATGGAATGTGTTATATGATGATCGGCGGGTGGTGGGTTGAGGGATGTACCAAGTACTGTCGTACATTCTGCTGTGTCAGCAATGACAGCGAATAGTTTCTAGTTCATCGGTTGATGACCGAACAGAGTAAATCTGCTCTGGAGGAAGTTGAAGTTGAACCTGCCATTGTAGACTGAATTTATAACATGCTCAATGGCAGGATCATTAACACACAACTTGGGGATAATATTGTAGAGAAAGCAGTTACAAGCAGTGGTACCACTTTACTTCAATTGAAGTAGATCTACTTCTTCTACTACCTCTACCTCTTCTTCTTCAAAATATTTTAAAATCTACTTCCTACTTCGCACCATCAGCAAAATACTGAAATCTACTTTGTTTTAAAAATCCTTGTTTCATTCTACTTCAATTTAACAAAAAAGCCCAAATCTACTTCTTTTTCTCATTATCACTCTCAAAAACTTAATGACAGTACAATAAAAATACACAAATTTGTAATTTTAAATGCATAGAAACTCACCATACTTGTATGTGTACAAGAATCTTCTGATAATTTCGCTTGTGTGTTTTTATTTTAAAATTAAATTATATTTAACTATAGTAATTTTAATGTTATTCTTTAAAAAAGAAAGTTTTTTCTAATAAATTAATACCTTATCAACAAATTTCTTTTGAAATAAAAAAAAAAAGTTTTGACAATTTTACTATCTGCAGACATACGGAATCACTACTTTTTCTTGTTGTAATGTCAACTGATGAAAATCTCGAGTTCAATTTTTTCTTAAAGCAAGTAGAAAGTCATTTTAAAATCTACTTCGTTACTTCGTTTTTTCTCAATTTACTTCACTTTTTTCTTCAAATCTAGAGGCACACCACAAGGAGGAGTAATCTCACCTCTCCTTTGTATCCTTGTTGTTAACAAAATTCTTACAAGATTTAGGAATCAGGGCATAAAAAAAGTAGCCTATGCGGAAGACATAGTAATTTGATATCGGGTAAATATCTTACCACCATCAAAGATATTATGGAATCATCACTTAAAGAACTATCTTCTTGGGCAGCACAAAACGGTCTCGGGGTTAACCCTTCCAAAACTGAACTAGTCCTGTTTACGAAGAAAAGGAAATTGAGGACTTTACCCCTCCAAAGCTAACCGATATTCCTCTGAAACTTACCAACGAGGCTATATATCTTGAAGTAATCCTTGATTCCAAGCTAACATGGAAACGGAACACAGAGGAAAGAATGAAAAGAGTACTATGCACTCTCTACACATGCAAAAAAACCTTCGGTACACGGTGGGGCAAGCAGGTCATCCAGTGGATGTAAACGACGAAAGTTTGTCGCATACTTACCTATGGGTCGATCGTGTGGTGGAAGGCTACAGAAAAAAGTAGCTATCTCAAAAACCTGAATAAGGTACAGACTAGCCTGTTTAGGAATAACGGGGGCACATGGTTCTACGCCACAGGCAGGGCTGAAAATTATTTTAAATCTTCCAGTCCTAGACGAGCACATAAGATACACAGCAGCTAAAAGCGCACTTCGACTTAAAGAAATGAGGTCTTGGAAGCACAGCTCTTATGGTCATGGGTCTATTCTGCAAAGGTATGACACAGTGGCCGGGCTTAATGTGACTTACCACCCAGAATAGATTTCAACAAACACTTCTCTATTACAATACCCAAAAGGCATGGATGGGAACCCAACTCACTAATTAGTGAACAAAGTATTTCCTTCTACACCGATGGGTCAAAAATGGAAGAAGAAACAGGAGCTGGGGTGTTCTGTGAAGCTCTCAATATCAAAGAATCATTCAAACTCCCAGATGAGTGTAGTGTCTTTCAGGCTGAGATCTACGCTATTGAGAAGGCGGCAGAATTGGTACGCACGAAAAAACTGAACTCGTCGGAGATCACATTCTTCGTGGACAGCCACGCTACCATTAAAGCTTTAGCCAGTGAGACTATAAGATCCAAGACAGTAACAAAATGCCGAGACATGCTGAACAATATTTGTAACACTAACCAAGTCAATCTCTGCTGGGTTCCTGGACATAATACAGAGTCCTGCCATAAGTTCTGTCCCTAACAAAAACACGTTTTATTTAAAAAATAAAAAAGCAATCAAAATTCTTTGTACGTCATTTATTAAGTATTAAATTTACAATATATTTAATCAGCGGATTAAGATCGGGGCTGCCCGAGGGCCAATCTTCTGCGGCAATAAACTCTGGTAAATTGTCCTTAAGCCATAGTTGTTTTGTTATTGCTTTGTGGGCCGGGGCAGAATCTTGCTGAAATATCCAGTGCTTGCCAGCCGGGCAGCCCCGATCTTAATCCGCTGAACTACCGGTTATGGAACATTTTGGAGGAGAAGGCTTGCTGTAAGCCTCACCGAAATATTGAGTCTCTCAAAGCTGATTTGTTGAAGACAGTAGCTTCGTTTCCACTGGAAGTCGTGCGTGCGGCGATAGACGAGTGCCCGGATCGTTTAAAAAAGTGTTTGCTGGCAAAGGGGGGGATTTTGAATAATTTCTTATATATTTATATTGTAAATTTAATACTTAATAAATGACGTAAAAAGAATTTTGATTGATTTTTTTATTTTTTAAATAAAACGTGTTTTTGTTATGGACAGAACTTATGGCAGGACTACGTAATATACAAGGTAATGAAATAGCAGATGAACTGGCAAGGGAATGGTCAGTATCAAATAAAAACAGCAGTAGCCATTTAAATATGGGACCAAAAATCCCGATTGGAATGATTAAAAGGAAAATAGACCTAATAACGAAAGAGCAAATTGTACTCCTGGTCCTCCAGGAACGACTGCGTCATCTCTAGAAATTTATTGTAAGCACAGCGTGGTTCGTAAATGAACAAGTCTACATAAGACATTAGTTAAGGGCATCTCTGCTTTCAATAGGGGATCACAGTGGACCAATAGGCCCCCGTGTACGCAACAGCCTCTGGGCTGTGCACGCCCCTTGTTGAAAGCATCAGCAACGCAATTGAAAGCAATCAGCAATGCATTGAAAGCAATAAATAAGAAATGGACATGAAAGCAGCACATGTAAATGTTACTATAAGAAATGTCATATCGATAATACGTCAAACGTCAATTCTTCAACATAATTAATAAAAGCAAAATCAAAGTATTAAGTTGTGTGTTTTCTTTCATTTCATTTTTTTAATTTCATTTTTATCAATTTATTTAAAAGTAAATTTTATAAATTAAAATAAAGGCTAATCAGCCAATCATTGGTCCTTCGAGCCTTAAAAACAAATATAAAAACTTATAAACGATTACCAAAATAATCAAGGATTAAAATTGTGTTGTGTGTGCAACGTGGGAAAATCCAAAGGAAAATTTTGACGCCATTTCCCAAAATCTCTAAGTGAGTGTGTTCTTTACTTACATTTCTTTTATTATAAATTTATAAATAATGGCAACAAGAAGTTTGCAAACAAAACTCACGCAATTAAAAAAAGATGTTGAAAATTTTGGGAAGAAAGGAAAAGCGATTAGCCTTGCTTATGTCCAAACGAGGCTCATTTTGTTGAAGGAGTTGTGGACATCGGTTGACAAAATTTATGAAGAATTTTTAACTAAAAGTGATGAATCTGCCAAAAAAGAACCAGAAGCTGATTCAATTTACGATCAGATCAGAGAAGAGTATTGTGTGTTTCAGGCCAGGCTTCTGGATTCGCTCGAAAGTTTGGGTGGCAGCAGCAAGCAGCAATCCAAAGAAGTCGCTGAAAATAAAAATGTGGATAAAAGCGAGGAGCTTCATTTACCTTCAATTAAAATACCTTCATTTGATGGCAATTATGAGAATTGGCCAAATTTTCAAGATCTTTTTGAAAGTCTCGTCGACAGTAAAGCATCGCTTTCAGACATTCAGAAAATGCATTACCTGAAGACTAGTTTAACAGGTGACGCAGAGAAGCTTCTATTGTCCTTAAAGATTCAGGGCCAAAACTACTCTAAGGCATGGTCGATTTTGAAGGATCGGTATGATCACCCTCGCGTTCTTGTCAACATCCAGTTGAACGCCCTATTCAATTTACCATCATTGAATCAGGAGCGTGCGGAGTCGATTAAAGACCTCCTATACACTTCGACCCAAGTAGTTCACAGTTTGTCGAATCTAGGGATAAAGATAGAACATTTAGATCCTGTGCTAATTTTTCTTTTGGTGCGTAAATTACCTGCTAGAACGCAGCAAATGTGGGAGGAGAAACTCAACGAAAGAGAGAAACCGAAAGAGTTGCCAGTTTTCAAAGAGTTAACATCTTTTTTGGAGACTCGGTTCCGGACACTTGAAGCAGTCGACCAGCAGCACCATCAAAGTTCATCCAACACATCGCGAAATTCTTCACACAAGCAGACGTTCATCGCTCACGCTCAACCTGATGCTCCGAAGATTTCCTGCAAAATTTGTCAGAAGAGTAGACATGGTGTCAGAAAATGTAATAAATTTTTAAAAATGAGTATTAATGATCGTTGTCAGGTTATAAATAAGCTAGGTTTGTGTCGAAACTGTCTAGGGTATAATCATGTAACAGAAAACTGTCAAAGTAGTCGCAGATGTTATCATTGTCAACAACCACATCACACGTTACTTCATGTTGCTAATACTCCTTTTCAGTCAAGTCAACAACCTTCACGATTAACACAAAACCAAAACAATACTTTTCAAACCAACACACAGTTAATGAATAGTACTAACCCGAATTCTCAAGGTACAAGTCTGAACGCAGAGGCACCTTCATTCCGAGGTTCCAGTATCCAGCCGTCTACATCTAATAATGTGACATCTCACCACTCACATCACTGTTCTCCGACGAAAAATACACAAGTCTTATTGGCTACAGCCCTTGTGAAAGTCAAGTCATCGTTGGGAGAGTGGTTGACATTGCGAGCGTTGTTAGATTCTGGCTCGGAAGCGTCGTTTATCACTGAGTTTGCTGTTCAGTTGCTCCAGCTTAAGTCGAAATCAACACATACGGAGGTGTCCGGGTTGGGTTTGGTCAGCAGTGGCACTTGTCTAAGAGCAGTAGACATCACATTTGCTTCGCAGCATTCCTCTTTTGCGACAACAACGCAAGCTTACATTTTTAAGTCACTGTCTGGGCATCTGCCGGCCCGGACCCTCTGTATTGAGAGTTGGACACATCTCAACGATTATGTTTTAGCAGATCCCGATTTTTACAAGTCATCCAAGATTGATCTCCTTCTTGGCAGCGATGTTTTGGCCGAATTGTTGTTGCCGGACTTGGTTCAACCTGAAGACAAGTCAATGCCAGCCATGCAAAAGACTGCTTTGGGATGGATTCTCTTTGGAAAGGCCCCAATATTACGCCAATCAAATCCATCAATCAGAAGCTTTATGCAAACAACTGTAGATGTAGATAAACAACTCCGGAAATTTTGGGAATTGGAAGAGACGCCGTTCAAGCCATTTCAAAAACCTGAGGATTTGGAGTGCGAAGATCATTTCCAAATGAATGTTGAACGAACAGCTGATCGACGCTATCAAGTCGCGTTGCCGTTCAAAGGCAATGTAGCTCCAGTTTTTGGCGAATCTTTCCAAGGTGCTTTACGGCGATTCCAAAGTGTTGAGCGACGTCTGGTGGCAAATCCACAACTTCAAGAGCAGTATTCGGCATGTATCGAGGAATATCTTCAGCTGGGCCACATGACTGAAGTCGACAAAAATAGTTTGCCAGCTAATCAACATTATTTTTTGCCTCATCATGCCGTCATCAAGGAAAGTAGCTCAACAACGAAACTGAGAGTCGTGTTCGATGCTTCATTCAAAACATCCAGTGGCGTGTCGTTGAACGATGTCATGATGACAGGTCCAGCACTTCAACCGAATATCTGTGATGTCATTCTCAGATGGAGATTATATCGATTTACATTCACTGCTGACATCGAAAAGATGTATCGTCAGATTTGGATAGCTGAACGTGATCGTAATTATCAGCTGATTCTATGGAGAAAGGGTTTAGAAGACCCAATAAAGGTTTACAGACTGAATACAATTACCTTTGGGACAGCAGCCGCTCCATATCTAGCGATTCGGACTCTGCATAAAGTAGCTGAAGATAATTCTGCAAATCTATTCGCGTCTACTATGATTCGTGATGAAATGTATGTCGATGATTTGATATCAGGAGGCAACACTATCGAGGAAGCTAAAGCAAAGATAAATCAAATTAAATCGACACTAGAAGCATCGGGGTTTTACTTACGTAAATGGACGTCTAACTCTGATCATTTACTCGAAGGCATTCCTACAGGAGAACGGGAATCCACATTCTCAGTGCCTTCAGATGATTTAGAACGAGTCAAGATGCTTGGTGTTCACTGGCTTCCTGCTGCCGATAAATTTTCTTTTTGCTATACCTCGGATGAGAATCCACAACTGACAAAGCGATTTATTTTATCTACGATAGCACGTTTGTTTGACCCGATGGGATGGATTTCCCCATGTATTTCTATGGCGAAGATGTTCATGCAGCAACTTTGGACGAAAAAGATGACTTGGGATGAGCCGATTGAATCATCACTACTGGATCAATGGACGGTCTTTTACGAAGATTTGAAATTTATCAACAAGATCCAATTTCCAAGGTGGGTTCAAACGGATGGTGATTTGTCGAAAGCAGAACTCCATGGTTTCAGCGATTCATCGGAGAAGGCGTACGGCGCTGCAGTCTACTTACGAGTAGCAGACGAACAAGGTCGGGTAAAGATGCACCTGCTTATGGCTAAGTCCAAGGTGGCTCCAGTACAACCCGTTAGTCTCCCTCGTTTAGAACTCTGTGGTGCAGTTATGTTGGCAAAACTTCTCGACTACATCGTTCAAACAATTCGTACCAAAGTCATCAACATATTCGCTTGGACTGATTCGATGATAACCCTTTCCTGGATTCAAGGGTCACCGACCAGATGGGACACGTTTGTTCGAAATCGCGTAGGAGAAATTCAACGACTGACATCCATTAAAATATGGAATCATATTCCAACTCAGTACAATCCGGCAGATTTGGTTTCAAGAGGCGTTTTACCATCTGCCTTGCTGAACAATTCTATGTGGTGGCATGGACCAGACTTTTTACGAGAGTCTTGGACGTTTTCGTGCCCTCAACCAACAATGGAAGTTCAACGAGTTCATCATATCAAACAAAAGATTTCTCCAGTTAATGAGTTGTTGCTTCGGTCATCTGAAATAAACAAATTAATATGAATCACTGCTTTTATTTTACGGTTTACGAAAAACTTACAAGTTGGTGTATCAGATCGGAAAGTTGGCCCGATTTCTCCAACGGAGATCTTGGAGTCAAGCAAGAAACTTATTCATCTCACTCAACAAGAAATGTTTCCAGATGGTGTTCTGAAATCACGAGGCATGGCATCCTTAAACCCCTTCGTTGATTCTTACGGAATTATTCGTGTTGGTGGAAGGTTGGAAAATGCTAATCTGCCGTACGATCAACAGCATCCCATTATCTTAGAACCAAGTCACCATTTTACGAAGCTTATTATTCGAGATGCGCATGAGAAGACTCTTCACGGAGGTATCCAGCTTATGATGGGTTTTCTTAGAAAAAGATATTGGATTTTCCAAATAAAACGAGCGGTAAAGCAACACATCCATAAATGTACGATCTGTCATCGGTATCGGAATAAAACAGCTCATCAATTGATGGGAGAATTACCCAAGCCAAGAGTTACTATTTCGAGACCATTCACTTACACCGGTGTTGATTATGCTGGTCCAATCAGTATTCGATCTTGGAAAGGTCGCGGTGCAAAATCGTATAAAGGCTACTTAGCCATTTTTGTGTGCTTAGCAACCAAGGCCATTCATCTTGAAGCTGTAAGCGATCTTACGACCCAAGCTTTTCTCGCTGCATTTCGCCGTTTTACATCGCGTCGAGGAGTTTGTTGCCAAATTTACAGCGATTGTGGTACTAATTTCAAAGGTGCCGAAGCAGAATTGTACCGTCTCTTGAAAGATGCCACGCATGATTGGAAAGAGATTGCGGAGAATTTAGCATCCAATGGAACAAAGTGGAATTTCATTCCCCCTGCTTCCCCTCACTTTGGAGGATTGTGGGAAGCCGGAGTAAAGAGTGTCAAACACCACTTCAAAAGAATCGTCGGAAATGGGACACTCACTTTCGAGGAACTCTCCACGCTTCTGACCCAAATCGAAGCGTGTTTAAATTCGAGGCCTCTTTGTCCTTTAACTGAGAATCCCGAAGATTTCCAAGCGCTTACTCCAGCACATTTCTTAATTGGAGCTGAAATGTATACCGTTCCAGAGCCTGATCTAACAATCAGTAAAACAAATCATGTGGATCGATGGAAAAGTATTCAAGCAAGCTTACAAACCTTTTGGCAACATTGGCAAACCGAATACTAGGCGCGTCTACAACAGAGACCGAAATGGCTCAAGCCGCAGCCTGAAGCGAAGGTTGGAGACTTGGTCTAAATTAAAGATGAGCGTCTTCCTACGTCAAAATGGAACTTGGGTCGAATCCTAGAGACATATCCGGGACAAGATAATTTAACCCGAGTTGTCAAGTTAAAGACTCAACAAGGTGAGCTGAAAAGACCAATAACCAAACTTTGTTTTCTTCCGGATAATAAAAGCGAGGAATCAGCAAATCAAGACTAATTATATACACATAAACACACTACTCTCTGACACATACAAACACACACACATACACACACACATACACAAACTTAAAATAATTTACATTAACGAATTAACAATTTCATCTAATCAACATTATCGAATAAAATAAATTATATTATTTAAGCCCCCGAAAATAATACATTTTGCTCATTTTTCTGCACGAAAACACGCTCATTTTCTCCGAAAAAACGCTCATTTTTAAAGAAAAACACGCAAACAAAATCGAAGGCAACGAATTTGCTCATTTCAATCGAAACACGCAATTAAATAATATAACAGAAGTTAATTCGCCATGGTAAATTTCAAAACATCTACAATCTAAGCTCATTTAAATTTAAATCGCTTAATATTTTAAAACCAAATCAATTTATACAATACAATACAATTTATACAAATTTTCAATAAAAATCAACATTGACATCGAAATCAACGATATTGATAAAATTATCACAAACTGTATCGATAACAATAACGATGAAAATATCGATAATATAAAATTACGTTGCACATCTCTAACAAGCTGGACATTTTTAACATGAATACTACAACATTTAATTATCATTTATTTCAATATAAAACGACATAATTACAACAAATAATATGAAATTCAACTCACCTGAATCATTTCCCAAAACTGCAGCCAAAAATTTGGTTTAATTTCACACTTTTATAATTTGTACTTAAAATAACACTCAACACTAACACAATACAATGCAAAAAACCAAACAGCGTAATCAATGGAATTTTCCATTCATTAAACGCAACCAAGCAATTTGTTGTTGTTTGCCTCCTTCTTCATGCTTTCTCGACGTTATCAGTAGTAACAACGAATAAGATCTACATGGGCAATTTACTAAGATTCACGATATCGATGAAGTCCAAGTTATCGATTACCTAACTTATTTTCAACTTGATACAAATTTCATGTTTTTATTGATTAATGTGCGAATTCATACTAAAATTATTTCTTTTCATGTTGAAGAAGACAAAACGCAATAACCAGCCATTTTCTACATAGTGCAGCACGTAAAGGGACTTAACAATCCACCAATTGTCTTTCGCCCGGGGAGAATGTTGAAAGCAATCAGCAACGCAATTGAAAGCAATCAGCAATGCATTGAAAGCAATAAATAAGAAATGGACATGAAAGCAGCACATGTAAATGTTACTATAAGAAATGTCATATCGATAATACGTCAAACGTCAATTCTTCAACATAATTAATAAAAGCAAAATCAAAGTATTAAGTTGTGTGTTTTCTTTCATTTCATTTTTTTAATTTCATTTTTATCAATTTATTTAAAAGTAAATTTTATAAATTAAAATAAAGGCTAATCAGCCAATCACCCCTCCCTACCTAACCTTCCTTCCTAGGAAGTACATTCAACAAGGAAGCTAGTGCGGAACATCATCGACCACGTGAATCAGCTTATGAGAAGGATGACCACCAAACAACGACATCCCGAACCGAGGTACCTCGGTGATTTAAATTCTGGAGGACAACGTAATCATGGACAACGAGGAAGTAGTCTCGTTCTACGCTGACATTGGTTCAGCCTACCACCAAAGCTAAACGCTATCCCTGCCACAACCTTCAACAAAATGACTACTGACAACCGGAAATAAACACCCTGAAGACCATAAAGTCAACCGACTTTGAATTATTACTGATTGTATTTGTAAATGCATAATCCTCTTTTTGTATTGTAGTTGGTTTCTCATGACGCCCACCGAATTTTTTTTTTTTTTTGCAATTTTGTATTTTCTGTACTTACAACTTACATACATTATGTATTTGTAATTCAAATCAAATGGACATGATCGATTTTTTTATATTTTGCGCGCCATAAAGGGATTCTGGATATCCTTAAAATATCAGATCACAGCGCGAGCGTCGGAGAGTATTCAAAAGCAGCATCAAATTACATTGAGCGTGGTCACCGCCGCTAATCCGAAAATATTTATTAATTATTGGAAGGGAAAGCATTGGGCGGAGGCATTTCACATTTTTTGTAGTGCGGCTAAAGAAAGAATCTATTCAGTTTAACAGTACGTCCCCTTCGCGTGGTAGTCACCTTGCCGCGGTGCGGAGGCTTAAGTTTCAAAGATTCATCTGACCTACAGGTTTGGGAAGTCACAATCCGGTAGTGATTTTGAGGAGTTACGAACTAAGAACTGCCCCCCCTAATCCAGGGTGTTACGTGAACCGTGATGGTTTGCAGCCAGGGGGTATACCGGCTGTATTCTAACGGTACCTCTTCGACACCAGGTCGAATCGAAGAGTAACCATGAGCTTACCATATCATGCGGAGCTCTGATATGGCGGACCTACCCTTCTCTAGCTACTCGTGGGAACAATATGCCAAAAAACAAAAAAACAAAAAAACAACTCAAACCACATTAAATTCAACATTCCGCGGGATGTCACCGCGAATGAGTATGCGGATCGCATGGAGTCTAACCTCCGTGGTGACGATTCGAGACCGAACATCAGTCACTTCTTCAAGAGAAAGCCTCATGGGCAAGTGCAAAATCGGGCAGCTAAAGGAGAATCGTCTACAACGAGTCAGGGGAAAATGCCACCCAGGCGAGTTACAGATGATACTCCTGGCACATCTGAAGCTAGCATGAGGAGAATACCTCCCAAGCCGGTGAAGGATGCTGTCAAAGCAATCAGTGATGGGAAAATGACACCATCAAAAGCTGTCTCTGAGTCTACGAAAATGATGCACCGAGAAAAAGAAAGCAGCCGAACCAGAAAAAAGAACGGCCCACTTCCGAAAATGGGCGAGCCAGGTGGCCGGGACGACCCAAATAGGAAAGGACTCAGCGGTGCAGGTGCAAGATGGTACCTCCGGTTCCTCGCCGAGGGCATGTCCCCGCAGGATGCCCGGAAGAAAGTAGACGAGAGAAAGGCGGATGCAAATAAGGAACCTGCACAACGCCAAGAACAGGGTAAGAGGAAGAGCCACCTTATAACTCCTCCCCTAAGGCAAGACGTCAAAAAAGCCAGAACGTCGCCAGCAACCACAGCGGGAACAAGCACTGCTAAAATCGGAGCCGACGTACAACAGCTCTCGTACGCGAGCGCGGCCAGTACATTGAGGATTGCGGTTCTGCCAAAGGAGTACCCTCAGGTCTCCCTCAGTGCTGACGAATTGTCGGTATTGGAGGATGCAATTATTGAGGAAGTCTGCCTTGGTTGGCCGCATAAACTGAAATTTAATGGCGTGCACTTCAGGGCGGGACTGTTGTTAGTCGACTGCGCTGGGCAAGAGACGGCAGATTGGCTCAAGGAAAAAGCCTCCAAGCTGAGTACTTGGAAGGGCAGCGAATTGATGGCATGTATGGGCGATGACATCCCCAAAATGCACAACATCACGCTGTTTCTGCCAAGAAGCACCGGGCAAGACGACAAAAAATCGCTCGCGCTCATCCAGGCCCAGAATGAGGGAATGATTGTCAATGCATGGAAGATCCTGTCGAGCAAGGTCGAAGGCAAAGGACAGCTCCTGGTAATAAGCATTGACGGTCAGTCAGCGAAGGCCATAAGTAAGGCAGGACATCAACTGCAACGGGGAAGATCCCCGTTACTGGCCTACGTAAAAACAGTAAGACGAGCTGTATGGAATTAACAGGTAGAGGAGCCAACACCATCCCTACCACGGCCGTATCCAGTTTGCCTGCCAACACCCCCCTCCCTCCCTCAATAACTCCCACCACATCAACAACCACAACCCAACCCCAATCCAGTTTGCCTACCAACACCCCCCTCCCCCCTCATTAGCTCCCACCACACCCACAACCACAACCCAACCCCAATCCAGCTTGCCTACCAACACCCCCCTTCCCCTCTTATTAGCTTCCACCACAACCACAAACCTACCCTCCCAAACCTCCCAACCCATCCAAACTTCCCAACCCGTCCAATCCTCCCAACCCGTCCAATCCTCCCAACCTTCACAAACCCATTCAACTTCCTATACTCGAAAACCCTCCCAGACCCCCGAACTAACCCACACCCACACCATAGCAGTCATCCAAAGCCAGGTAGAATCACTGGCAACAAACGAAGCAAAAGTCGGATGAGCGAAGAGATGGAGGGCATTGACCTCTCTCCTAGCCCATTCGATTTGAACGAGTCGCTTCCCATGGACGAGGAGGATGATCTGCTTGCAGATGAAGGGGCATTTGCCCCTAGCCAATAAAACAATGTCTGGACGCGGGATCAGAACCAGGCTAGCTCAGGTGAATATCCACCACGCTAAGGCAGCATCAGCTATCATAGCCAGAAAATTCACAGCGGACAACCTAGGGCTAGTTCTGATCCAAGAACCCTGGATTTACGGGGGCCAAGTTAGGGGCCTAACATGTAAGGACTCTAAGTTAATATGGGATACGAGGATTGACTCGCCCAGAGCATGCATAAAGATAAGAAATAACATAAATTTTATATGTCTTTCAGAATTTATGACGCGGGACTTGGTACCAATACAAGCCCAAATCGACATCGAGAGCAACCTCCGCACGATGGTTGTAGCATCAGCCTACTTCGCCGGTGACGACGCCAACATACCACCAGTCGAAGTCAAGAAGCTAGTGGACTACTGCATCAGCAAAGGACTACCACTGATGGTTGGATGTGACGCAAACGCCCACCATACAACGTGGGGTAGTACCGATACTAATCAAAGGGGTGAGTACCTTTTAGACTTTATTATCGAGAAAAATCTAGATATATTTAACGTAGGGAACACACCTACATTTGTAACTAGAGTAAGGAAGGACCCCGAACTTAAGTCGATTAGTTAGAGACTGGAGAGTCTCCAACGAACCTTCTATGTCTGATCATAGAATTATAGTGTTTACTTTAGAAAACCTGTTGACAGAGAACACCTCTGGCAGGAATCCTAAGAAAACAAACTGGAACCTGTACAAAAGCGTCCTAAAAGACTAGTCTTGAACGAATAGGTCCACAAGAAACGACTAATAGTAACCTTGAGTTAGAACACTTAGTTAATGAGTTTAGCGGGGCCATAAATGAAGCCTATGAACTCAGTTGTCCCCTTAAACCCATTAAAAGGCAGAAGGATGCTCCATGGTGGAACAATAATCTGTCAAAACTAAGATCCAAGGTAAGAAAGCTCTTCAATAAAGCAAAGAGTACTGGAGAGTGGCATAACTACTCTGCAGAATTGACCAAATATAATGGGGAAATAAGGAGAGCTAAGAGAAATAGTTTTGCAAATTTCTGTGAGGGCATTTCGTCGACACCTGCAGCAGCAAGATTATACAAGGCTCTAGCCAAAGATAACACATTAACCTCTTTGGCACTTCGTTACGCCGATGGTAGCTTCACTGAAAACGAGGAGCAAAGGTCAACCCTACTGCTAAATACTCATTTTCCAGGCAGCTTACCAATAGTAGGAAGTATGATAGAGAGAATACCTCTAAGGCCTAACCGGGAAGAATGGAAGATAGCTTCGACTATCTGTTCAGGCAATAGGATTGAATGGGCGTTAATTACCTTTCAACCTTTCAAATCACCGGGCGTAGATGGCATCTTTCCTGCGCTCTTGCAGAAAGGTAAAGAGGAACTGATGCCCTATCTTATTAGACTGCTTCGAAGTAGTATTGCACTTGGGTACATACCAAGTCTATGGAGAAGAGCAAAGGTAATTTTCATCCCCAAAGTGGGGAAAAAAGATACCACACATCCAAAGTCATTCAGGCCAATAAGCCTAACATCCTTCTTACTGAAAACTTTGGAAAAGGTAATTGATAACTTCATTAGATCGGAAGTATTAGTAAACATGCCCCTAAATCACCGTCAGCATGCTTACAGAGCGGGTAGATCCACAGAAACCGCTCTGTATGAACTAACGAATATAATACAGAGAGCTTTAGATATTAAAGAAACGGCATTATGCGCCTTCCTTGATATTGAGGGGGCCTTCGACAACACCTCTCACGAAGCAGTTCATTCGGCTCTAGAAAGGAAGAGTGTTCCTTGCACTATAGTCAGATGGATAAGTAAAATGCTTAGTACAAGAACGGCGGAAGCATACGCAGGACTAAACGTCCAGAAAGTCATCACAACAAGAGGCTGTCCGCAGGGAGGGGTATTATCACCCTTGCTGTGGAGTCTTGTAGTTGATGAATTACTAGAAAGTCTAACCTCCCAAGGGATTCGATGTATTGGCTTTGCTGATGACATCGTTATAACGGCACTGGGGAAATACGAAGAAACTCTCTGTGATATAGTCCAGAGAGGACTGTCTATAACCAAGAAATGGTGTATATCTGTGGGACTTAACATCAACCCTACCAAAACAACGATAGTACCATTTACCAGTAAAAGACTTTTACCTCGCATGAAACCCATTCGGTTGGCGGGAGATGTAATCGACACCCAGAGGGAGGTCAAATATTTAGGAGTTACACTAGATAGCAAACTCCTCTGGAACAAGCATGTCGAAATAACTGTCGGTGTAAAGCCACAAAGGCCCTCATGATATGCAAGAGACTTGCAGGTAAATCATGGGGCTGCAAACCAAACATCATAAGATGGATGTACACCATGATGGTAAGACCCATCATGACCTATGGGGCAATTGCATGGCATAAAAGAACCGAACTAAACACAACTAGGAAATCACTAGACAAATTGCAAAGGCTTGCATGTATATGCATAACAGGAGCAATGAGAACATGCCCTACAGCAGCGATGGAAACCATCCTTCATCTGACGCCACTACACGTGGTCATTGAAAATGCTGCTAAGGGAGCCATAATGAGATTTGCCAAGGAGGGTACTGGGACGGGTAAAATTATTGGAAACAGGGAAAAAGATTCGATAATCCGGTCCTCAGTAACAAACCTCATTGACATCCCAAGAGATGGTATGATCAAAAGATATAACTTCGAAAAACATTTCAAAACGGAGTTAAGTTGCAAAAAAGACTGGCTGGGCGAAACAATAAACTATAGTCTTAAAGAAAATACCATCAAATGGTACACAGATGGATCGAGGACGGCTGAAGGGACTGGTGCTGGAGTTTTTGGGCCTAGAACTAAACTCTCCTTACCGATGGGACAGTCCACTAGCATATTCCAGGCAGAAGTAAATGCCATAGGCATATGTGCTGGAAGAAACCTCGATAGAAAATATAAAAACCAAAACATTGCCATCATGTCAGACAGTCAGGCTGCACTAAAAGCACTAAGCTCCTACACCATCAGCTCCAAACTTGTTTGGGAATGCGTGATTAAGCTTAATAAACTGGGCAAGAATAACACTGTCACGCTTCATTGGGTACCAGGCCACGTTGGTGTCCAGGGCAACGAAGTGGCAGACTCCTTAGCAAAAATAGGTGCATCGACACCCCTTACAGGGCCAGAGCCCTACTGCGGAATAGGAGAAAACGTGATCAAAAACAAAATCAAAACAGAAGAGGAGACAAAAAGATCAAAGATCTGGAAAGAACTCCCTAAGCTAAGACAGGCAAAACTATTACTCGGGGACTACAACCGAGAGCGTTTTCTAACCTGCATTAGCTTAGGTAGGAACAACCTCAGGAAAATCACGGGGCTTCTCACAGGCCACTGTAGGTTAAGAAGACACCTCAACATCCTTGGCTTAGTGAGCAACGCGACTTGCAGATTCTGCAACACTCACGAAGAGACACCTGACCACATACTGGGGAAATGTGATGCACTCGTGCATCAAAGGCACAGGTATCTGGGCAAGCACCACATAAAGGAGAGCGAATTATCATCCCTTAAAATACTCCAAATACTTCGATTCCTCAGAGGAGCAGATTTGGAGGAAGAATTGTAGTAATGAGCCAACCTCATCCAGTTCTAGATGGGGGACACAATAGATCTTTAGGTCGCAGTGTTTTTATACCCCAATTTTTCATTCATTCATTCATTCAACAGTACGTCCGAAATGAAACTGGCTTTTTCACTAGAAGCCTATTTATAAAACTAACATTGGCGCGTTCGCCCGAGAGATTCAAATGTTTCTGTTATAGATCTATCATTTATCATTTTTAAATCTCTTAAGACTCAAGTTGGTTATTGGAGCACCAGCCCAAATGTGGGCACTTTAAAATTAGTGATACTTCAATTTGAGTTAAATTGAAAATCAATTTGTGTTTTCAAAAGTCTAATTCGTAAATTTTTTACATTGGGGTTTTATTTCTGCTTTATTCAGTCCATGAAAAAAAATAAATATGTACTAAAGTTGTCCAAAAATTCTGACATATACAAATTTATTATACATATTCATATTATAATTTGGAGAAGTTAAGGGGGAATTATTTATAATTTATAAATTATAAAACACGGAATTTTGTTTTTAAATATTTTAAAGCATATCAGTCGTTTTTCAAGCTCTTTGCAAACTCGATTTGCTGCATTTCCATCCATTCTTTTTTTGGCTTCAATCTTTTAAGTTGACCGTCCCAAACTAAATCTACGAGTCCGCCTTGTTTGGCGATAACACTCTTTACACGATTTGCAAAATCGATTGCCGATTCACCTTCTTGACGGTACATGGGGGGTAGATACCAGACATCACAAACGATTGCCCACGATGTCATCATCATGTAAAGATATTGCATCATGGAGTATTTTGAACTATTCCAGAAAGCATCTCCGAATCTTGGGTCGTATCTAAAAATAGGAAGAACATTTTTGTTTTCTTAACTTTGTCGTATATAAAAAATATTCTTACTTAATTGCCACTGGATAGATGATACCTCCAACCTCAAAACTACCTTTTTTAAATTGCATCACGGATGTATTATTTATACATGTTCCTTCAGGAAAAATTAATATCGGAGGATTTTTTGCATCAGAAACATGCTGACGTAGGCGCTCCGCTACTGTATGCCTGTCCTTAACTTCTGCGCGTTCAAACCATATGTGCGGAGAAGCTCTGGCGAGAGCTCTTTGTAATAATCCCAAAAAGCCACCATGCCTTTGCCCAATCTATAAATAGGTAGTTCTTTTTTAAAATTGAATAATAATATTTATCATACCTTATACATTTAAAACATAACGCAAATATTAATACACACACACATGAAATGGCAATCAATGTACATTATGTATATGCAAAGTAATACAAAATAAAAATTCCAAAGAAACTACATGGAAGAAAACTGATTTGTAAAGGGTGGTTCAACCATTATGCACGATGATAATTGTGAGTCACACCTTAACGTCAAGTTTTTTGCCCAACTTAATTTGACATTTCTTTGCTTCAGTGTTTGACAAATTCAACCATGGAGAGGTACACAATTGAGCAGCGCGTTAAGATTGTTGAAGCCTTTTACGAAAATGGGCGTTCAAATCAAAATGCATTTCGTGCACTTCGTTATTTTTTTGGCCAGCATAATCGACCAAATGTGTCCACAATTGGTAGAATTGTGTGCGAATTTCAGCAAACCGGCTCTGTAGGAAATGTGAGACACCTCTGCATGCTTGCCCAGTTCATTCAGCGGAAAACATTGTTGTTGTTCGATAGTGTGGCAGAAGAGCCGTCAACCTCGACTCGTCGTCGTGCTCAACAATTGAACATCTCACGAATTTTGAATAAAGATTTGAATTTACACGCTTACAAGGATCAATTGACTCAAGAGCTGAAGCGTACTGATCATTTCAAGCATCGTCAATACGCCGAATGGTTGGTTGAACAGACAGAAGTGAATGGCGACTTTACAAAGAAAATCATCACACTTTCATTCAGTGAATTCATTAACAGGTGGAATTGCAGCATTTGGGCAAATGAGAATCCACGAGTGATTGTTGAAAAGAGGATGCATCCACAAAGAGTCACTGTTTGTTGCGGTTTATGGACTGGCGGCGTCATCGGGCCGTACTTCTTTGAAAATGAGTTCGGCCAAGCAGTTACCGTAAATGGTGTTCGCTATCGCGAGATGATAACGGACTTCTTGTGGCCAGAAATTGAGGATATGAACCTGGACGATATGTCCTTCCAACAGGATGGTGCCACTTGCCACACAGCCAATGAAACAATGGCTCTTTTGCTCGAGGAATTAAATGGCCGTGTTATATCACGTGCGTCGTGGCGATGTTAATTCTCCGCCACCATCATGTGATTTTACACCGTCGGACTTCTTTTTTTGGGGATATTTAAAAGAAAAAGTTCACGTCAATAAAGCAAGAACATTTCAAGAGCTAAAGGATGAGAAAATTCGGCACATTAACGACATTGAACCTCAATTATGTCTCAGTCATATGAACCATCGGATAGAGATATGCCACCGAAGCCGTGGCGAGCATTTGGTCGATATTTTGTTTTACACATAATTGTCATAGATCCTTCTATCATAATAAAAAATATTGAAATAATTCTCTGAAAACTTTTTGTTTTATTTACAATTAACATCGTGCGTTTTCTTTGGACCACCCTTTATATTAGTTATCTACTAACAACAACACGGTCTTAAGCCCCATTAAAAATTAGAAAACCATACGCATACATATAAAATAATTAAAACGCTTGAAGACAACCAACATTATATAAGTTTAGTATTGGAGATATTTAAATGTTAAATAAGGATTTCTTATAAATACTCGTAGAAGAATTCACCTAGTTTTTGATAATATAAAAAATAGATTAGTTTTTTGATTTGCTTGGTTAAGTTTATTACACAATTTTTCAATAACATTTTTTTATTGAACATTAACATTTACTTTTCGCTTAAAAGTTAACATTTACTTTTCGCTTAAAAGTAATAACAACTAAGAATTTAAAGTTTTCTAGCACATATGGGGTTTTACGTAAAATATTGTCAGGTTTAAAATACATATCAGTCCAGATCATTTTTGGTGTTTCGTCTCCAGTTGCGCGGTTTTTGACAAAAAATTTTAATAAAAATAAAAATAAATTAAATTTACGACGCGTTTCCGTTTCGGAATAATATTCCATCCTCAAGTTTAAATTGACATACATTTCAAAATTTAAACTTGAGGATGGAATTTATTCCGAAACGCGTCGTAAATTTAAATTAATTAAAGTTGTGTAAATATAATTTTTTTTAAATAAAACAAGATAAAGTAAAAACATACTTTTGTTAATTTATTTTTATAAAATTTTTTTGTCATATCAGTCCAGTCTTAACTCTTGTCTGTCCAGTCTTAGCTCTTGTTCTACAGTAAAAGCTTTTTTATACAGTCCGAAAATTTTTCTTTGCTCTTTATTAAATGGAAAACGTTTTTAAAATAAATTCGGTTTGTTGCGGGATTTGCCAATTAGAATTGAGTGAAACCAGTTTATCCGTCAATGGGTTGCTGGTTTACTCATTACATGTTTTTCAGGCATAACACTAACAACATGTAATTGAGTTAAACTATACTCTGTCCAACAAAAATTGTCAGTACAGGCCTTATGGGAGAGCTTTTTCTAAAGCAGTGGCGCCTGATGCACCCTCACTACAATGCGTTAGGAAAAATGCCACTATAAAAAGAGCAAGCCACTGACTTTTCTTAAGGAATTGTTGTTGTAATTCTTTGCAAAAAGTTGTACACCCCAGCACGACCGTCGTATCCCACTGCTGATGAGATACTGTCAAGACCCAAGAGTGTCAAGTGTCACTCAATACGATCGTGCGCTCTTTATCTACATCAAACAGAGTTACCATTATCATTCTCAATTGCAAGCAAGGAGCTTTTTCAGTGGTTTTTATTAAGGAGCTTTTGGGATTTGAAGCTTTTGAGAACACATTTTAAGAAGATGAGTATGTTGAGTGTTGTCGTATTGCTTTTCAACTTAAAAAAAAGCGCCTATTATCTTACCGCTTGGTGTTGTGGGAAAAGGTAAATTGAATATTATTTTCAGTCGTTTTGAATCGGCAGACGATAGCCCTTCCCCCTTTTTTATCTCATTTGCGGCGATTTATAATGTAAACTACGGAATCCCTGTGAGAGCTTTAAAAGGCGACACACTTATGCATGGCAATGCAACCAGAATGAGAGATAAACGTCCTATCTTCCCTGTACTGACAATTTTTGTTGGACAGAGTATAGTATGCCCAACAAGGATGAATACGAATAAAAAAATAATGTGAATTATAAGTGACATAGAAAAAAGACACGGCATTTCTCCGCTTTACTTCAGCCGCCATCCCTGGAGATACAAAAATCTGAGACAACCACCACCTTCAGTCTCAGAACATCGTGCCACACATCTTTCCTATCCTTCTTTCTCTTCATTAACTTCACGCCCGCGCTGTGTTGAAACATTTAAAGGGTAATCATAATTCCTGCTCGGCATAAATCCTCGTATCAAACCCTCCTAGTGGGTGCCGGGCGGTAATGATCACCACAGAAATCTTGTGCGTTGTCAAGATGGGGATCAGCTAAGGTCAGGTCGCAATGTTGTAAGGTTCCTTTACTCCTCAATAGTTCAACCCTCAACAATGCGATTTTACCATAGATACAGGTCCCTAATTTTCAGTGGTGGTGTGAGCGATTATTCATAATCCGTGCCGAAGAAATGGAAGGCTGGGGGGAAAACCAGTCACTAACGAGCTCATTCGGATGCCCTGGCCGGGTCCGTCTTAATACTTGCCTTACCACGGTATATCGGCTCTGCCGGGACCAAAATTTTTTTTTTTAAACTATAAAATGAACAAACAAACGACACAAACTAACGACACAACTGACAACGAAGACGAACTCTTGGCCTCTAGCCAAGAGACACTGACAGGAAGCTCTCACGGCACAGAAACCTGTGCCGATGAGATAACTTCCAAACCTTCAGGGAGCATAGCGAGTACCAGCCATAGTACTCCTGTGCTCCCTAAACCGAACAATACTGCCAAGCCATCGGGTAGCAATGCCAGCCATAGCAATGCTTAGAACCAGTTCCTGCATGTCTCGTTTATTCTTAGCAAGATTGCCAAGAATGAGGCGGAGGGAACTTGTCACGAGAGGGACGCCGAGGATAAAATCAAGTACCAAAGGGTTATTGATGAATACAATAACCTTCTGACAAAAAAAAGAAAAAGGCGTCAAGCGAGACAGGTCTCAGGAAGAGACTTTACCTTCCCAAAAGAAGAGTAAACTTGATGGTAATATAAAGAAGAGAAAAGCCACATCTCTCAGAGCGGCGCAACCGCCTACTCTAAGCGAGGTCGTCAGGGATGACCTCCAGGTAGCGGTTGTAGATGAACTCTCCACCAACAGCAAAGGTCTGCTGTCGGTGTGGAGCCCAATCGAAGCCAAGCTCTCTGAGATGGTTTTCATGTACACCCTGTCGACAAGTGAGGGACCCTACCCCAGCTTCGACTCTGGGGAAATGCTCAGGGGATACAGGGTGATCAAATGCGAGGACGCGTTTTCAAGGGACTTCCTTAGAGGGCTTGAAGCTCAAGCTTATCCCAGCTAAGGAGATCCCTAGACAACCAAAGGCCCGCATCTGGTTGCCCCTCATGGGCATCAAACCGAGCGGACTGGAGCTGATCCGGGGTCTTCAGAGCTTGAACCCGCTGGTCCCCATGCACGACTGGGTCGTCATCAAGGCGGAAGAACCGCAAAAGACCAGCACTTCATACCTTCTGAGGATCACGAAAGAAAGCAGAGGGGCTCTCGAGAAGGCTGATTACAAACTCCGTTTTGGCATCAGGCATGCTAAAATCAAAATCCTGCAAGATCATGGACCAGATACTGATAAAGTGGATGAGAGCGCTAAGATCGGCGCTGTTGTCGACGGTTCGGTTGTCCTTGGCGCCGCAGGACCCTCAACCAATTAAAACGCGCTCAAGGTGATTCAGATTAATCTGAAGCACTCTAAATGTGCCTCAGATAATCTAAGAGTTTTCCTCAGTGAGGAAAACATTGACATTGGCGTAATTCAAGAACCATGGGTTAATGGCCTCAATGTAAAAGGCCTCCAAGATTACCAATACGACCTGTTATACAAAACAGTAACCCAAGAACAAGGTAATCCCAGAACTTGTACTTATCTTAGCTAAAAAACACTTAAAAGCTTTTTTGTGTCCCAATTTTAGCACTCCGGATTTGACAGTCGTCAGGCTGGAAGACAAAGACGCAAAGGGACTACTGGTGGCATCTGGCTACTACGATCACAACCGGCAATCACCGCCCGAGGAGGTGAGGAAATTGGTTGAAGCAGCTAATCAGCAAAAGACGAACCTCCTGATTGGATGCGATGCGAACGCACGGCACTCTCTCTGGGGTAGTTCCGATATCAACGAACGACGTGAGTCCCTTTTTGATTTTATTATTGATAACAACCTAATTGTTTGTAACAGAGGTGACTCACCCACCTTCGTTTTTCCAAGCTCGGAAAACTACGACGGGTGGGAAGATGTACTTGACATCACTGTTACAAACAACTGTAATTTGGTGGTGGAAAACTGGAGAGTTTCCTCTTTAAATTCCTTCTCGGATCATAGATGGATCCTTTTCAACATAGGTTTCAATGTAGAAACCCCCCCTCCATATAGAAATCCCAAAAGAACTGACTGGAAGAAATTCAGTCAGATCGCAAAATCCAAGCTAGGCAATTTATCATTAATTAGTGTAGAATCTGTGGAAGTTCTTGAATCTAAGGTAAAGACTTTCGAGGCAGCGATTAACACTGCCTTTAAGGTCTCCTGTCCAGTTAAATATAGCCGCAAAAAATTCCCTCCTTGGTGGAATGAAGATCTTTCTGCACTTAGAAAAATGACCAGAAAGATCTTCAACATATGTCAGAAGCAGAAATTCTTTCAACCATATAAAGACTGTCTAAAAGTGTACAAGCGAGCCATAGCAGCATCTAAGAAGCTTGGCTGGAGAGAATACTGTCACTCAATAGAAAATATTAAGGATTCTGCTAGACTAAGTAAAGTTCTGTCAAAGGAACATTGCAGCCCTTCATTTCGGAGAAAATGTGACGGTATCTGGACAGCCTCTCCAGCTGAGTCCTTGGAACTGCTTATGACAACACATTTCCCGGGTTGTGAGAATAGCTACCCCGAAACGCTTAGCACTACAAATACCATTATAGCTCATAGGGAGCAAATCAATTCTGTTATAACAGGAGATAGTATTTCATGTGCGATTAATACTTTCTCCCCTCACAAATCACCTGGCCCTGATGGCATAATCCCAATTATGCTGCAGAAACTGCAAGACTTGGCAGTGCCATGGCTAGAAATGATCTTCAAAGGTTGTCTCTATCTCAATCATGTACCCGAGTCATGGAGACATGTAAGAGTGGTCTTTATTCCGAAGGTCGGCAAACGAGGTCATGAATCCGCGAAGGATTTTAGGCCAATTAGTCTGACATCTTTTGTACTAAAGACACTAGAGCGCATCCTTGATACTCACATCAGAGTTTTACTAGAGGGTCGTCCTCTTGATGAATCGCAACATGCATACCTAAAAGGCAAGTCTACATGTGCAGGGCACATGAAGTAGTGCGTACAATAGAGAAGACGATTCACTATAAAGAATATACCCTAGCAACCTTCCTAGACGTGGAGGGTGCTTTTAATAACGTCCTAACTGAATCCATTCGCGAATCACTTGCTCACTTTGGTGTAGAAAGTTTCATATCTAAATGGATTGTATCTATGCTCAGTGACAGAAGGATCCAAGCAACGTTAGGGAACACAATTTCTACTAAGCATGTTAGTAGGGGAACTCCGCAGGGTGGTGTTCTCTCCCCTCTTCTATGGCTCTTAGTCATGGACAAAATTCTCGTCAAGCTCAGAGGTAGGGGCGTGAAAGCTGTAGCGTATGCTGACGATCTGGTTTTATTGGTATCAGGTAAGTTTACCACTGTGATTAGTGAAATCACTGAATTGGCTCTGAAAAAAGTTAGCAACTGGGCCACTAGCAGTGGACTAGGAGTTAATCAGAGTAAGACGGAACTGATGCTCTTTACTACCAGGACTAAAATACCTACATTCACCCTACCTCGACTTAACGGTCAAACTCTTTCCTTATCTTCCAAAGCTAAATACCTTGGAGTTATTCTCGACCCCAAATTGAATTGGAAGGTAAATATTGAAGAACGGGTTAAGAAAGCCTGTATAGCTCTATGCCTGCAGAAAGACCTTCGGTAAGAAGTGGGGCCTTCAATCGAAGATGATTTTGTGGACGTACACTGCAGTGGTACGGCCAATTTTGTCTTACGGATCGATTGTTTGATGGCCTGCACTTAGCAAGCAATATAACGTCGGAAAACTTAAAAGGGTTCAAAGAACGGCTAGCGTCGGCACTACAGGGGCTCTCAGATCATGCCCAACAGATGCCCTGAGCGTTATCCTGAACCTTTTACCACTCGACCTTCATATAAAATACCTAGCGGCATGCAGTGCTGTAAGACTTAAAGAATCTAACTGTTGGTTCTCCAAACCCTATGGTCATGGAAACATAACAAAATTGATTCCTCCGGATATCTTCTTATCGAACACCGACTACTGCGTACCTCCTCTTGGGCCAAGCGGGGATTTCAAAGCCATTTTGCCCACCAGAGAGGATTGGAAAAATGATGTTGTCACAAAAGATTTCGATTCGATAATCTTCACTGATGGATCTAAGATGGAGTGCGGTGTTGGTTCAGGAATTTTTTCCGAGCCCTTTAACATCTCCAAGTCCTTCAGACTACCAGACTTTGCGAGTGTATTTCAAGCTGAAATACTAGCAATCAAGGAGGCATGCAAGTTGCTCCAATCTAACCAAAACCAATTCAGAAATATAGCTATCTGCTCAGATAGCTAGGCGGCCATTAAGGCCATTAAATCATCTACATCTATCTCAGTACTTGTCCAGCAATGTCGGGACGAACTGGCGAGTCTGAACATTGACCTCCAGGTCACTCTCATTTGGGTTCCAGGTCACAGTGACATAGAGGGTAATGAACAGGCTGACGCTTTAGCTCGGCAAGGCTCGGCCTTACATAGCTCACTAGCGGAAAACGTAAATATTCCTCTTGGTGCTATGAAGAGAAAAATCTTCTCGATTTTTCTCAATGAATCCAACCGTAGGTGGAGCAGTCTCACAAACTGTGTCATATCAAGAAAGATATGGCCTACTTACAACAACTCACGTTCTAACGATCTAATATGCAGACCCAGGCGCGACATAGCCAGGATCACAGCAATATGCACCGGGCACTGGCCCATAGGAGAACATGCAAGAAAGCTAGGCATCCCCTACAACCCACACTGCCGTAGTTGTGGAGATCCACAAGAAAAAGAAACAGTGGTTCATTTTTTTTGCGATTGCCCCGCCTTAGCAAATTACAGGATGACTTCCTTTGGGAAAGCCTTCCAAGATGACCCCAGCGAACTTTCGGAGAAGAAAATCAAAGATCTGATTATCTTTCTGAATGCGACAAAATGGCTGTAGCAATGCTACGCTAAGTATATAAAAAGCCATTTTCTTCAGTACTAAATCCTTATTAGGTTGACACGAGTTAATGGTATCAAAACGGCGCACCCCAGCGCTAATTGAGTCGCGGGCCTAGGGCTGGCGACTACCATCTCTACCTACCTACCTAATCATAATTCCTTGAGCGCGGGTAGATTATAAAAAAGAAAAAAAAATGCAGATGAAAATTTTATTTGAAAGTGTGATACGTGCTAACAATTAACAATTTTAGCTTTTAAGGTTTTCGCGGTTGTTGGACATTATAAATAAGTATTTTTCGGATTATCCGCGTTATTTGAAATTTAAATATGAGTGCAATTTAGGACTCATCCCGAACGTTTCGCATCAAATTACATTGAGCGTGGTCACCGGGAAACTGCTGTTGAAATGTTATTTATTAGCTTGGCTCCGCAAGTTGTACCGGTGCGTAGACGGTTCTATCTCTGGATGTTGTTGTTGTTGAGGTGCAGGTTGTTGGGAGCAAACGACGCTCACTACATCGCAGGGTATTACAATTTTAATTTGGGATGCCCGTGTGGTATCGATATAAGTAAAGGTTTGAACTTTGCACCCACTCCACGACGTATGCCAGTCGAAAACATCATAGGTAGTGTAGAAGAATGCATCTCGCGCAATAAATTCAACAGCATCGATGCTGAAACAATTCGGCAAGACGTAGCGGTTATGGTAAGACGAGCAAAAACACCATCAACAATGAATGTAAGCAATTAATTACAGAAGCGCTATATACGTCCCATCTCTTTCAACTCGTATGATAGCAGCACCGATAAGAAATAAAGAGTTGACGAGAATAGCTTTTAAATCCGCTAACACCTTGAAATCTTTACTCTTCATCAACACGAAGGGAATGATCGACAACATGGATAAGTCAGACGTTGTCTACAAAATCGATTGTTTAGGTGGGAAAGAAATGGGATGTTCAGCGGTATACATAGGCACTTCTAAACAAAAGCTGCGCAATCGCCTCTCCGGCCACCGCGCCGATATCAAGAATGGTGGTGCTCAGAAAACTGCACTTGCACTTCACTGTATAGAAGAAGAACATAGACCAGACTTTGATAATGTGAGGGTATTAGAAGTAGAGAGGCACCATGGAAAAAGAATGTTGTTAGAGATGTTGCACATCATAAACACAAAGAACACAGTCAATAGACGGTCTGATTGTGATAATCTCTGCAACATGTATAGCCAACTTGTTAGGAGAATATGAAACAGTGGGGAATTACTAAATTAAATTGTTCTTTTGTGTGAAATTAAGCAGTTTTGTTTTTTGGAATGTTTTGCTTATATAAAAAGAAAGAAATTTTCAAAAATTGTAATGAATTAGTTAAATGTTTGTCAATTTTTGCTAAATTTTAATTTATTTTATCAAAGGGCACGGTAGTGCCCAGCCAAGTTCTGGCACTACACCCTTTTTACAGGAACAAACTCAGGCGACTTTTGACCCCTCCCTATCTTCAGTACCAATCAAGTCATAAACTTGAAATTCCGAATATTTGCTAAGCTAGTCAGGCACATGCGCCTGACCAAATTTCAATTTTCTAGCATAAGCGGTTCCTGAGATATAAGGCCTCAAAAATCACAAAAACCGTAACTGACTGACTGACAGATCATCAAAATTATGGAGCACTTCCCGACATCGTAGAATCTTGTAATTTTGCACAACGGTAGGTCTTGTCATGTAAGCAGAGGAAAAAATCGAAAAATTGAAATTTTCCATTCAGGGGGCGTGGTATCCGCCCACTTTCTCCGAATTGTCTCCGAATTGGTGTTGGTTGAATGGAGCACTTCCTACTGCTGTAAAACGATGAAATTTGGTGAACCGGTAGGGCTTATATTGCATATAAAAAACCAAAAATAAACACCAAGATTTTCCTTTCGGGGGGCGTGGTATCCGCCCACTTTCTCCGAATTGGTGTTGGTTGAATGGAGCACTTCCAACTACTGTAAAACGATAAAATTTGGTAAAGTGGTAGGGCTCAAATTGCATTCGAAGAAAAAAATATAAAATTAGCGGTTTTTTATTCAGGGGCGTGGTATCCGCCCACTTCCTCAGAACTGATGTAAATCATATATGGCGCACTTCCAATTGCAGTAGAACAATGAAATTTGGTAGAACGGTGGGGCTCAAATCGCATATAAAGGACCGAAAATAAAAATCGAGGTTTTCCATTCAGGGGCGTGGTATCCGCCCACTTCCTCAGAACTGATGTAAATTATATATGGCGCACTTCCAATTGCAGTAGAACAATGAAATTTGGTAGAACGGTAGGGCTCAAGTCGCATATAAAGGACCAAAAATAAAAATTGATGTTTTCCATTCAGGGGCGTGGTATCCGCCCACTTCCTCAGAACTGATGTAAATTATATATGGCGCACTTCCAATTGCAGTAGAACAATGAAATTTGGTAGAACGGTAGGGCTCAAATTGCATATAAAGGACCGAAAATAAAAATCGAGGTTTTTCATTCAGGGGCGTGGTATCCGCCCACTTCCTCAGAACTGATGTAAGTTATATATGGCGCACTTCCAATTGCAGTAGAACAATGAAATTTGGTAGAACGGTAGGGCTCAAATTGCATTAAAGGACCGAAAATAAAAATCGAGGTTTTCCATTCAGGGGCGTGGTATCCGCCCACTTCCTCAGAAATGATGTAAATTATATATGGCGCACTTCCAATTGCAGTAGAACAATGAAACTTGGTAGAACGGTAGGGCTCAAGTCGCATATAAAGGACCAACAATAAAAATTGAGGTTTTCCATTCAGGGGGCGTGGTATGTTTAATTTATATGGAGCACTTCCGATTGCTGTAATTAAGGTAGGTATGTTAGTGTTATGTATCTTGCCAGGATAAGAAGAAATAATTGAAGCGCAAATTAAAACAACCAATAACAAAAAGAAAATATACCAAAAGAAATAGGAAGCTATAAACTAAGTTGATTTTAGTAGGAAGAGTCCACCCTTCTATCTTTCCTTATCTTTCGAGATTTTGACATGCCAAAATATTTAAATCTTTGCAAAAAGGAGTGAGATCAGACCAAAAACATAAATGTTAAAAAAAGAGCCAAGTTCTTCTATACAAAAACCTTTGTGTAACAAGTCAGCCGTGAAAAGTAATGAGATCTAAAAGTGCGCCAAGTTCTTACTTCATGAAGATTTAATACCGAATATTTAAAGTAGAATAATATTGAAACAGCTACAATGTAATAGAGAAATTTTATTATTTAATGATTACTGAGTAAAATTTGATGGGCTTACTTGGCAAGTTTTTTTTTTATGCCCAATTCAAACGGTTTTAAAAATATATATATATTCGACTGCCCGAAAAATTTAAAGTTATAGTAGTTATCCCGAATAACTAAGGAACTAAGGAGAAAATAAAACAGGAAAAACCCTAAGGAAAAAGTGCCATTAGGCGATCAGAAAGTAGCAGGTAGTAGCGGCAGCTACGCATGGTAGTTTTTTTCTAAAATTTATATCATATAGGATTATTTATAAGGAAGGCACGCACTTAAAATGAATGATTTCAATTAATTTTGACCTTCATTTATCTGAAAAAAATGAAAATTTTACTAAGTAATCTTATGTTGAACATTATTATTTGCAATAATACAAACGTTAATTATGTAGGCACGCAGCCAAAAGGCTCAATATTCGATGATTTTTTCGATTTGAAACACTTTCGCACTATCTCGATGGTTCATTTTATATATTGAATAGTTAAAACTAAATGATATATGTATATAATATTATAAATTCCAAAACCTGAATATTTAATAATAATATCTATATATTTCGACGCATGGCAAAAGTTAAAATTTGCACGGATAAGCCCATATGGGTCGTTTTAAAAAAATTACATTTTTAGCGTTATAGCTTCTATTTTTTTTTTGCATTTCAATTTTAAGACTTGAAATTTGGCATGGAACTGTGTTTATATGTCAGCAGTATAAAAAAAAATTTGCAGATCGATTGATGGTAACGAATAGCCATGGTAATTAATAATGTGTAATCTCCGTGGCCTTTTTGAGATGTGATTTTGATGCTTAATCAGTTTTATTAATATTTTTAATGATAAAAATGATTTTTTTTTAAATTTTGGGCCTTGTCGTTTGAAAGGCCTTCTCTTAATTCAATATTATGATATGCAAAAAAAAAATTTTTTTTTGTTGTCCCAATACTTAGTTGAGTGAGTGTGACAAGATTTTGAAAAAAAAAAACATTATTAAACATTTTCGCTTTTTCACACAACTAAACAATTTTTAATAATTTTGTACGATGCATCATCTTATACTCGTAGTACGTCAAAAAACCTTCAATTTCATGTTTTATTATAATTTAATTATTTCAGTTAATTCCTTTAAAATTTACATACAAAATAATTTTTTCATCCGAGTAAAAATTCAGTGTAATCTCCGTGGCCTTGTTATCTTTGTACCATGTTAATATTTTTTAGTCTAACCAACGCCAAAAGAAAGGTATTTAATCATACTTGAACCTAATATAATTTGGATGACATTGAATTACATTGACTATATTAAAATTAAGAAATAGTCGATTTTGTAATCTCCGTGGCCATTTTCGTATTTGTTTTTTAATAAATGTTCTTTTAGTTTATAATGGCTCATATTATTATTAATTTCTTTATATTCTAGATAAATATACTGAATTTCATCATTCCTTACAGTATTGGTACCGTAAACGTTCCAAGAAAGTTATGTGCCGTTATTTAAAAATATTTTGTTGACTCCTTCATGCTTTTAAACAAAATCATTTCGTAAACAAACAACTTTTTTATTAATTATCCTATTAAATTTAGTTGCTTTCCACAAAATTTTAACTATTCATTGTTACTATTTATTTTGTGGATTATTGTTATTTTATGCAAGAAAAGAACATTTTTAATACATTCGAAATTTTCAATTTTAATTTTTATCGAAAAATACTCGTAAAATGAAAAATATTTGAAATTATTTTTGCGCAACTCCTAGAATTCCTTTTCTACTTGTTTACTATAGATTTAGAAACTAAAACCCAAGAAAAACTGAAAAACAATTTTTTCAAACGATCAATAAAAAATGTCAATTTTTAAAAAATGACACACATATGTACATATATTTCGAAACTGACGCGATTTGAATAATTGGGTTTTGGTATATTGTGGGGATTAAAGTGTTTAAAGTAAAAATTAATTAAAACATAAAGAGAAAAGCAAAAAGAGGATTGAAAATCCCAAGTTTGTTAATAAAACGAAGACGTTGCAGTGTGGATTAATAAGAATTTTTATTACTGGTTGCGTTGCTATTAGAGTAAATTTCCTTTGTATAAAGTAAGTTATTTTTTTTTAAAATTTGAATTAATAATCCAAAGAGATGTATAGTACGTTTAAGATAAATTGAAAATATAATAACAAAAAGATTATAAAAGATAAAATATATATTTTACAATAAGTTAGTAACTATAACATGGAAAAGGGATGAGAAGGATAAGAAGAAAGGGATGATACACTGAGAGGTGTAACGAACTGCAACTCAACAGGTTTTTTTTTGTGTTACAACGAGTCCTCATTTTAGCCACTACTCATTTCAAATTTAATGTGAATGTATGAGACCGTGTATCGCCACCGTTCCCGATCGGCGGTATTCTCCCGTAAAAAGAGACTTGTAGTTGTAAATGGCCAGAAGAAAACTGTTGCAAAATCAAAAGAAGTTTTCTTTCCAAAAGTAAAAGTAACCACATAAACCTACGGAGTGCTAGTCAATTTGTATTTTTTTATTTAGAATTATTTTCATTTATTAAAGTACATACGTATATAAAAATTATTATAAATAACATAAGTGAAACACTGTAAATACAAACATCTTAATTTACTTAGAAAATAAAAGTGAAACTTATCAGAGAATCGAAACTCTAACGTCTTACAAAATAGGAAACAAAACCGAAAAAAAAAGGTATATCACATTATTGTGCAAGCTAATTTAAAAATAATGCATATCGTCGGTTTGTTGCTGTGATCACTTAAGTGCAATTTAGATTGAATTATTACAAACTTGAGATTTTTGATCATATCTAATAAATTATTAAGCCATTAAAATAGATTAAACTGTATTTTAATAAGTCTACGATGTTCTCATTTAAAAGAATGAAAAATTATCAAAGATTAATTTAAATCATCTTTTAAATTGTTACTTAGTGATCATTTGCAGTGATCATTTTCAGTGCAGTTTAGTAATTCACTTTTTTTTTATTTTGTTTGTGTAGCTAAACTACTTTATAAACGCCCCCAAAGTTCGAATCCAGGCAGCGGATAACCTATATACTTTTTTTTTATTAATTATTAATTCTTTTAATTGATTTTTTTTATGTTTTAACGTCATTTTTGTATTTTTTTTATAACGTAAATTACAAATTTTAAAAGCGCATATCGTGGGCGCGAAGTCAATTTTAACTAGCCACAGGTAGCATAGTTATGTGTACATATTTAAACATATATGTATATGCAATGCTACTTGTTTGCACTAATGATTTGTTCACTTTTGTAAGGGAAAAAATTATTGAAAGCATTATATATTTTTAAAGCAGTGTAAAAGTGATAATATCAACAGATAAGTTTATCTCATCAACCTGGATGCTGTGGCCACAACATTTGCAGCTCTATGTTTAAACACCGAAAATAAATGTGAGTCATTGTTCTGAACACTTTTATATTCAATTGCATTTAAATATATAAAGTCTTTCAAAGGGGTGGGGAATATTGTGAAAATTTAGTAGTTTTGAGTGAAGTGCACTCAAATGATAATTCGTGCATATACATGCATATTTATCTATGCGCGGTGTGCTTACCTGTGGGAAATAGAAACAATTTACTTTCGTACTTACGTATGTGCTTAAGTACATATTTTAACATTATTTAAACCAAAAAAATTTTGAGAATTTGAAAGACATAGTCTTTTGTAAATAATAATTTAACTTGTTTAAATAATTCCTTTTTGTATTAACTTACATATAATTATAATTTGTTTGGTTAAAATTCATTTGATTTTGTATAACAGAATGAAACAAAATTCTAATAATTATAATGTTTGAAAAGAAAATTTGATACAAAATTGCTTTTTAATTTAAAGGATTAATAAAATGCACGACTGGATCGCACGAACTTGCTCTTATGTAAAAGTACTTTGGAATTTAAGATACATTTTATAAATATAAAACATGGATTTAATGAGATAATAATGTTCAAATGCATAAAATTGCCGTCTGGTTTCCGGAAAAGTATGAATTTATACAAATAAACCTTAAAAAATCGTTTTATTATTAAATTAATTTTTTATGTAAGAAATTTCTCTAAAATTTTTCAAGAAAAAATGTGGGATGCGAATTTTAAGTATTTAATAATATTGGTTTTAGGAAATAATTTCAAAAAATAATCGTTCATAGGTTTTGAAGATATTGATTTAAAAAAAAATTAAAAAAAAAACCCAATAAATATTTTTTCGAATATTTTTATATACAATATTATTTTAAACTTAAGGGGACTTCTGCTAAAAATTTTGGGTTAAAATCCTTAGAGCCGTTAATGAGAAAGTCGAAAATAAAAAAAAACGGGTCTATGGCAGGTACCCCTAATAACATTTTGCCCCAAAAATTTTGTTTACCAAAATATAGTCCATGTCCATAATATTACACATAATTTTTTTTATCAAAATCGTTAGAGCCGTTTTCGAGATAAATAAGGTTTTGCATTACGGGTGTATGGGGGGTACCCTTAGTTTTGGAGCTAAAAAAAAAATTTCAATTTCTCCTCTAGGGAATCACCGAAGACCCTTAACTACCGAGATTGAAAGAAATAGGTCCAGTGGTTTAGGCTGTAGTGAGAGGTACAGACATACAGACACACTGAAACATGTTTTTTGTGTACTAAATTTTCCTTAAAATTTTTATACAAAAAATTGATATGCAAATTGTTAGTATTTAATAAAATACATTTTAAAACGTAATTTAAAAATTTAATCGTGTATCGGTTTTCAAGATATTGAATTTTCAAAAAAAAAATTGTATTATTTTTTTAAAAATCCAAAAACTATTTTTTCGAAAAAATTTTTAGTTTATATTTTTTCAAATGCAAAGCAGCTCCTCCATAAAAATTTTGGTTAAAATCGTTAGAGCCGTTGGTGAGAAATTCGAAAATCAAAAAAACCGTTCTATGACAGGTACCCCTAATAACATTTCCCCCCAAATTTTTTTTTCACCAAAATATAGTCCATGTCCATAATATCACACCTAATTTTTTTTATCAAAATCGTTAGAGCCATTTTCGAGATAAATAAGATTTTGCATTACGGGTGTATGGGGGGTACCCTTAGTTTTGGAGCTAAAAAAAAAATTTCAATTTTTCCTCTAGGGAATCACTACCGAGATTGAAAGAAATAGGTTCAGTGGTTTAGGCTGTAGTGAGAGGTACAGACATACAGACACACTGAAACATGTTTTTTGTGTACTAAATTTTCCTTAAAATTTTTATAAAAAAAATTGATATGCAAATTGTTAGTATATTTAATAAAATACATTTTAAAACGTAATTTAAAAATTTAATCGTGTATCGGTTTTCAAGATATTGAATTTTCAAAAAAAAAAATGTATTATTTTTTTAAAAATCCAAAAACTATTTTTTCGAAAAAATTTTTAGTTTATATTTTTTCAAATGCAAAGCAGCTCCTCCATAAAAATTTTGGTTAAAATCGTTAGAGCCGTTGGTGAGAAATTCGAAAATCAAAAAAACCGTTCAATGACAGGTACCCCTAATAACATTTCCCCCCAAATTTTTTTCTCACCAAAATATAGTCCATGTCCATAATATCACACCTATTTTTTTTTATCAAAATCGTTAGAGCCGTTTTCGAGATAAATAAGATTTTGCATTACGGGTGTATGGGGGGTACCCTTAGTTTTGGAGCTAAAAACAAAATTTCAATTTTTCCTCTAGGAAATCACCGAAGACCCTTAACTACCGAGTTTGAAGAAAATACCTCCGGTAGTTTAGGCTGTAGTTCGAGGTACAGACATACAGACATACAGACATACAGACATACAGACATACAGACATACAGACATACAGACATACAGACAGACAGACGGAATTGTCGGACCCACTTTTTTCGTCTTCGCTATCATCGTAATGTCAACTTTGATCAAAATCTCGAGTTCGATTTTTTTTCCAAATGCAGAACTTGCCCTATAGTACCTATATCGCAAGTAAAAATGAGGATTGATGGAAATGGTAAGAATGGGATGAGGATATGAAAGATGGTGAGGAAAGGGGTAACTTAGACGAGATAGGTTACCATGGCAGGGTGGGTAAGAAAATATTCTCGTGACGTCATAACACCGCGACTTAGAGTCTGGCATGATTTTTGTCTGCGCGGTTTTGATAGGGGTCAAGAACTTACTCCCTCCGACGAGCGTGAGGCCGGTCAAGCATGCCAGCACAGACCCCGACGGCTTCCAAGAAGCCCGCAACAGAGGAGAAGAAGTCTAGTTTAGGGGTTGCTTTAGCGAGAAAAGCAACCAAGGTAGGGAGGGCAAGGGCAACAGTACTCGCACATCTATAACAACTGTGATGTTTAGACTGGCAGATTTTTTTTGTAGCGAGCGAAAGGTCCAAGAACCACCCTCACGACTGAGCTAAGGGTTCTTAATTGCCAGTATGGACCAAACGGCAAAGAAGCTCGTTACAGATGTCTTGATCCTGTGACAATTTCCCGTCTGTCTGGTCTTTGCGATGGAGTTTCCCTGTTTTGCGCATGGGCGATTAAACGTCGCGTGTTTGCGAGTCGGAAAATCATCATCTTTATATATTTACGCCACGCAAAAAAAGGCAGATAACATAGTACATCAGAAAGCCTTAAATTTATTGATTAAGTGTATAACTGTGTTGCATTTAATGTAGATACGAATTTTGTATTAAGTTTTGACCACATTTTTCAAAAATATATGTAGGTTCACCGGGTCATCTAGTAAATAATGAACATAAACAAATACTCGTAGATCTACAACTAATTTAACTTTGCTGAATTTGTTTCCTTCACCCTCTCAGCCGTAGAGATTTAAGTTATGATTTGAAAAAAGTTACATTATACTACTCGTAATCCATTTCAAAACTACCCTGCTCGTCTTTAAACCTACATTTATCAGGGGCCTGTTTCACAGATCATACATCACATACATTACATACATCATTACAATAAATTGATTATCATACATTACATCAAATTACAGAATCTCATTGGAAATATTCCAGTCGATTACAATGGTGTATGAGAGTGGTCATACAATAATTCTATGAAACAGAAATGATACATCAAACCTGACAAAATCATACATTGTATGTAATGTATAATTTGTGAAATAGGCCCCAGATCTGACTTCTCCATGAACTTCTTAAAAACCTACGCCTACGATTGTCATCAAACATTCTAGAAAAATCTTTCAAAAAATAAAACGAGACGTTATAATGTTTGCATTAGTGCACCCATATGATCAAAAAAATTGTGTGGCAAAAAAAATGTTTACTGTTTTAAATTTAATAGTAATTACAATAATATGAAAATCCATACGTATGCCTGCAAGATATTAGGTCTCTTAGGGTACTGCACTAGTTGAAAGAAATAATAAGATGATTTTTTGTAAGCACAGTGACAGTGGAGATAAATCGGTGACTTTGTACAGATTTCAATAAATTTGAAAAATTTTATGATAAATATTGAATTGTTATTTAATTTTTTTTTAATAGTCGAGAGATCTATCCTGATAACAAAAAAAAACGAAATATGCAACTATAGATATAGCACACTATACATTATATCATACATCCACAATTAATGGCCCATTTTCATACTTCAATATCAATTCAATGCTTAAATGTTGAGCGGTTTAATAGTGTATCCAATTAAATAAAAATAAGAGAATCATCAGCCATACACCAAATTATAAAAAGAATGTTAATTTATAAAAAAAAAAATTGAAAAAAGCTTATTAATTGTTTTTTTAAATTTGGAATCGAAAACCAAATTTATTTTAAAATATAATATTTTTTGTTTTAAATATAATCTAAATTTTGAAATGTAATGCATCTTTTTGCGAAGCTGTCACAAATTACATACCAGAGAATATGTTGTATCACACATAAGCACAAGTACATCAATGGGGCTGGTATGATTCGCCACGCATATTCCACTACTTGGACGATTTTCAATGTTGTGATAGTAAACAACAGCGGATATTGCGCTCGATAATAATGAAAAGCAATGTCCCAGCACATCATGAACGATTGCTCGCTTTTTGTCTCCTTCAGGCAAACATCCAACGACAGACGTACACACTGTGAGCCAAATAACCTAACATATTTATTGTTCAATAAGGAAGCAGTTAAAAAAGTTGTAAAAAAAATGTTTTCCTTAAGTTTAACAAATAACAAACAAAGAAAAAAAAAAGCAAAACAAACAAAGCAAAACACAAAATGCATTATTTTTTTAAACAAAAGCGAGTAATTAGAGATTCCAAAGAATTCCGACAAGCATTTTTCCATGTATGATTCTCACCAAAGAAAACGTGCAATCTGTAGATAGAACTGCAATATCAATTGGCGAAGTGTGATTTGCAACACAAAAACCTACTGTTTTCGGTTTATATTGTTCATTATGCACTGTTATCACAGTTGACAACGATCGCGCGAAAATTCGAAAAGTTAATTTATAACAAAGGCTCGCTACTGGTTTGCGAATAAAATGAAACGGTATTAACGCGGCCAAGCAATTCATTACAATAGCTATCAAAACCTTGGTTAAATAAAACGGAAATTAAATAAAACTTTTTTTCTAAATTATAAAAATAAATAAATTTTTTAACTTACTCCTATGAAACAAACAATAACTCTTAGAGGCATTAAAATAACATAGCGCACAAAAAATCCAATCATCCAAATTATAGTTAATTTCCATGAAATAAATTCATAACGACGATTGGTTCGTGTTAGTAGGTTCCAATTTTTCAGTTCTTCGGCCTCAAATCGAGATGTTACTTCATCCTCAATAATAGCCTCGACTCCTGCTTTTACATAAGTTAAACACTTTTCAAGTTGGAATGAAACTTGTACCTAAGGAAAACAAAACTTATATAAATATTTAAGGAATTTTAAAGTTTTAGTATTTACATTTTTGGATTCTGGTTGAATGTTTGAAAACGACTCTTTATCTGTTAAAGGTTGCAGAACATTGTCTCGACTGATAACACTGTTTCCATTCAAGGACACACCGCATTTTTGTTCCTCAAAAGCGCCTTCAAATTTTTGTTCATCTGTTTCTTTTGATTTTGTAGCGTTAATATTGTCATTTCTTTGGGAAGATTCAATATTTGCTCGACCAAACTAAAATTTATAGAATAAAAAGATGTTTTTTAAAAGAGGAGAAAGTTATTCTGTTTATAATAAAGCAATCAGTCCAGTAATAATATGTTCCCACCAAACCGAATGAAATTTCGCCTGAAAACTGTTGATCTTTAAAATTGATGGAACAAGATTTCAAGGAGATTTTAAGGAACGAAATTCAAATCAACGAAATCTTGCAACACTCATTTGAAATCACAACATTTTTCAGCTGAAATCTCATATTATGGTTTGGTGGGAACATAGCATAAGGCTTAATTCTTTGGCAATACAAATTAATTATGTATTTTCAAGAGTAAGATGAACACAACCTAGAACCTATTTGTAGTGAAGTAGTAGTAGTAGTCGGATCTTCACCGTTCGCAGTAGTGATATGCATAATCAAATGATTTGAGAGAACAATCGAAAAATCTCGAGATGTTGTCTGAATAGATTATATAATTCGAATGCGCCCACCACTAGTTTTTTTATATATATATTATACGCGCACTCAAGGGGTTATAAATACCCTTTTAATGTTAAACACACTGCGAGCAATTAGGAAAGAAGGATAGGATTAGAAAAGAGATACAGATGCACATTGGTTTTGAATGTCTGCACATTCCAATGAGGGGGAAATATTGAGCCGGGTAAAGCATTCCACATTTGTGTAGTCCGACTAAAAAACTAAAAAACGTTCGAAATTGGGCTCAAGGGTAAACTGATGAGCATTCCTAGAAGTACGTGTATTACGGTTGAATTGTTTGAGAGGAGGAATGCAACTAACTATTTCACAAGAGCGGTAAAATAATGATAGACATGAAACATTGCGGCGGTGCTCGAGAGATAGAAATGTTTCAGTTAGATAACGGTCGCCTATCATTTTATTGCTCTATTTTGAATTCTGTCCAAGAGACTCAAGTGGGTTTTTGGAGCACCTGCCCAAATATGGGAATTGTACTCGAGCTTCGAAAGAATAAAGGTTTTATATATTACATATTATTCAGATGGGGTACAAAATTACTTAGAACTTAGTTAAGTAGCCTCTTTACAGCTATCAAACCAGGAGTTTTCTTTCGGTTTGATAGATTTTATCCTATTCGGAATAAAATTTCTCATACCGTAAAGAATCAGATTTGAGACCATATCAGCACTGGAATCTTCATCACTATCGAGGAAGCATAGTGACCAGTTAAATTTCCCGAAGAAATCATTGAGACCGTCCCAGTTGGCTTTCGCGTACAGCCAAACGGTTCTCACAGGGTTTTTTCTTTAACTGGGGTTTGTTGACACGATAAATTTGCAGATATGACACAGTAGTCGTATGGTGTACTTATCCGGGTCAGAGGTAAGAAACAAGACTAAGGTGTTGGCGGGTTGACCTACAACGTCAGGAATCCGAGTTGGCTCGTCAACAAACTGAGTTAGGTGGTTTAACTCAGCAAAAATCTCGACATATCTAAATAATAAAAGTAAAATTTTGTAAGCGAAAGGACATCGGTTGTAGTTCAAGCCATGTCCGAAAAAATGTTGGTACTATATCCTATCTCAGTTATCTGAGCAACGGTGCTAGGTTAGGTTAGGTTAGGTTGGAGTGGCTGTCTAGTTGTTGTTGACTCACTTAGACCTCAAGGATCCGTTGTGATACCACTAAAGAAGTTACTCATGGGAGAGTAATGCATTTAAACAAACCATTTCGTGCTTTTAATGAAGTTAGACAGACATTTTGTGTCGATCGTTGCCAGTTCACTGGTATTATCGAAGAAGGGATTACCGAGATATTTATTCCTTCTATTGGAGAGTGCTGGACATGTACATAGAAGGTGTTGGACTGTTTCCTCTTCCTCCTCGTCCATGCAGCTTCTACAGAAGTCATTTGTGTAGACTCCTAGCCTCAAAGCATGTCTACCTATGAGGCAGTGTCCTGTTATAACTCCGATTGTAGAGCTTATATTTTGTCTGCTCAGGGAGATCAAGCCTTTTGACCGTTTTAGGTCTATGCTTGGCCATATTTGTTTAGTTGCCAGGCAGGTGGTACCCTGTGACCATCTAGCATTTATTGATTCTAGAGCATATTGTTTGAGAAGATATTTGCATGTAGCAAGTGGTGTTCCTATGTTATGTTTTTGTCTAACAGTAGGCAGAAGTGTTCCGTTTTTGGCGAGCTCATCAGCTTTGCAATTTCCCGGAATGTATCTGTGGCCCGGCACCCAAATAAGGTGAATATTAAACTGTTCTGTCATCTCATTCAGAGATGATCGACAATCGTGGACTATTAGAGAGTTTGTGGAGACAGACGCGAGAGATTTGAGAGCGGCCAGGCTGTCCGAGAAGATTCGTATATCCTTGCAAGATATAACGTTTTCTTTGAGCCAGGATAGTGCCTCTTTAATCGCCATTACTTCTGCCTGGAATACACTACATTGATTGGGAAGTCTATATGAAAGACTGAGATTCAGTTGTTCCGAATAGATGCCACTTCCAACGCCGTAATCGGTCTTTGAACCGTCTGTATAGAAGTGTACCGCATTGTCTTCCAGGGGTCTCTCTTCTTCCCAAGACGATCTTGAAGGGATGGAAACAAGGAAGCTGTTATCGAATACCATTTTTGGGGTGGTATAGTCTAAGCGATCTGGGATAGATCTGAAATTGTCTAAAATAGTTGTATGACCAGTATTGTTACTGATCCATTGAGAGGTGGCTCTAAGTCTCACGCATGAGTTGGCTGCCACCATTTTGGAGAAGATGTCAAGAGGTGTTAGGTTTAAAAGCACTTCCAGGGCTGCGGTTGGTGTTGAACGAAGTGCTCCTGTGATGCACATGCCTGCTGACCGCTGGACTTTGATGAGTTTATTTAGATTTACCATCTTGTCCAGTGCGGTACACCATACGACAACTCCATAAATGAGTATCGGTCTGATTACCGAGGTGTATAGCCAGTGGGTTATTTTTGGGGAGAAGCCCCATTTTGAACCTATTGCCTTTTTACAAGTAAAAAGCGCTACGGTAGCCTTTTATACTCTTTCATCAATCTTTGCCTTCCAATTTAGTTTTTTGTCTAAAATGAGGCCTAAATATTTGGCTTGATCGGAAAAGGTTAATTGTATTCCTTTAATCTTGGGTGGGATGACGTCCAAGCCACATTGCTTAGCCCACTTTGTTAGCCTATTTAAGGCATTTTGTAGGAGTTCTGAGAGAACTTGGGGATGTTTCCCAGATACAGATATTGCAACGTCGTCAGCATACGCAATCACCTTGAAACCCTCTGCTTCCATTGATGTTAGTAGTTCGTTTACTACCATGTTCCATAAGAGAGGCGAAAGGACCCCACCTTGGGGGGTACCTCGATTCACCGATCTGGTGGTAGTAAAACTTCTCATGCTGGAAGTTATAGTCCTGCTTTTGAGCATAATAATAAAGAGCAACGGTGCTGATTTATACAAATCTTGAACAATGTGATGTGGGGGTCACGGCCAACGACAAAAGGTAGTTGAGCGAATGCGTCTCTCGTTCTTAGTAGTCTTGGTTAAGCAATCGTAATTGATGGTCCTTCCTGGTACTTGAAATTAAAAGATTGCGGGGAATGTCTCTATCCCTATTTGTTATAGGACGAAATACAAGACTAATCGAAAATTTCGGTGCAGATTGTGGTTGGCCTTTAATATTATTGATGATATTTTTAAAATCAATCCATAATATTTGTAACAAGAAAAAGAACAAAATAAAGATAAAGATATCGTTTATTGATATCTATAAAATAATAATAATAAAAATAAAGATATTACATACTATATCTATAAACTAATAATACCCTAATTGGGTACCTCGGGGACAGTGATTGCTGAATCCCCCGCTAATTATAGCCCCCATGGAGTAAGGACCATGGAATCACTGTCACTGGGAAGGCCCTCTGTAAAGAGAGCTCGAGGTGGCTGTGGTTAACCAATCAACATACGCGATTGGCTATTGTAGCAGATGTTGCAATAGATAGATAAAACAATTAGATCCGAACCAAAGGTAGAACTGCCTACACAGTACACATTTGAAACAGCCTGGAGATGCCTGACTCGTACTCCGAAGACAAGACCAACGATGAAGCATTTGAGAGCGATGTGGAGAAAAGTTTGTTTAGGAATCTAGTCTTGCACGAGGCTGGAAGGGGGTGGCTTCCTTTCATACAGATAAAAAGCAACTGGGACCCTGTCCTGGGCCGTCAGTGCTTGGTAGGCCAAGCAGTGGGGTAAAGCCATAACAGGCAGGTATCCACTATAAATCCTATTTAAAGTTCTTCCTTTGGGTGTTGTCTGACCACAATAGCGCAGCCACGAAGAATTGTGTACATAGAAATCGCCCGTAACAACGATCTAACTGTGCAGAAAATGGAAAACAATTCTCTGGATATAATAAAACATGTATGAATGATGCGCCTTTGAACAGTGAATTTAAACCACATATAATTTAAATTTGTATTTATATAAGGACCATATTGTGGTTGAAGCTGATAGGCAACATTTTTACTTACGGCTAGACCATGATGAGAAAAGAATAATGGTACTAAACTTTAACCATTAACCATCTAGGTTAAACTCCATATGATCGGTATTTTTTAACCAACCTGGGCTTCACTAAGTGAAAACAGCTGGTCTGTTTAAAACAGAATGAACGTTCACAGCACAGACATTTTTTCGGAGCCCCGAATGTTACAATACTCGGCACAAAACTTACCAGCCATTGCAATACACAAAACACAAAAAAAACTAGACAGTTTTCTATGCAGGTATTAATTTTGGGCACCAAAAACTTCACAACTGTGGCAACACTTCCAAAAGAAAGAATAAAGAAATGTTCAAACACAAAGAAAAATATAACGACTGTATTGAGTAGAAAGAGACTACCGGTTAGGTAGAAGAATGTAATGACAAAATAAAGATATGGTCAGTTGTTGTAGATCTGTAAAGTGGAAAGATGTTGTTTTACTTGTTTAACGAAGTATTTTTATTTTTAAAGCAAAGGTTGATTGGTGATAGTATAATTACTTTATTAAGCAAATGTGTAACTGTTTAAAATTTTCCTCTACCCTCTATAGTAAAAAGAGTAAACAATATAAAATGAAAGTATATACATATATACATATTAGATTGCGAATGCGTAAGATCTTTTTTGTTGTTGTTATTTGGTTTTCTTTCCTTCTCGTTGATTTCTTTATAACGAGCGCCAATGGAATATTTCATGCATATTTTTATGAGTAAGAACTAAGTACAACAACAAAAAATAGCTAAGTTTTAAATAGGAAGGTCTGATTTAGGAGTAAGTGGCTTATTTGTTTTTACAAGTGGTTCGTGTGGTTTAAAGTAAAAGTTTATTTTTATTTTAATAAATTTAAATTATTGAATATAAAGGTAAGTTGTTTTTTGAACGAGATATCGTGGTTTTTTTTCTTAGTCGTCGTATTTTTTCGTCTTACAGAATGCAGAAGGAAAGTGTTCAACGACGTTTGACATTTACAGGCGACAACAAAACGAGCGACAAAAGTTGGAAACGACTTATGGAATGCAGATCGTGTCAGGTCGTATATTTCGCTGTCGTTTACGACATCGGTAATAGGGGTGAATGTAATAAGAGAAAATTTAATAAAAAAAAGAGTATAACCAAAAATAAATAATTTGGCATTGATTTAACTAAGACACAATTAAAACGACAGTGCTCCAAAAAATACAATATTGGTGTTTAAATAAAACGGAAAGTGCAGCGTTCTTACTGTTCTTCTCTTTTCAAACCATTAAACGAAAGTTATTTAACTGAAATGCATATTAAAGCTTTGAGTATTGTCATTTTACCGGCGTTTTAATAAAACGACTGCCGGAATAAGGGTCAATATTTATGTTGAGTATTATTCAAATGTTTTTTTATATGTACCGAATCTTCAACTAATAGACTTCAAATTTTACAAAATAAGACAATAGGTTTGTTCGTTGAACTTTACCCAGGGTTGACCCAGGTTTTCTTGACAACCCTCAGAGTTGTCAACAAAAACTGGGGTTTTCGGTTTTCAAAAAACACCCAAGGGCTGTCAACTGTTTTCTTGACAACTAAAAGCAGGACAGAATAATTTTGTGATCTGATAAATCTTTAAATTTGTTATAAATTAGTTTTAAAAATGAACGAAAACAATTTTGCGTTGTTGCTGAATGTTTCATTTGATGAGTACACCAAACATTCAATTGCAAACACAAGCAATAACATGCAACATGCGAGTCGGTAAAGGACAACAAACGAAATACATATGAAATCTCATATGACTTTTGACAGTTTATTCTTTACCTGAACTCGCCCCAGCAAAATACCTAGGTCTACTTCATGGCGAGTTCAGGGCGACCCCAGGTCTCAAAAAACACAGAATTTGCAAACCAGGGTGACTTCAGGTTTTTCAAAAAACGATTTAGGGCGACCCCAGGGTGACTTCAGGGCTCAACGAACAAACCTAATGCCAAATATTTTAAAAAGTAACAGATATTCCTCAATAAATTTTTTTTAAATATTATTAAATGATTCTTTTTATTTTTAACAAATAATTTTTATAAACATGTCTATATTTATATTTTCAATATTCAAAACAACTTGCTGTCTAATTTTCTATCGAAACTCATTCAGTATATAAATGCAGCGCAGCGTATTTATCACTTAATATGACTTAGATTGAGACATTTTTTAGCTACATTGATTCCATATTCCATTCTTCATTTATGCTATATTTTGATTTTACTTCTGTACAAAATAATTCCTAAAAACCACCCGTCATTTCACTGAAGTTTTGAGAGTAGAATTTTCGATTCGTATCGAATTTGATGATCATTCAACAATTTAAAAACCTTTCCCTTTGGATATTATGAGACCACTAAAGTACGTACATATGTTTGAAAGCATGCAAATATTTGTATATTAGAAGTCCGCCGATGTGGAAAACATCTAATCAAACTACATTTTCGTTCCTTATTTCGCATACCCCGGTTGGATAACAATCGTTTTAGTGGCGCAGCACACTAGTTCCAGGACAAAGTACATAGTTCACTTTCAATTGCTTATCGAAAATCCTCATTCATTCATTATTTTGCAATGTAAATTACGAACACATCTAAAAATAATTTGTTTTTCAAATTGCAATCTTTTAAATTTGAACAAAAAATAATTAAATAAATTTTTATTTGCATGACAAACTTAATCCATTCAAATTTCAATCGATGAACTCACAAATCTAGATTGCTTCTTTATTTCATATAATTTTGCACATTAATTATTTACCTCGAAAATTTTTAACAGCAATTGAACGTATAACTTTCTTACTCCAATTGATTTGTTAATAGCAGATAACAATACTAAAACTCCAATTAACAAGAAAAATAAGATTAGGAATGAAAACATGCTTCTTTAAAATTGACTAGCTTTACAACGACGACTTCCATACCATACCACAAAATCAAAACCAAAACCAAAATATGAAAATAAAATTTACAACTTGAAGTTGTTGCTTGATATCCAGAGATTATTAAATAAAGATATGAAACCTCGAATGTCAAACAGTTTGCCTACAAGCCGCAGAAACATATAGCCATTGTGAATTTGCAATAAGTTTCGTCAAGACACCTATACTAGTGCAACTATATGATTTCCACCACGGTAACCCAAACACACTAGTAGCCTTATTTATTAGTTTTCACTAATACTCGGTTTCAACCTGGGAATTATTAAACCAAGCCGAAGCACTTACTTCGGGCTTACGCCACGTCAAACAAATCCTTATTTAAGCCTAGTACGCAGATCGCGCTAAATTTTATCTCCCATACGAAATTCTCTCCAAAATGTAGTCAAGCTAAAATTATGTCAAGCATTTTAGCCGAGAGGTACGCTGCTCCAGCTAAAAATCAAAATTTCTCTTCGAACTGTACATAACATATCTGTCAAAATTTAGCGCACGAAATAATTGTCTGGCACATTTATTTTCGAGGTATATTTTAATTTCAATTTGAAATGAAATAATATTTAGAAAAATATTTGGTGACAATTATTTCGTGCGCTAAATTTTGACAGATATGTTTTGTTTGATTGAAACTAAAAATTGAATGTGCGCGCCTAGCCTTAGTGTTCAGGTTAAATGAAAATCTCCAGACTTTCGAAAATCACCATATCAATAACTAATATAGGGTGACATTGCACCAGCCATTTTTCAAATGGTCCTACTTTCTTCAAATATTAGGGGTATTCATGTAAGCGCGGAAAACCCTCGTAAACCTCGTGATTTCTGGCTAAACTGGGCATCCTAGCAAGTTAAAAACTGCATATTCGTGATCTAGGGAGTGCCACCTTTCAATCCACGTATCGCATGCAACGAAAAACAAATTTTTATCTTTAAATGCGATTTGCGGCTAAACGGAGCTTCGTAGACCCCTCAAAGTTGACATCTTCTTATCTGATTTCTGGCTAAACTAGGCGTCTTAGAGGATTAAAAATTGCATATTCGTGATCTAGGGAGAGCCACCTTTCAATCCACGTATGAGAGGTTGGTAAATAGCACAAATAATTTCCATAATTTATGAGCCTCTTAAGCTTAAGAGCCATTTATGAGCCTTCGGTGAATACCGCCCTTAATATTATTGAGGAACATTATAAAGATATTTTAATATTCTCAGAACACGGCTGAGTAAGTTAGTATAAATTAAAATGAAAGATTATTAAATAAATAAATATTTATTGCAAACCTATTGATATTTCACAGCCAACATTACAAAATAAGTTAACTTAAGACCTCAACTGAACGTGAGAACTATAAAGCTACAAATCAGCAGCACTGTCGCTTCCATCCACCGTGCTCTTATTATTATGCTGAACTATAGAATAAGCAAGACTCTGAATAACTGTTCCAAGTGATTTTATAGTCTCTGCTATAGCCTTTTGGACTGCCAAATTTTCCCTGTGCTGAATGATTTCCCTCTTTTTCTTCTCTTTAAATAAATTAAGCGTTTGGTCTAAAACTGTTTTGCTGTTCTTGTTGCCCTTCGTGTTTTTTTTCGGAAAGATGTACTGCACATTCTAGAAAGTTTTCAACTGGTGGGCTTGGTGGAACTATTTGCTTTTGGTTCGAAGCTTCTAAGCTTCCTGGGCTGACTTGAGATAGTCAATCAACGACTCAGATTCCAGGTACTCTGTCTGTATGTAATTATTAAAAATAATTATTTTAGATTTAAATAAAACATGAAACTATTTATGTATGAACCGATGGATGTGCAGAAAAATTATCGTTGCCACAGTTGTCTAAAAGCCTAATGTTGGCAAATCAGGGAGCCCATCAACTGCAATCGATCTAAGTGCTTCAAGAGCCCTCTCCTCCAATTTATTCAACTTGGTGCTGGAATGAGGACCGCCACCAGTTGTTTGCGCTTGCACCTTGACTCTCTTAGCTTTTGACCTTTTAGCTGGTGCTTCCAATGTGTTAAGGACTAGGATACAAACAAAATGGATTATTAATATAAAAGGATTTTAGGGATTTCAGAAAAGTTGGGTAAGAAATTTAAAAATATAAAAATTAAGAATGGCGCATTTTATTACCTCTTTTCACCTTGCGCCAGTTCTCGTCGGACCGTAAAAAGAATTGAGCTCTACAGCCAGTTTTGCCCACAGTTCTTTTATACGGTGTGGATTTGTTGGGTCATGAGCTCTGGGTGTTTTCTTATGAATCCAAGGAAGTGCTCAAATTGCTCATGGGTTGTTCGCTTGGAACCCTAAAAATCTCCTACTAATATATTTAATCAATATTTATTTATAAATCGTCTTTTTTTCTTTAAAAATACAAAATTACCTTCCATTATTTTATTTGTTTCTTGAATTCTTCGTGAATTTGATAATTGTTTTTATCTTTATTTTTGAATCAGCTGTTGATGTGTTGAGATTCAGTTTACTGTGGTGAATTTGTTGTGAGGTTTCTAATGAGGATTGTCTCAGAATACCAAAAATGTTATCGATCACAACAACCTCACAAGAAATCAACGTCACAAGAGCTTGTGATTTGTGAGACCTCACAACGCCAGAATCGGGCTGTTAGTCTGGTGCTAGTTATGTTGGTATGTGCGGACGTGCACAAGTCTTTTTCGAAATTTATAGTTCAAAGAAAAAAAATTGAGGTAAGTTGTTTTTTATTCTCATTTAAGTTGTGGTGTCTTTTTCTTATTAAACTTTGATAAAAATAATTGTTGTTGTTTTATTCATAGGTGAAATAAAATAGATTTTAATATAATTGGGTAGTTAGCGATTTACTTTGACTTAAACACAACAGCATGGTTTTAAATGCACCATGGTGCATTTTGCACCCACCTGATTATAATGTTTTCTCAGGTTTTTCTATTTTTGTTTAAGATGCCACGGAAGTCAGTTTCAAATAGGAAGAAGGGATTCCACACAAAGGGTGAAATGAAACAAGCCCTCTCTCATATAGATGCTGGAATGTCGATTCGAAAGGCTGCAAAGGAATGCAAGCTTTCGTACCACACTGTACGAAGATATTTCTTAAAATCGAAGAACTCTGAACCTCTTTCCGACATCCGTTTGACTCCAAATTACCAACACTGGATAATTTTTACTGAGGAGCAGGAAACATCACTAAAAAAATACATTAAGTACTGCGCAAGTATTTTTTATGGCATCACTGCCAAAGATTGCCGAATATTAATCAGATAGAAAATATTCCAGAGACCTGGAAAACATTTTCGATGGCAGGCATAGACTGGCTTCGGGGCTTCCACACAAGGCACAACAGCTCAACATCCACTTCCACAAATGGTCGAGGCAGAACAGGGTCCCAATTGTAGCCGAAAGAAGCCTTTCATAAGCCCATTTGAATTTAGACAGTAAATAAAATCTGGGCCTCGTAAGCCCAGGAAGCGCACTGCTGGTGCATTATTGCTACGGACACTCCAGAGAAAAATATATTAGCTGCAAAAAAAAAAAATGGCAAAATACTGAAGAAAAATCCAATTATTGTAAGGCGAAAAGTACTTAAGAAAAGTGATAGTGAAACTGATGCCTCATTACCACTTGATGACTCGGGGGACATGGGACAATTTTGAATTATCTGACGAAAAAGATATTTTAACAAATGATTCAGTTATATTAGATTATAAGACTATTGAACGTTTTTTTTCCTTTTTGTTATATTTTAAAAAAAAATGATTAATTTTTTTATTTATTTACTTTTGTATTATTAAATTCTTTTGTATTTTTTATAAATGTGAATTGAATAATTTTTTTTTATTCTTAAAGATACCATGAATTCCTATAATTTTTTTTGAAATAAAACTCAATATCTCTTGAAATGCTTGTTTTTTTCTTGAAATTAGTTGGTGGTGCATTGAGTACCTGCGTGGTGCATTGCGGACATAAGACTGGTTCAGTTAAAACCTACTATGGTACACTATGCACCATTTCCCTTTTTCTGAACAATTAATTTTAGATTTAATCATAAACATACTATGCAAAAATATATTATGCACGAATTTTTCTAACAAATCTACATAAGTGATGTTAAAAAATCTAACAAAAAGAATAATAAGGGTATTCATGTAACGAGATAATTTTCCGCTTTGTAGAAAGATATAACTTTCCGCAGCATGTTTTCATGAACACCCCCTAAGAAATACTTGCGTAAATGTGGGAAATATTTTGTGAAATGTCAAATTAAAAGTCAGAATCCATACTTCTTTAGTTTACGAGGTTTATTTCTGCACTTTCCGCAGCAAATTTGTGAGATAATTTTATGCGATTTGCAGAAACTTTTTCCCATACAAATTTTGACAGCTCGTTTCTGCGGAGATAAAATTATCTGGTTTACGAGGTTTACGAGGGTTTTCCGCGCTTACATGAATACCCCTAATATTTGAAGAAAGTAGGACCATTTGAAAAATGGCTGGTGCAATGTCACCCTATATTAGTTATTGATATGGTGATTTTCGAAAGTCTGGAGATTTTCATTTAACCTGAACACTAAGGCTAGGCGCGCACATTCAATTTTTAGTTTCAATCAAACAAAACATATCTGTCAAAATTTAGCGCACGAAATAATTGTCACCAAATATTTTTCTAAATATTATTTCATTTCAAATTGAAATTAAAATATACCTCGAAAATAAATGTGCCAGACAATTATTTCGTGCGCTAAATTTTGACAGATATGTTTTGTTTGATTGAAACTAAAAATTGAATGTGCGCGCCTAGCCTTAGTGTTCAGGTTAAATGAAAATCTCCAGACTTTCGAAAATCACCATATCAATAACTAATATAGGGTGACATTGCACCAGCCATTTTTCAAATGGTCCTACTTTCTTCAAATATTAGGGGTATTCATGTAAGCGCGGAAAACCCTCGTAAACCTCGTAAACCAGATAATTTTATCTCCGCAGAAACGAGCTGTCAAAATTTGTATGGGAAAAAGTTTCTGCAAATCGCATAAAATTATCTCACAAATTTGCTGCGGAAAGTGCAGAAATAAACCTCGTAAACTAAAGAAGTATGGATTCTGACTTTTAATTTGACATTTCACAAAATATTTCCCACATTTACGCAAGTATTTCTTAGGGGGTGTTCATGAAAACATGCTGCGGAAAGTTATATCTTTCTACAAAGCGGAAAATTATCTCGTTACATGAATACCCTTATTATTCTTTTTGTTAGATTTTTTAACATCACTTATGTAGATTTGTTAGAAAAATTCGTGCATAATAGGGGTATTCATGTAAGCGCGGAAAACCCTCGTAAACCTCGTAAACCAGATAATTTTATCTCCGCAGAAACGAGCTGTCAAAATTTGTATGGGAAAAAGTTTCTGCAAATCGCATAAAATTATCTCACAAATTTGCTGCGGAAAGTGCAGAAATAAACCTCGTAAACTAAAGAAGTATGGATTCTGACTTTTAATTTGACATTTCACAAAATATTTCCCACATTTACGCAAGTATTTCTTAGGGGGTGTTCATGAAAACATGCTGCGGAAAGTTATATCTTTCTACAAAGCGGAAAATTATCTCGTTACATGAATACCCTTAATATATTTTTGCATAGTATGTTTATGATTAAATCTAAAATTAATTGTTCAGAAAAAGGGAAATGGTGCATAGTGTACCATAGTAGGTTTTAACTGAACCAGTCTTATGTCCGCAATGCACCACGCAGGTACTCAATGCACCACCAACTAATTTCAAGAAAAAAACAAGCATTTCAAGAGATATTGAGTTTTATTTCAAAAAAAATTATAGGAATTCATGGTATCTTTAAGAATAAAAAAAAATTATTCAATTCACATTTATAAAAAATACAAAAGAATTTAATAATACAAAAAAGTAAATAAATAAAAAAATTAATCATTTTTCTGTCCCATGTCCCCCGAGTCATCAAGTGGTAATGAGGCATCAGTTTCACTATCACTTTCCTTAAGTACTTTTCGCCTTACAATAATTGGATTTTTCTTCAGTATTTTGCCATTTTTTTTTTGCAGCTAATATATTTTTCTCTGGAGTGTCCGTAGCAATAATGCACCACCAGTGCGCTTCCTGGGCTTACGAGGCCCAGATTTTATTTACTGTCTAAATTCAAATGGGCTTATGAAAGGCTTCTTTCGGCTACAATTGGGACCCTGTTCTGCCTCGACCATTTGTGGAAGTGGATGTTGAGCTGTTGTGCCTTGTGTGGAAGCCCCGAAGCCAGTCTATGCCTGCCATCGAAAATGTTTTCCAGGTCTCTGGAATATTTTCTATCTGATTAATATTCGGCAATCTTTGGCAGTGATGCCAGTACTTAATGTATTTTTTTAGTGATGTTTCCTGCTCCTCAGTAAAAATCATCCAGTGTTGGTAATTTGGAGTCAAACGGATGTCGGAAAGAGGTTCAGAGTTCTTCGATTTTAAGAAATATCTTCGTACAGTGTGGTACGAAAGCTTGCATTCCTTTGCAGCCTTTCGAATCGACATTCCAGCATCTATATGAGAGAGGGCTTGTTTCATTTCACCCTTTGTGTGGAATCCCTTCTTCCTATTTGAAACTGACTTCCGTGGCATCTTAAACAAAAATAGAAAAACCTGAGAAAACATTATAATCAGGTGGGTGCAAAATGCACCATGGTGCATTTAAAACCATGCTGTTGTGTTTAAGTCAAAGTAAATCGCTAACTACCCAATTATATTAAAATCTATTTTATTTCACCTATGAATAAAACAACAACAATTATTTTTATCAAAGTTTAATAAGAAAAAGACACCACAACTTAAATGAGAATAAAAAACAACTTACCTCAATTTTTTTTCTTTGAACTATAAATTTCGAAAAAGACTTGTGCACGTCCGCACATACCAACATAACTAGCACCAGACTAACAGCCCGATTCTGGCGTTGTGAGGTCTCACAAATCACAAGCTCTTGTGACGTTGATTTCTTGTGAGGTTGTTGTGATCGATAACATTTTTGGTATTCTGAGACAATCCTCATTAGAAACCTCACAACAAATTCACCACAGTAAACTGAATCTCAACACATCAACAGCTGATTCAAAAATAAAGATAAAAACAATTATCAAATTCACGAAGAATTCAAGAAACAAATAAAATAATGGAAGGTAATTTTGTATTTTTAAAGAAAAAAAGACGATTTATAAATAAATATTGATTAAATATATTAGTAGGAGATTTTTAGGGTTCCAAGCGAACAACCCATGAGCAATTTGAGCACTTCCTTGGATTCATAAGAAAACACCCAGAGCTCATGACCCAACAAATCCACACCGTATAAAAGAACTGTGGGCAAAACTGGCTGTAGAGCTCAATTCTTTTTACGGTCCGACGAGAACTGGCGCAAGGTGGAAAGAGGTAATAAAATGCGCCATTCTTAATTTTTATATTTTTAAATTTCTTACCCAACTTTTCTGAAATCCCTAAAATCCTTTTATATTAATAATCCATTTTGTTTGTATCCTAGTCCTTAACACATTGGAAGCACCAGCTAAAAGGTCAAAAGCTAAGAGAGTCAAGGTGCAAGCGCAAACAACTGGTGGCGGTCCTCATTCCAGCACCAAGTTGAATAAATTGGAGGAGAGGGCTCTTGAAGCACTTAGATCGATTGCAGTTGATGGGCTCCCTGATTTGCCAACATTAGGCTTTTAGACAACTGTGGCAACGATAATTTTTCTGCACATCCATCGGTTCATACATAAATAGTTTCATGTTTTATTTAAATCTAAAATAATTATTTTTAATAATTACATACAGACAGAGTACCTGGAATCTGAGTCGTTGATTGACTATCTCAAGTCAGCCCAGGAAGCTTAGAAGCTTCGAACCAAAAGCAAATAGTTCCACCAAGCCCACCAGTTGAAAACACGAAGGGCAACAAGAACAGCAAAACAGTTTTAGACCAAACGCTTAATTTATTTAAAGAGAAGAAAAAGAGGGAAATCATTCAGCACAGGGAAAATTTGGCAGTCCAAAAGGCTATAGCAGAGACTATAAAATCACTTGGAACAGTTATTCAGAGTCTTGCTTATTCTATAGTTCAGCATAATAATAAGAGTGGATGGAAGCGACAGTGCTGCTGATTTGTAGCTTTATAGTTCTCACGTTCAGTTGAGGTCTTAAGTTAACTTATTTTGTAATGTTGGCTGTGAAATATCAATAGGTTTGCAATAAATATTTATTTATTTAATAATCTTTCATTTTAATTTATACTAACTTACTCAGCCGTGTTCTGAGAATATTAAAATATCTTTATAATGTTCCTCAATAATATTAAAGGCGGTATTCACCGAAGGCTCATAAATGGCTCTTAAGCTTAAGAGGCTCATAAATTATGGAAATTATTTGTGCTATTTACCAACCTCTCATACGTGGATTGAAAGGTGGCTCTCCCTAGATCACGAATATGTTACGTAGGCATATTAAGTGTGACAACAAGGAAGACCACGTAAGTCAGTTTTCGCTACTTTCCAGGAGAGCGATTTGAATGTTTAGTTTGCAATACAAATCAAGTACAAGACTTTTCTGTCTGTAATTCTTTAACAGGTTGAAAAAAAAAATACAAACAAAAATCTGTCCTATTTTGGAATGACTTATTGACTCATTTTTAACATAAGTCGTCGTATGCTGGTGTTCCTTATTGCCACAGATATAGTTTTAACTTACTTAGCCTGTCGTGCGGCAGCGCGACACCGCCAACGACACCGCCAACGACACCGTCAGCCGTCATCCAACGATGAAAAACATTTTTGTTTGATTTTGTTTCTTTTATTAGTTCTTTTTTGTTTGTCCGTATATTTTATTTATTTGATTTTTAATAGTTTAAGCATCCTTCAGGTGCTGGTTCTCTTTTTAGACATTCTGAAAAAAAAAAAAAAATATAATTTATAACTTATAGATCAAAATAGACTACCTACAGTTCAAAGGTATGAATTCGTTTTGTTAGGATTCTATTGCTTTTGCATAAGAATCTCTACAACACAAATTCAACACTTTGTAGACATGGTACTTACCTCAAATATATAAAAAAACGTTAAGCATCATCTAAAGAAGAAAATAAAATAACAAAAAGGAAATTAATTTTATTATAAATTGGTTAATTATTAAAAGATTACTTACCAAAATGTTTGTTCTTCCTGATGTAGCGTCCATGATTGTTTTGACATTTCTCATATTTTTTTATTAATCAAAGTCATAACTTGTTGTTTCGTTCTCTGGACATGTAATTGTAGTTTTGTCTCGTTTCGCCCAAGGGAAAAGGGGTTAGAAATATAACTACTAGCACATGCGCAGAAATCATTATAGCAGTTTTGTTCATCCGTCAGATGAACTTTAATGAATTTATTTATGGTTTAAGTCTAGGATAAGTAGGATTAGTATAGTTAGGAAGAAAAATATATTTGAATCCATAGACAATTAGATAAGATAGATTAATTTAGGATATATTTTAAAATTATATTAGAATTAATTTAGATTAGATTTACTTAGGTAATAGGAGAATGACTAGGAATTAGTCTAAGGGATTTTATGGTCATCATTGGATATTGTGCGAGCAAAAAGTCAAGAAGCAAAAAAAGTTATTAAAGTGTTAAAACGGCCATTTTTTTTGATTTTTGGTTAAATTCAAAATTAAATTTGAATTCGATTTCTTTTAAATTCTGATTTTAATGTGAAATTCAGAAAAACGATAATTGTTCTGGAACAACATAGAATAAAGAAGAATTCTTGAAAGAGAATATTCTTTGTAGATTAAGGTAAATGAAAAAGTGATTGCCATAGAAATGCAATAAGTTATATATAACATATATGTGGTATTCCAATTTAAAATCTACCAGAAGATCTGGAATCACTACGAATTCTTGCGGGGATCTAATATTAATTGCAAAAGCAGAGGTATGTGGTTAAAAAGTGGAAAGTTTTAAGTTTTTTTTGACGTGTGATTTTTCCTTAACCAGGTTTAGGCCAGATTCTTTCATAAGATTTAGAAAGATCATAAGCAGAAGTCTAGGCCTCTGACAAAGATTTTTTTTATCTCCTTTGTTTGCGGTTCTTGATCATCAGCGAGGGCATCCTTTGAAGGAGAAAGCACTCCTTTGTTCAAGAAAACAAAGGAACAAGCTTTTAGAGACAAAGACCAGAAGTTTCTACAGAGGGTATTATACATATAACCCAAATATATATATATATATATCCCACTGGAGATAAATAAGGGTACTTGGAAAAGGAAAAGGGTGCTTCGCAAAGACCTCAGAAAAGTGAGGAATAGCAGCAATAGAATAAATTGAGGAACAGGAATAAAAGTGAAGAAAAAGAAGAAAGTGTTAAAGGAAGAACAAAGTGTAAAAGAAAAGAACTGAAAGAACAATTGGAAAAATTTTAACTTAAACATACAGTAACATTTTTTTTTGAACAATTTAACGTAGTATATTATATATTAATGTGAAATTGGGTTCTCCAAATCTTTTTTTTTTGTTGTAATACTCGTATATCATTTTTGAATTTCGAGTTAAATTAAGAAGAAGTGATCTTAAAGATTTACAAATCAAAATAATTCACTGAAGTTTAGTGAATTGATCTACGCCTGTTTCTCCAGCGTGCTGCCGGCAGGACTACGAGGGACCAGGAAAACTGTAAGTGATTATTTTTCTTGTTGTTTTTTTGTGGATAAAAAAAAGATTCTTCAGATAACCTTTAAGGTCAATTTTCTTTTTTTCTTTGATTTTAATTTTTTTTTATTCAGTTTTTTTTTATTTGTGAAATTTGAAATAGAATTAAGAGAAGAAACGAGTGGGAGAGCTCGATTGAATTTTTTTTACCTTTTTAATGAAGATAATTTTGAATAAAATTGTAATTTGAAAAATTTAAAACTAAATAATCATGGTGTGCTAATTTCATAGCTAGTGGTGTGTGGAGGTTTGGTAAAGCCGTCCCGATGTAAATTTGGTTTGAGGACATGACAGACTAACTTTTCTCTACTGACTAAGCCGTGACTGGTTGGGTTCGTTTAGGGGCTATTTCCAACAAAAGAGGCCATGGAATTAGCGAAGGATGTATCTTCAAGATACTTGGGTGGGTGGCCAGACCTTCGTCAACAACATCAGACGAACGTTTGGAATTCAGGGTGACGGTATTTAGGAGGGGAAAGAGGAGGTGCCTTAGGGTAAAGTTACCTAAATTTTTTTTTTTGGTTTAGGGATTAGTTTTAGGTTAGGGTTTAATTTTTTTTATTTTTCTTTTTTTATCATTTTTTTTTACTTACTTATTTTATAAATTTTTGTAGGTTAGGGCTTATATTTTTTTTAACTTTTTTATTATATTTTCTTTATTTAATTTTATTATTTTTATTTATTATTTTTCTAGGTGAAGGGTTTTTCAGTTCATTTTTTTTTGTTAGTTAGGTAGTTAGGTGAAGGGTTTATTTTTTTTATCAGTTAATTTTTTTTAGGTTAGTAAGATTAGTTTTTTTTATAATACTTTTTTTTTTTTTACTTTAATTCGAAGCACCAACTTTTTTGTTTGCTCTTAAATATCGTCAGGGTTCTCAGGTTTGTGTCAGTTAATATTGGATAGTATACCTTAGGCACGAATAAATAATGATTAGTCGAGCAGGAGGTGTACTGAGAGGTGGCAAGAACCGCCCCACACGACGAGCTAAAGCCGAGCGACCGCAAGCGTGCCGCAGCCTCCTCCAGTACACCGAAGCATTCCTCCGTGGAAACCTGGCTCCTAACAATGGCGCCCAACGAGGCCTAACGGTTTTAGTTTTTTTATTAAGCCAAAGACATGTTCAGGGAGATGATTTTTTTTTTGAGAGATCATCGCCTTGGACTTGTTTTGTTTTTGAAAATTAATTAAAAATTTTTTTTTACTATCACACAAATCTGAGGACTAGTAACTTTTGGTTTTGTCACAGATCGAAAACAGCTGTCCAAATCTTCAGACCATGAGTCAGAGATTTTAGTGAGGTAGTTGAGGATCTGTGACAACATCAAAAGTTTGAACAAGGTCGGACAATTTCGGATCTCAGCTGTCCATAGAATTGGGCACAGCCAGATTATTTGTGAGGTAGGGATTCGGAGTTCGAAAGCCTTGTTCGTGTGGAAGTTCATCTTGAATACACAACCAACCATTGACTAGGCTAAACGCCAGGAACTATGTTGTGGTTGTGGGAGAGAGAGCTGAAGCAACCTCTGAATTTCAAACGCACCAGTCACAAGACTTAAGTACGATAGAACGCAACTAACGACTACCAATTTGCAGATGGAAAGGAAACTTTGCCAATCTTCACACACCTAAGCGTTACTTATTAAACATACAAATACATTTTTTTTACAAATTACATTATTTTTTTTATTGATTTCATTTTTTGATACAAATATCTTTTTACTTTTCATTTATATTTTTCTGAAATTTTGCTTTTTTTATAATAATTTTTTTACGTTAACATTTTTTTTTAATTTGAAATTTTGGGTTTTAATAATTTTTTTTTTAGTTTACTAATTTTTTTTTTTATATAAAACAAAGTTCTTATTCTCTTGATACCTTTTTTTTTTGACAATTCTTCTTTTTTTTATAATTTTTTTTTTTAACTTAATTTTTCAGTGAAATTTTTTTGGGATTTTTAATATTGGGTTTAGGATTTTTAATTATTTTTTTTTATCACAATATCATTTTTTTTAATTCTTATTTACATTTTTTTTTTCCTTTTTTTTACAATTTTGTTTTACAATTCTTGAATTGCTAATTCGTTATTTACAATTTTTTTTTTTTTTACATTTGGGTTCAGGAAGTTTTTGTTTCTGAGTAAGTTTTTTTTGTTTATTATTTTGCCTTGAAATCTTTTTTTTTATATAATTCAGGAGTTTTAAAAGAAATTAAAAAAAAATTAGATCTGAAGATATGTCAGAGGGAAAAAAGAAGGCTACAGGAACAGTTTCTAAAGGAACTGGGAGAAGGAAAGTCACACGTCAGACGGAGACAGTAGACGAGGAAAACGAAGTAGCTGAAACACCGATACTACCTACTTTAACACCAACAGTGACAGAAACCGACGACTTAGACAAAACATATCACGAAATTACTAGACTTATTCGTAGTTTCGAGATAATTGGAACAAACGAGAACGACAGCGGCATACAAAATGCTAACGAACAAAACGCGACGGAAGACAATGATGAAAACGAACGTTTACGAATAGAACAAGAACTATTGATACAACAAAATTTAGAACTTGAACAGGAACGACTACGAATAGAACAAGAACAAAAACGATTACGTTTAGAACAAGACCGTATTACCCAACAATTTTCAATTAGACAAAACCAAAACCGAACTGATACGAATACAACTACGAATATACCAAACATTAACGTACTGACAGAACTTGACTTGTACGAACGAATGCAAAAAGTTGCAACTCTGACTGTCAAGGAAAGCTAGACTAAAACTCTGAGTGTTCTTGCAGATGGCTTGTCAGAAATGTACAAGTTATTTGACAAGAACATGAAAGAGGTCAATTCAAAATTGAATAGTATGGAACAGTCTTTGACAGTTCAGAGAAACGCGGCAGACGAACAAGACTCTATACGAAACACCACGAATACCAAACGGACCAACAGACAGACAACCTACTCGGTGAATAGTCAATCGACATCGCATCCGTCAGATGGAAATTCTTCATTTAGGGATATCAATCGAAGGATTGATGTTCATAAATGGGGAGTCAAGTTTGTCGGTTCGTCAAAAGGCATGTCAGTTGAAAGTTTTATTTTCCGAGTAGAGACTTTACAGAAGAAAAGTGGACTGACTGACGATCAGCTCTTCGCCAATTTCCACCATTTAGTCACAGGCTCTGCTGAACGTTGGTATTGGGATGTTTGTGAGGAAAACCAAAGTGATGAACTTTTTAATTATCATGACTTAAAAACAGAACTGATTCGACAGTTTAAACACAATAAACGTGACCATGAGATCCTAAGGGCAATCATGGATCGAAAACAACAAACCCAAGAAACGTTAGATGAATTTTATGCCGACATTAGAGGTCTGACTTTGCAAATGCAAGTCAGGCCGACAGAAAATGATTTGGTTTCAATGGTTAGGAAGAACTTGAAAGAACGAATCAGTACATTAATTTTTGGTTGCGCTATTAGAAACATTCGCGAATTGAGAGAAGAGTGTAAAAGAGCTGAAGAGCATCTGTCTTTAAGAGATTTGAAAATAAAGCGATTTACACATGAAATAGATGTTAGTGATTGTTTAAGAAATAGAGATAGAGTAAGCGATTTAGAAGAAGAAGAATTTGATTTAGCAGCTTTTCAAACTAAGAGAACGGAAAGAAAAAGTTTTGGAGAGAAGGAAAATTTAAATAGGTTCAAGGGACAGGAAAGGAAAAGGGATGAAGCCAAGGATGGGCAAAAGTCTTCGGGCGATTGCCCATCTTCATTTCATACCTTGACGTGTTTTTGTTGTGGACAGGGTAGTGTATCGTTCCGATGTGCTGCGTGTCAGGGAAACCCGAAAGTCGGCAGTACATCCGGGAGTCAACCGCCGACGTCGAAACCTCTCCCGGAGAATTCGAAGAACCTAGGGTAGTACAAATTTTAAAGAGAAATACTGAAAAAGAAAATAATGAAGATACTCACCAAATTGAAGAACGAGAACGTCATAAGAGTCTTCACCAGAGGATGATAGAGTATGAAGCTGCTAGGAAGAGAATATTTGGTGAAGAACTAGACTGTAAAAAAATGAAGAGTAGAAATTATTTGAAGATTTTGAGGCTAAGGGAGAAAAGTGCAATAAAAAGACAGACGAGAAATAGAATCGAAGCGACTATACTGACAATGACAAATGACAATAGGCCATATGCGAAAGTGCAATTAGGAGGAGAAGATTTTGAGGGATTGTTAGATAGTGGAGCGTCCGTTACATGTTTAGGGAAAGGTGCAATAGATTTTATAAGTAGGAAAAATATTAAAATTACAAAAATGAACAATAATATAAGAACGGCGGATGGAAATCACCAAAAGATAGAAGGAAGCTTTAGAGCGGATGTTTCTTGGGTTGGTAAATCACATGAGTTGGAGATCCTGGTTGTTCCTGGTCTTTCTCAACCGCTATATCTGGGTGTTGATTTTTGGAGTACTTTTAAAGTAGCTCCAAATATTATAAGTGAGCTGAACGCTCCAGTTATGATGAAAGAGCAACCTAGCTACAGAGATCTCTCACCGGATCAAGCCAAGCAGCTGGATGGTATCAAGTTACGGTTTCCCTCCTTTGCCGTACTCGGGTTGGGTAAAACCAATCTTGAGGAGCACGTAATTGAAGTGGATGACGAACAAATTCCCATTAAGCAAAGTTACTACCCTATTTCACCAGTAGTCCAAAAGCTCATGTATGCTGAGCTGGACAAAATGTTGGAATTAGGGGTGATCGAGGAGAGTAACAGTGCTTGGAGTTCTCCAGTTGTTTTGGTGAGAAAAGGTGGGAAAAATAGGTTGTGTCTAGATTCAAGAAAAGTCAATGCACGAACTAAAAAGTTTGCTTACCCACTGCCACATATAGAAGGAATAATAGCAAGACTTCAAGATACAAAATTCATTTCTAGTATCGATTTAAAAGATGCCTTTTGGCAAATTCCGCTGGAGAGCAAATCAAGGGAGAAGACGGCTTTCACAGTCCCTGGGCGACCGTTGTATCAATTCACGGTTATGCCGTTTGGGTTGTGTAACGCCGCCCAGAGAATGTCTAAGCTGATGGACAAGGTCATTCCTGGTGGTTTACGCCAGAATGTCTTTGTCTATCTCGATGACCTCTTGGTTTGTTCTCCAGACTTTAATACTCACATAAAAGTACTAGACGAAGTGGCAAGTGCGTTACGTACAGCGGGTTTAACAATAAATGTAGAAAAAAGCAAGTTCTGCTTTAAAGAAATAAAATATCTAGGATATGTAGTTGGGGACGGTGGTATACGGACTGACAAGGACAAGGTATCGGCGGTCGAAGACTTCCCGATTCCTAAGACCCCCAAGCAACTTCGCAGGTTCCTAGGCATGACTGGTTGGTATAGGCGGTTCATACCGAACTATGCGTCTATAGCAGCCCCAATGACTGACTGCCTAAAGAAAGGACAGACTTTTACAATGACTGACGAAGCACTTACGGCATTTCAACAACTCAAAATGAGTTTAGTTAAAGTTCCCATACTTACAAATCCAGACTTCACAAAACATTTTTACATACAGTGCGACGCTTCGACTTCGGGTGTAGGGAGTGTGATCTTCCAGTTGGATGACGAGAAAAATGAACGGCCGTTGGCATTCATGTCCCAGAAGCTAAATTCCGCTCAAAGGAACTATAGTGTAACGGAGCTTGAATGCTATGCGGCAGTTTTATCGGTAAAAAAGTTCAGGGCCTATGTGGAAGGTCTACCCTTTACTATTATTACCGATCACGCAAGTCTGAAATGGCTAATGACACAAAAAGATCTAGCTGGACGTTTGGCTAGATGGAGCCTCAAGCTCCAGGGTTTCGACTTCGTGATCGAACATAGGAAGGGTGTCCAAAACGTAGTCCCTGATACTCTCTCACGAATCCATATGGAGGAGATCACTACCGAAGACTTAACGCCAGAAATTGACTTTAGTTCACCATATTTTTCTTCGGAAGAATATGTTGAGCTAAAGAAAATAATAGAACAAGACAAGGACAAACTACCCGATATTTGTATATCTGACGGATTTGTTTACAAACGAACGGACATAAGAACAGGGGACGCAATACAGGAAGACCGGGCATGGAAGCTTTGGGTTCCTGAGGAGTTGCGTGGAGGTCTTTTGATGGCGGCACATGACTCTCCAGCGTCAGGACATGGCGGTATAAATAAAACATTGTCCAAATTGAGACAAAAATATTTTTGGCCCGGAATGGCTACCGATGTTCAGCGTTGGGTAAGTTCATGTGACACATGTAAATGTAGTAAGTCAGTAAACACGACTACTCGGCCGCCGATGGGACAACAAAGACTGACAGAACGACCGTTCCAACGACTATTTATTGATTTTTTGGGACCTTATCCACGCACAAGAAATGGTAACACACACATATTTATTGTTCTTGACCATTTTAGTAAATATGTGTTTCTAAAAGCAATACGAAAAGCAACATCATCTGAGGTAGTTAAGTTTTTAGAAGAAAATGTATTTCACGTATTTGGTGTTCCCGAATATATTCATTCCGATAACGGAAAACAATTCATATCGGAGTTGTTCACAAGTTTCTTAACTCGCTATGGAGTTAAACAGGTACGAACTGCTATTTACTCTCCTCAAGCGAATGCTTCAGAGAGAGTAAATCAGTCAATTCTCGCAAAGATTCGACCTTATTTAGGAAGCGATCAAAAACATTGGGATCAACATGTTAGTAATGTAGCGTTCGCACTGCGTAGTGTTGTGCACGATGCAATTGCAGTTGAACCATATTACGCGATTTTTGGCACTCCAATGATTCAAAACGGCAAATCTTACGAATTACTTCGTAAGCTAGGTGTCGTTAAAGAATCGAAAATCGAAGTATTAAATAAAGACAATAAACTTGAGCTAATAAGAGCCAAAATTTTTGAAAATTTGAAACTCGCTCATCAAAAAGGTGAAAAAGTATACAATACTAGAAGTAAAGACGTCAAATATAAAATAGGTCAAATAGTTTACCGAAGAAACTTTAGACAAAGCAATAAAATTGACAATTACAACGCGAAACTTGGTGCGAAATTTATTAAATCGATTATTTTAAAAACCGTAGGCAATTCACTTTACGAGATAGGAAATTTAAAAGGCGAGAAGGTTGGAGTATATCACGCGAAAGATCTTCATGTTTAGAAACGATATCAAAATCACGCACTCAGATGATGTTGCTTAATGTGATATTAGGTTAAGGTACTTCAGTTAATTTTTTTTGTTGTTATATAGTTTATTTATTTATATATTATATAGTTTATTTATTTATTTATATAGTTTATTTTATATTATTTTTATTTACATTTATGATCTGTGATATTTTTTATATATAGTTTATTTATTTATAGTTTATTTATTTAGCCTAGCTTCTACAACCTGTGATATTTTCTTTTAGTTTATTAAGTTAGCTTAGTTTTTTTTATCTGTGATATTTTTTTTTATAGTTTAGATTTTTCTATCTGTGATTTAAATTTTTCTGTCAAAGTACCTGATTTTCTTTGAAAAGATAGTTTATTTTAAGTTCTACTGTGATATTAGTTTAACTTTAGTTTTAGAGCTTATCTGTGATTTTTTTTAAGTCAAAGTACCTTATTTCCTTTTTAGTTAGGTTATTTTATCGTTTATCTGTGATAGTTATAATTAAGTAAAACCACCTGAGTAATCTGTGATAGTTAGAGAGTAAGCTGAAGTACCTGATTTTTGTTTAGTAGGATAAAATACCTGATTTTACCTGTGATATTAGTATAGATAGTTAGTAAAAGTACCTGATTATAGTTAAGTTCAAAGTTTTATTTATTTATTTATTTAAGTTAGAATATGTTGTGGCAAATTTTTTTTGTAGATAATTTACAAAGTATCTGATGTATAGAAACATCCATCAAAGACATATTCTCTAAAAGAAAATAAACAAACAAACAATATTAGTGTGGTTAGTAAAGATAGAAACTGCTCGACAGTATAAAATAATACATGTACATATGTATATAGCATGAGATCTCAGGTAATGGGCTCAGCCACACTACGAGACCATTTAAATCTAAAAAGAAATTTACCTAATATGAACACTTTTTTTCACGTTTTAAGTGGCCTCACGACCACTCGTCCACTTCAAACGAGCCTGTTACGTAGGCATATTAGGTGTGACAACAAGGAAGACCACGTAAGTCAGTTTTCGCTACTTTCCAGGAGAGCGATTTGAATGTTTAGTTTGCAATACAAATCAAGTACAAGACTTTTCTGTCTGTAATTCTTTAACAGGTTGAAAAAAAAAATACAAACAAAAATCTGTCCTATTTTGGAATGACTTATTGACTCATTTTTAACATAAGTCGTCGTATGCTGGTGTTCCTTATTGCCACAGATATAGTTTTAACTTACTTAGCCTGTCGTGCGGCAGCGCGACACCGCCAACGACACCGCCAACGACACCGTCAGCCGTCATCCAACGATGAAAAACATTTTTGTTTGATTTTGTTTCTTTTATTAGTTCTTTTTTGTTTGTCCGTATATTTTATTTATTTGATTTTTAATAGTTTAAGCATCCTTCAGGTGCTGGTTCTCTTTTTAGACATTCTGAAAAAAAAAAAAAAAATATAATTTATAACTTATAGATCAAAATAGACTACCTACAGTTCAAAGGTATGAATTCGTTTTGTTAGGATTCTATTGCTTTTGCATAAGAATCTCTACAACACAAATTCAACACTTTGTAGACATGGTACTTACCTCAAATATATAAAAAAACGTTAAGCATCATCTAAAGAAGAAAATAAAATAACAAAAAGGAAATTAATTTTATTATAAATTGGTTAATTATTAAAAGATTACTTACCAAAATGTTTGTTCTTCCTGATGTAGCGTCCATGATTGTTTTGACATTTCTCATATTTTTTTATTAATCAAAGTCATAACTTGTTGTTTCGTTCTCTGGACATGTAATTGTAGTTTTGTCTCGTTTCGCCCAAGGGAAAAGGGGTTAGAAATATAACTACTAGCACATGCGCAGAAATCATTATAGCAGTTTTGTTCATCCGTCAGATGAACTTTAATGAATTTATTTATGGTTTAAGTCTAGGATAAGTAGGATTAGTATAGTTAGGAAGAAAAATATATTTGAATCCATAGACAATTAGATAAGATAGATTAATTTAGGATATATTTTAAAATTATATTAGAATTAATTTAGATTAGTGTAATATATGAGAATAAAGACTGAGATAGTTATTTAAAGGTTGTAATGTTAGTGTATATGTGTGTGTACTATTTCTTGGTCGTGGATGAGGGGGTATTTATGGCTGCAAATAGTTATCTCACTCAGACGTAGTGGTAACTATTTACTTAGGTAATAGGAGAATGACTAGGAATTAGCCTAAGGGATTTTATGGTCATCATTGGATATTGTGCGAGCAAAAAGTCAAGAAGCAAAAAAAGTTATTAAAGTGTTAAAACAGCCATTTTTTTTTGATTTTTGGTTAAATTCAAAATTAAATTTGAATTCGATTTCTTTTAAATTCTGATTTTAATGTGAAATTCAGAAAAACAATAATTGTTCTGGAACAACATAGAATAAAGAAGAATTCTTGAAAGAGAATATTCTTTGTAGATTAAGGTAAATGAAAAAGTGATTGCCATAGAAATGCAATAAGTTATATATAACATATATGTGGTATTCCAATTTAAAATCTACCAGAAGATCTGGAATCACTACGAATTCTTGCGGGGATCTAATATTAATTGCAAAAGCAGAGGTATGTGTAAGTTTTTTTTGACGTGTGATTTTTCCTTAACCAGGTTTAGGCCAGATTCTTTCATAAGACCTAGAAAGATCATAAGCAGAAGTCTAGGCCTCTGCCAAAGATTTTTTTTATCTCTTTTGTTTGCGGTTCTTGATCATCAGCGAGGGCATCCTTTGAAGGAGAAAGCACTCCTTTGTTCAAGAAAACAAAGGAACAAGCTTTTAGAGACAAAGACCAGAAGTTTCTACAGAGGGTATTATACATATAACCCAAATATATATATATATATATCCCACTGGAGATAAATAAGGGTACTTGGAAAAGGAAAAGGGTGCTTCGCAAAGACCTCAGAAAAGTGAGGAATAGCAGCAATAGAATAAATTGAGGAACAGGAATAAAAGTGAAGAAAAAGAAGAAAGTGTTAAAGGAAGAACAAAGTGTAAAAGAAAAGAACTGAAAGAACAATTGGAAAATTAAACTTAAACATACAGTAACATTTTTTTTTGAACAATTTAACGTAGTATATATATATTAATGTGAAATTGGGTTCTCCAAATCTTTTTTTTTTTGTTGTAATACTCGTATATCATTTTTGAATTTCGAGTTAAATTAAGAAGAAGTGATCTTAAAGATTTACAAATCAAAATAATTCACTGAAGTTTAGTGAATTGATCTACGCCTGTTTCTCCAGCGTGCTGCCGGCAGGACTACGAGGGACCAGGAAAACTGTAAGTGATTATTTTTCTTGTTGTTTTTTTGTGGATAAAAAAAAGATTCTTCAGATAACCTTTAAGGTCAATTTTCTTTTTTTCTTTGATTTTAATTTTTTTTTATTCAGTTTTTTTTTATTTGTGAAATTTGAAATAGAATTAAGAGAAGAAACGAGTGGGAGAGCTCGATTGAATTTTTTTTACCTTTTTAATGAAGATAATTTTGAATAAAATTGTAATTTGAAAAATTTAAAAGTAAATAATCATGGTGTGCTAATTTCATAGCTAGTGGTGTGTGGAGGTTTGGTAAAGCCGTCCCGATGTAAATTTGGTTTGAGGACATGACAGACTAACTTTTCTCTACTGACTAAGCCGTGACTGGTTGGGTTCGTTTAGGGGCTATTTCCAACAAAAGAGGCCATGGAATTAGCGAAGGATGTATCTTCAAGATACTTGGGTGGGTGGCCAGACCTTCGTCAACAACATCAGACGAACGTTTGGAATTCAGGGTGACGGTATTTAGGAGGGGAAAGAGGAGAAGCTTTAGGGTAAAGTTACCTAAATTTTTTTTTTTTGGTTTAGGGATTAGTTTTAGGTTAGGGTTTAATTTTTTTTATTTTTCTTTTTTTATCATTTTTTTTTTTACTTACTTATTTTATAAATTTTTGTAGGTTAGGGCTTATATTTTTTTTAACTTTTTTATTATATTTTCTTTATTTAATTTTTTTTATTATTTTTCTAGGTGAAGGGTTTTTCAGTTCATTTTTTTTGTTAGTTAGGTAGTTAGGTGAAGGGTTTATTTTTTTTTTATCAGTTAATTTTTTTTAGGTTAGTAAGATTAGTTTTTTTTATAATACTTTTTTTTTTTTACTTTAATTCGAAGCACCAACTTTTTTGTTTGCTCTTAAATATCGTCAGGGTTCTCAGGTTTGTGTCAGTTAACATCGGATAGTATACCTTAGGCACGAATAAATAATGATTAGTCGAGCAGGAGGTGTACTGAGAGGTGGCAAGAACCGCCCCACACGACGAGCTAAAGCCGAGCGACCGCAAGCGTGCCGCAGCCTCCTCCAGTACACCGAAGCATTCCTCCGTGGAAACCTGGCTCCTAACAAATATGCAATTTTTAATCCTCTAAGACGCCTAGTTTAGCCAGAAATCAGATAAGAAGATGTCAACTTTAAGGGGTCTACGAAGCTCCGTTTAGCCGCAAATCGCATTTAAAGATAAAAATTTGTTTTTCGTTACATGCGATACGTGGATTGAAAGGTGGCACTCCCTAGATCACGAATATGCAGTTTTTAACTCGCTGGATGCCCAATTTAGCCAGAAATCACATAAGAAGACGTCAACTTTGAGGGGTCTACGAAGCTCCGTTTAGCCGCAAATCGCATTTAAAGATAAAAATTTGTTTTTCGTTACATGCGATACGTGGATTGGAAGGTGGCGCTCCCTAGATCACGAATATGCAGTTTTTAACTTGCTAGGATGCCCAGTTTAGCCAGAAATCACATAAGAAGACGTCAACTTTCAGGGGTCTAAGAAGTTCCGTTTAGCTGCAAATCGCATTTAAAGATAAAAATTTGTTTTTCGTTACATGCGATACATGGATTGAAAGGTAGCACTCCCTAGATCACGAATATGCAGTTTTTAACTCGCTAGGATGCCCAGTTTAGCCAGAAATCACATAAGAAGACGTCAACTTTGAGGGGTCTACGAAGCTCCGTTTAGCTGCAAATCGCATTTAAAGATAAAAATGCGATACGTTGATTGAAATGTGGCACTCCCTAGATAACGAATATGCAGTTTTTAACTCGCTAGGATGCCTAGTGTAGCCAGAAATCACATAAGAAGACGTCAACTTTGAGGAGTCTACGAAGCTCCGTTTAGCTGCAAATCGCATTTAAAGATAAAAATTTGTTTTTCGTTACATGCGATACGTGGATTGAAAGGTGGCACTCCCTAGATCACGAATATGCAGTTTTTAACTCGCTAGGATGCCCAGTTTAGCCAGAAATCACATAAGAAGACGTCAACTTTGAGGGGTCTACGAAGCTCCGTTTAGCTGCAAATCGCATTTAAAGATAAAAATTTGTTTTTCGTTACATGCGATACGTGGATTGAAAGGTGGCACTCCCTAGATCACGAATATGCAGTTTTTAACTTGCTAGGATGCCCAGTTTAGCCAGAAATCACATAAGAAGACGTCAACTTTGAGGGGTCTACGAAGCTCCGTTTAGCTGCAAATTGCATTTAAAGATAAAAATTAGTTTTTCGTTACATGCGATGCGTGGATTGAAAGGTGGCACTCCCTAAAGGGGCCGACCCATAGAATCCGTTGCGTCCGTTTCGGCAACGGATGCGGTGCCGTTGCCGCATTTAACGGAATGAGGGTGACCAAATGAATCCGTTGCGATATTTTGACAGCTGAATTCGTACAGATTCTTGAAAATCAACATTAACACTTTCTTCAATTAAAGTTAATTTATATGTATATTTTTTTCAAAGAATATACGTAAAACATAAACATAAAATGGATTTTGACGATATAATAGAAATTTTGCTTCTAGTGCTCCTACTTGCAAAGGCTCGCGAGTGTTTAAATATAATGCAAAATCGTCGTTTCTGGGTACGAGAATTGTGCGAGGATCGTGAAAAGCACGGCTCCCAAAGTGATGGTGGTGTTTTGTGGCAGTCGGATTTTGGTCAAAAATTGTTCAGTGGAAATTTGGGAGTACCAGAAGACGATACTTTGCCAAACTCCAATGTAAAGTTTCCACATTATTTCGTTGGAGATGCAGCATTTCCGCTAAAACCTTTTCTGATGCGCCCATACCCAGGTGAAATAAATAAACGCCTTTCCAGAGCCAGACTTGTAATTGAAAATGCCTTTGGTATTTTGGTGTCACGGTGGAGAATTCTCCTGAGTCCCCTTCAAATGAGTCCGGAGTCAGCAGAAAAGATTGTAAAAGCAGCTGTTTTATTGCATAATTTCATGAAAATGAATGATAACAACTTCATTCCACCAAACTATGCAGACAGCTACCAAGATGATGTATTAATCAAAGGCCTGTGGCGAGAAAACACAGCTCCTCTCCAAAGACCAAAAAGAATTTTTTCGAATAATGCAACAAGGGATGCATTTAAATTGAGGGATCAGTTAAAAGATTACCTCCTTAACGATTCATGTTATTAATAAAAGATTCCCAATAAAAAAAATTCTATTAAGTTATCCTATTTTATTATTCCCCTTTCTACATACCATAATAATTTGATTTAACCCTAGAAAGGTAATCTTCGTCGATTAGAAGAACATCATTTTTTCTTTTTAAAATTTCTCAAAGATTCTTCATAGATCTTTAAGGAGAATACAAAGTCACAAATCTAAAAAAATAAAATGAAAAGTATGTTTTTATTAAAAGAAAGGTTTGATGAAAATAAACTATTAACATCTACAAGAATTTGTTAATAACTTTTCGAAAAAATTGCATTTAAATTTTACTTCGTCGATTCGACGAATGATTACCTTTAACGTACTAAAAAATATGATTACCTTTCTAGCGTTAATATGATATTTTAAGCAAATAGCATTATGTAAAGCCAAATGAAGAACGTTGGGCCCCTATTGTTGAGCCAACATGATTTAATTTTTTGAAAAATTGAAAAATAAAATTCTTAATCTAATCAAAAACAGTGCAACCGCAACACCTGCCTCGCCCAATAGTGTCACAAAAACATGAAAGGAACTGTGTATTTTTATTCAAAATGTTAGTTTACATGTTTTTAAAATGACAGAAAAGTGTCTTTAAATTTTTTTTTATAAATATAGTTTAAAAGTTATTATATGTACGTATTAGACCGAGAGGCCACAGCAATTTTTGGGTGTGATTGATAACAAAAACTAATTAGCATAATTAGATAGGCCTTTTATAGTTATTTACAAATGTGAAAGTCTTTCATATTCTAGTGAGAGCAATAGTGCACAATAGTGCACCGAGAATGCAGTTCTTTCCAAGTCCAAATAATTGTGATAACAACTTTGCTAAAATGTAGAGTTAAGCTCCTTGATTGAAAATATCGAGGTCTAACACGTTTTACACACAGCCTTCTGCCTGCCAGACGCGATAAGAATAGTCTACTTCTTGCACTAAAAAGGCCACCTTCAAAACGTCTTTGACTTCGATATTTGCAATTGGGGCACTTAGCTCTTCATTTTGAATTTATGGCAAATTTTTTATCACAATTTTTAAAGACTTTCTATCTGCTTATCTGATGCACTTTTATACACTATTGCGCCCACTAGAGTATGCAAGACGTTCACATTTATAAATAACTATAAAAGGCCTATCTAATTATGCTAATTATTTTTTTTATCAATCACACCCAAAAATTGCTGTGGGCTCTCGCTCTAATACGTACATATAATAACTTTTAAACAAATTCAGAAAGCACCAGGCTTAATATTTGGTTTTTTAGTTCGTCCTGCCGCCCTTCGGTTAGCTTCAGTAAGTACTCATCCAGAACCGCCAAGAAAACAGCATTGCGACTCATTCCACGGCGAGTCCTCCGGTGCTTCGCTTCCTGATTTTTGTTCAGTTCTTTCAGGAAGCGGTCCCGCAAGGATCTCCACATTGTTGGCACATTTCCTCTAAAAGAATAAATAGATATATTAATAGATATTAAAAATGCAAAAAAAAAAACCCACCTTTCATGCCAACAGCAGCAGCCACATCCACCCATGCCTTCTCCTTCAGCAACTTGTTGCGATATATCTGCAACGATTTGTTATATATGCACGGGTGGTTTTTTACAGCCTCAATGAGAAGTTCTTCAAACATTTCTGCAAAAAAAGATATTATTTTGTTATTATATTGCATATATTCTTAGAAAATAACAATTCTTACCTTTTTTTGATTTTTACGGTATCCAATTTCAATTTGCAATGCACCACAAACTTCAAACGAACTAGAGATGAGTCAATTGGTCAGAAAAAGTGAAGCGGTATTAAGCGGTCCCTAGACTATCAATATTATTGAACAATATATTGCACAATATTATTGACTGGTACCCTACACTAAACAATATTTCGCACAATAAATTATTTGACAGTTATTTATTTGTGCTTCAACATCGTGCTCGATGATATGGATTATTGTTGTGTGGCAATTGCTCTTGCTATTTCATTAAAAAAAAAGAAAAAAACAAACGCAGATGGAAATTCTTTTTAGTTCTTTCCTGTAATTGGTTCGCAGAGTTCAGTTTTTGGATCAGCGTCGGGATATTTTTCGCGGTATTTTGCAAGCATTTTTTCGTTTTGATCACTTTTAACATTTCTGTTGGAATATTCTTTACACTTCACATTCCACAAAGCAGGCAAAGTTTCATACACTTCGATTAATTCCACTATGAATTTGCGTTCCTCTTTTTTATTGTTATTGTTTGCCATTTCGACATTTAATTCCGAGAGATGTTATCACTACGAAAATTCAAAACAAATGACAAAATATTGTGCAAACACATCCACAGACTATACAATAAATTTGGTTGCACAATAAATATCAAAAGGATTTTGATTTTGTACAATATATTGCACAACCCTTCAATATGAGCCCTAGACTCTCAATAATATTGTGCAATATCAAATATTGCACAATAATATTGATAGTCTAGGGGCCGCTTTAGAGATGTGCTTATATATCACTGAGAGTGGTTCAATTAGTGTTATTCAGTAGCAGGTTTGGTTCTGCTTTAGAAGTGATTTCAGTTATGTTTGTTATGTTGAAGGATGTACGCAGAATTTTAGTTAGTGGCGGATTTCGGTTAGTGGGGGGGGGGGGGGGTAAATCTCATTAAGAAAATAGTTTTGATACAGAAGTCTTACTTTCAAAAGAAGATACATTTCCTAATGTATAAATATATTTTGATTAGCGGATTTCAAAACTGGTTTTGCGTTCTGAAAATAAACTAGTGTTTTTAAAACAGCTTCTGGAGGGATGGTTATTACTACGTTTACAAAGCGAATTGAATCGTGATTGGTTCAGAATTAGTGCCGTGTATACCTAGATTGAATCAAAGTAGGATTATCCGATTCGATTCGGCCCGGTTAAACAAGCTGAATCGAATCGAAAGCTCTGTTAATCTAACGTCTTAGTGGATATGCGGTCGTGTAAACGTAATGTGTGTGAGGTTTGGCCTCATATTGTTGTTACTTTATGTTATGATTACAAATAAGTTACTTAATTTATCACGTGTTAAATCATTTTGACATCAAATCTGAGTTTGTATATAAAAACACAACTTTTTCCAATTTGGCTCGGTAAAAAAACAACATGCTGTCTCTTTCTTTTGCATTGAAAAGTGTCAAAAATTACATTCAAACCATTACGCACATCAATCTGATTGAATACTGACACGCTTCCAGAATGAATGAGAATTTTCATTTGTTGTGGTAGGTTGTCAGCATGTTTTGACTGAGATATTTTGACACAAATTGACGTAGAGTCAGTAATCATAATCTTGTCAGAATTATGGCTGAAAATATTGGTAACTTATACGTATAAACAATAGATTTTAATATATACCTAGATAAACAACATCGCTTTCAAAAGTGAAGCTCGGCCACCATTTTGGTGGAGGCGAATACAACAACAATTCTATTGTGTTTTGTGTGCTGTTTCTTTTTTGCGGAGGTGATTTTTTCTAAAATTAAGTATTTTTATTTGTTCAATTCATTTGTTAAATGCATTTATTTCCATTGCTTACATTTTTTTCCTCCAACAAAATGGTCGTAAAGCTTCACTTTTTCTCTGTACAAAAGATCTCTATGGTATATACATACATATATATAATAACATATATATATATATATATATAATCAATTTTGTGTACCATTTCATTAACCACGTATCAATTTTAAAACTTTATCGTTAATGCCAATGGACTGTTATTGCTATTTCACTACAGTATAAATCACAACTACAGTAACATCTCTAAGGTAGCAGTTTGTCTCACCCCATCACTAGCAAAAACATGAAACTTCAAATTGCTGATGACAACGGCTGTCACAGCATTTGCCGGAGAGAAAAGTTAAAAGTTCGGCTACTTGTTCCGTTGCGTCCGTCGCATGCGACGCCTTTTGGTCGTCTCTTATGAAAAAGCGTATATTTAACCAAGCTGTCAGTTGAATACGGCAACGGACGCAACGGATTCTATGGGTCGGCCCCTTAAATCACGAATATGCAGTTCTTAACTCGCTAGGATGCCTAGTGTAGCCAGAAATCACGTTTAAATGTACATTGGGTGGCAAATTTTTGTCAAGAAATATTTTTGAAAAAAAAAAAATCCATGAAAAATCAAAATTTCTTAAAAAAAAAATTTATTGGAAAAAAGTGTTTTGAAAAAATATTTTTGATAAAATGTCCAAAAATATTTTTGGCAAAAGTTCAAAAATATTTTGGTCAAATGTCCAAAAATAATTGGCCAAACCATTGAAATTCATCTTATCTCTTTAAATATGGAGGAGGTTTCATTTTCGGATGCAATTTCTGCAATAAGATGCACCAGAACTAATTCTATTTCCATTTTGTTGGATAATGTGTAATGTGAATAAAATGTCTAGTCTTTTTTTCATAATATATATGAAACGTCAAATTAATTTCTGAGTTGTGATCTACTCTGAAGGACATCACAATATCGATAGTTCTTGTGAGGCTCACAAGTTGTGAGTGTGCTGTTAGAATATCAAAACCTCAAAAAATCATATTTACCTCACCTTGTGAGGTTGTTGTGACTTGTGGGGTATCAGTGAGGTTGGCCAGAATCGGGCTGTAAGTTCCACTGATATTTTTGCAAAAGGCACATAAAATTAAGTGAAGTTTACACTGATGCAATTGTCGGTATGTTAGATTTCGCCGTGGTGCATGGTGAACCACTGGTGCAATGTCGACCATGTTACCCTAATCTAAAGTTTAGTCGTTAGTTATATGTCAAAATTTAATACACGGAAATCCATGATTAAGTCTAGTACGCAGATCGAGACAAGACAAATTGTATCTCTACAATTTTAATCTCTACAAAACTTTTCCAACTCTCGCGTAAAAGTTTGTTAGCAAAATGATGCTTGTATCATTCTTTTTCCTGGCAAAATTTAGTGAAGACATTTTGTACAGCAATGCACAAAAGTATGAATTTTGCGAGCGAGCTGCGTAATGCTCGGACAAATATCCAAGACAAAATTTGTCCCAGGTCGAAAAATGTATGGGAGACATTATTTTTCCCGATCTGCGTACTAGGCTAAATAAACGAAAAAAATTGCTTAAGCCTAGTACGAAGATCGGGAAAAATTTTGTCCCCATACATTTTTTGTCCTGGGACAAATTTTGTATCGGATATTTTTCCGAGCTAGTACGCAGTTCGCGCGCAAAATTCATACTATTGTGAATTGCTTTTCAAAATGTCTCCATTAAATTTTGCCAGGAAAAAGAATGATACAAGCATTATTTTGCGAGACAAATTTTGACAGCCACCGTATTTCCGAAAGTGATTTTTGTCCAAACTGGTTTTATGTAAAAGGTGCTGATGCTTCTTTTGAAAGCATCAAGAGGAGATTCTAAAAAGGTATGAACGACTTTTGTAAGACAACCCGTTCCAGAGATACACTACAAAACACTTTAAATTAGATTTTATCTCTCCAAATACGAACTTTTATGCGAGATTTGGAAACGTTTTGTAGAGATTGAAATTGTAGAGATAAAATTTGTCTTGTCTCGATCTGCGTACTAGGCTTAAGGTAGTGTAAGCTATAGTGTAAAGAAAAAAGACAAGAAATAATTAAAAATTTACAAACCCAAGGATAAAAAGAGACGGACTTATAACACTGCTGTGACTGACTAAGATCCTTATCGTTTTATTTTGAGGGGAAGATCCAGATCCGGATCCAGATAGATTTCTGAATAATATAACGCACCTAAGATACATATAACTTTCCGCAAAATATTTGCATGAGCAGTGAGCACCCCATAAAGAATACTTGAGTAAATGTGGGAAATATTTAGCTGTTCCTCAAACGTCAAAGTAAATGTCAAATAAAAAACCACAATTCATATTTCTTAAGTTTATCAGATTTATTTCTTCTCTTTCCGCATCAAATTCGTGAGACAATTTTATCAGATCTGCAGAAAGTTTTTCCCATATAAATTTTGACCACTCGTTTCTGCGTAGATAACATTATCTACTATTGTGACAGACTGATTTCCAAGAAGATACTGTCAGTTATTTCTGAAAAATGTCAGTTATTTTTAAAATGTATTAGCTAGTAGGCTCAAAAAAAAATGCAGAGACGAATTTTCAAGTGCTACTAATATCATTTTGTTGAAGTTTTCAAGCATGCACTCCTTATAATAGCTCGAAACGCAAATGGAGCTAGTTATACAACGATTAATACATACAGTCGAATTTATAAAGAAATTTTAAAATTTTAAACGCCATTCACCGCGCTTAAGGGTAGGTCTACCGCAGAAGTAAACTCAAATCTTATGTAAGAACGTTTGCATGTAAAAATAAATAAATAAATTTGGTGGTGCAACAGCTCGGAGTGAGCCAGGACCTAGTGACTTACAATTCTCAACCATTCCTGTGTGCGTGTTACCAGGAACGGAGGGGACCTACAATTTACTGCCGATTCCGAACGGCTAATGAGCAGCACTTTCCATGACAAGAGATACTCTTGGAGAATTTCTCAATTCCTCGCAAGAGGCAGTACACCCCTGAAAAAAACTTTCTTGCCGCGGCTGAGAATCGAACTCGAGACCTTGACAGTCCAACGCACTAACCATTATGCCAAGGGGTACTACGTTTGCTTGTATTAGTGTACAAATATGGCTCTCTTAGTTAAGAATTTTTGTGTTAAGAAAATAAATGTACCTCGTCTCGTCTCTTCAGGATACCTCTTTTTTCGCATCACGCATAGAGATAGAATAGAATATCAAACAAAAAATAACAGAAAACGGGAACTAGGCATGAGTGGCAAGCCGCACAGGCAACGCACAAGCATTTGAATTGACTCGGATTGCGCACAAGATAAATGAAAGTTTTTTTTCCGTGTGTATTTTAGGTAGATAAAATAATTTTTCGTGAATCGTGATTGTTTGAGGTTTAGGACAGAGAAATTTAGTGTTTTACATTTAGCGCTCACAATTAGACACAGTTTGTTTTCTGTTTTGTTTTTGGTTGCAGGTAAATTGTAACTTTACGCATATTGGCACTCTTGGTAAGTCAGTGTGTGTACTGACAAATGGAGATAGGATTTTTAAGATTTGTCGTTCAATATATTTAATTTTGATTATATGTTTTCAATAAAACGAACTTTAAAATTAATTAATAAATTTTATTAATCTGTAAACTTATCTGAAGTTTACATTCAGAAGCGGGATTGCCTTAAAATTTCGATTTTGTGCGATTGCGTCATCCAACAGACAAAAAAAAAAGAGAAAAGAAATTTCCAGAACAGCAAAGATGGATGCCGAAGCTTTGGTTAAATTGCTAGTGGAAGCGTTGAAGGAAAATAACCAGCAAGGGCCAGATCAGACAAACGATGTGAAATACCAAATCATGCCAGATTTCAACAAATCCATTAAAAATTTTAATGGAAAGGAAAACGATTGTGAGGGGCGTGATTGGTTACTTTCTGTAAGTGCAGTGGCTGGTCTCAATAGGTGGCCCGATGCATTTCATCTGGAGTGCGTGAGATTTCATTTGGTTGGAGCTGCAAAGAGCTGGTACAATTCCTTAAAAATATCCACTTGAGCTAAATTTAAATCAGAATTTTAGAAATTTTTACAAGTCCCTTGGATACAGAAGGTAAATGGAAGTTGTTGCTCGAGCGAAAGCAGCGAAAGGGTGAAGACATCATCGATTACTTCTTCGAAAAACTACGCATGTGTAACGATCTCAATCTGAGTTTCACAGAAATCAAAACACAAATCATCGATGGCATCATGTCCAGAGAGCTGAAACAATTTCTGTTGTATCGTACACATGCTAATGCAAACGAAGTTGTTAGAGATATCAAAAATTGTTCACAATTAATGGGACCTTCAGCTTCAGAACCTGCTCCAGTGAAAAGAATAGGCGGCGAGTACAAAAGTAGTTTTCCGGTTCCAGAGAGATGTTCGATATGCAAAGGTGGACACAAAGATGAATTCAGCACTCAGGGTAAGCCAAAAGATGAAATCAAATGTTTTCGTTGCCTTACTCCTGGCCATTATAAGAGTGAGTGCAAAGTGCAGATTAGATGCATTCATTGTGGCAAGCCAGGGCATATGATTAAAAATTGTCCAGATGTTCGTACATCAAACGCCACACCAAATGTCGACAAGCGTGAATCATCTTACAAAGTAACATGTGTGAGTTCATCTGAGGGTACATCTAAAGATTTAAAATATTATCAAACTGCAAAATTGAATGGACACGAGATGAAAGCATATATTGATAATGGCAGTAAATGCGTTATGATAAGAGATTCTTATGCAAACAAACTCAACATTCAGTACGAGAAGACGTCAGATACTATTTGTGGTTTCGGTAATGGCAAGATTTCTTCATTGGGAGTGTTCAAGGTAAGTCTTCAAGTTGATCAAGCAAAAGCGAAGGTGAAAGTTCATGTTGTGCCGGATGAGTTTCTGCAGATTCCTCTTTTGATTGGACAACCTTTTACCGAAAATGAGTACATTACCATTGTAAAACGAGGAAACAATATTCGAGTTTTTGAAGAGCGACAGATCGAAGACGAGGAATGTTTTAAAGACTTAGTAGTACCACCTCTCCCAAAGCAGGATGTTAAACTATGGGCGAAAGGAGAGACAGTCATTCCAGCTAGCTACATAGGTTTTATACCTGCATGTGCTGACCATTTGGAACAAGATTCTGATATTTTCATCGACGGTGGTACAAATCGTGGTGGTTCTTTGATTCCGAGTTGCGTTGTGAACATTAAAGATGAAGTTAACATCCCAGTCGTCAAAATAAGTTCAAAGGAAATCGTTTTTGAGAAAGGAGTTATGCTGGCACGAGGAGAACAATGCGTTGAAGATTTCAGTGTCTGGGAGGAAGATGTTCAAAATCCAGAAAAATGTGAGTACACTGCTCTTTCATCAGTTGTAGAGATGTCGTTTTTGGAAACAATTGACATAAATCCCAAAGTTTCTACTAATGCTAGAGAAATATTATTATTTATTTTGAAACACTACCGAGATTATTTTGCTTTGAATATGACAGAGTTGTGTTTTACAAAAGAAGTAGAGTTTGATATAGAACTAAATTCAGATGTTCCTGTAGCTTATCATCCTTATAGATTGAGTCATAGCGAAAGAGAGTTTAGTTTTTGAGAGGAGAGATTGAGGAAATGAAGGCTGCTGGAATAATTCAAGATTCAGTTTTAAACTACTCGAGCCCAATACTGATTGTCACCAAGAAGAATGGTAGTAAGCGAGTTTGCATTGACTATCGAGCGCTAAATAAGCTGACCAAGAAGGTTAAATATCCACTTCAAGTTCTGAACGATCAGATAGACAGTTTGAGTAACAAAAGATTTTTTTCGATGCTCGACATGAAAAGCGGTTACTATCAGATACCTGTTAGTAAGGAGTCTAGCCACTTAACAGCTTTTGTGACTCCCGACGGACACTTTGAGTTCCTTAGAATGCCTTTTGGGGTGACTACACAAGTAGCACAGAATTACTTAACGAAGTCTTTAAGAATTCTAAATCGGTATCTGACATCTTCTATAAGACGAATTTAAGTTCCTATTAAGTAGAGAAAAGGCGCAAGTGGGCGGTCCGATAGAAGGAAATAAGAAGATAAATTGAGTCTTAAAATGGTCTTAAATCGGGATATCATTCTTCTTAAATACTTCATTACTCCTTCTTAAATAGTTCCTTACATCTTCTTAAATACTTCTTAACTCCTTCTTAAAGAGCTACGGCAATTCTTAAAAAAATTATTAGAAACAATAAAAATAAATTTTTTTTATTATCTGTTTGTTTTTTTATTATTGTTGATTCTATTCTAGTCTTTATGTGAATTTTTGCTGGAATGAAAGAATTTTAAAAGTTAGTTTTTTTAATTTACCTTTGTGCTTCCACTGAGATTCGAACCCGAGTCCTCTCGCTTGCCGTGCTTGTGCTCTACCTATTGTGCCACTCTGACACTTAAAATATCTTGTCTCAAAGTGCTACTCAAATAACTCTCTCGTGTTTCTAATATTATACTCTTTAAGAAGACTTAAATACGTATTAAAGAATTTGAAAAATACCGATTTAATACCAAAATAAAAAAGGAAAGTTTTTAGAAGGATTAAAGAAGGAATTAAGTAACAAAAACAACCGATTTAAGAAATGCCAATTTAAGAAGTATTTAAGAATGCTTTAAGTAGAAGTAAACACACCATGTTAAATTCTGTAAAGCAATACCTAAAAAAGACGAAATTAAGACGGAATTAAGTAGCCAAAAATTAGCACACCTACCCAATAAAGAAGGAATAAAGTATGAATTAAGTATGGACATTTTGTCAGTTACATAAACGGATGTCATCAAAAAAGTCACATTTTAAATAAATGTGAAGTTAACAATCAAACAGAGGCTAAAAAAATGAACATGAAACCGCGCAAAAGCGCGGAAAACTATAATTCCTAAAATACGGGTATTTAAGTTAATTCAATGCAGTAAATTTTGTAAAATTTGTAGAAGTCATTTTTATTAGATTGACCAAAAAAAATACTAAAGGGACCTTTTATTTTCGTCCTTTAGTGAAATGTTTTTTTTTTTAGGCAATTTTGTTTGTTAAAAATATATTTAGCGCGTTTTGAAAATAAGTTTCTTAAATTTTGATTCTCAAATGCCTGTAAAATTAAAAAATAAGAGAACATTTAAGTAAGGAAAATCTCTTTTTATTGGAATTCATCAAAACTTATTTAACAATGATAACAAAGAATACGATAGGTAAACTAAAGATCCTTTTATAAGGGTCAACAATTTTAGCGCCCAAAATTATTTAGCTCCTTTTGAAAAACAATCCTATCTATTTGATTTCATTTAGAGAAAAATAGAGCTGTTTTGAAAATTACAAGCATTGTATGAAAAATAGCTTGTTAAAAAATAACAAATAGCCTCGTTTTTATCCTTAACTCAACATTAAAATAGTAATAACTTCTAAAGTAGATCGTTTTAAAATACAATTTTTCCACCATTCTATAGCTCTCTTTGATACGCAAATTTTGGTATACCACACTCCATATTTTGAAAAAAGTGCCTTTAGCACCGTTTTGATTGTTAACTTCACAAATGCTATTTTAATTGTTGTTTATCTTCAATAATGAAACAATCTCTTTTTTTAAAGATTTAATAAATTCGGTTTTCACATTTTGCTTTCCATCTAAAACTAAAAGTACGAAAACGGCGTTATAAATCATACTGTTTCAGAAGACTTAAATACGTATTAAAGAATCTGAAAAATACCGATTTAATACCAAAATAAAAAAGGAATGTTTTTAGAAGGATTAAAGAAGGAATTAAGTAACAAAAAAACCGATTTAAGAAATGCCCATTTAAGAAGTATTTAAGAATGCTTTAAGTAGAAGTAAACACACCATGTTAAGTTCTTTAAAACAATACCTAATAAAGATCATATTAAGATGGAATTAAGTAGGCATAAATTTACATACCTAATAAAGAAGGAATAAAGTATGAATTAAGAAATGTGATACCGAAATTATACCATTTTGTGCTACTTGTGTAATGGCCCACCGACGTTCCGACTTGTTAACAGAATTCTTGGCCCCTTGAGATATACCATTGCTTTAGCTTATTTCGATGATATTTTGTGTCCAGCTGAAAATGAAGAAGAGGCAATAGACAACTTAACCAAGATATTTGATTGCTTGCGGCTGTGATACCAGATAAAATGACGAGTCTACGACGGATGATAATCAACTGATTTTATTAAATATGTATGTCTTATAACATAGTACATAGAATAAGTGTTACCATTTAATATAAATAGTACATAGTATTATGATGGTATTGTTACATCTCCCTTTTTATAATTTTAGTTTGAAAAGCATAATATAACTACAATACTAATCGGATAATAGATGAATAATAAAATATTTTAAATTATTGTACTTTTACTATTTATTTCATATTTCATATTTTTTTTTTAATTTATTTGTATTATTTTTTTCAACGTTTTTTATTCTAATTTCATTGTATATTTCAAAAATAAACGTTATATTCTTCGAAAATTTTCTAAATAAAAGTTAAAAATATAAAGTTTAACAAAAAAAAAATAATATAAAATTCAAGTTTTATAAAAAAAATGTTCAAAAGATATCAAATTTAGTTACATGGATTGTATCTTATAACCGGTTTCACTGTTCTTCCAGACCTGGTGACATAAGGCATAGATTCTGAGGTGTTCGTTGGAGCTGGTTCAACATTATTGAAGAACTTGTTGTTGTCTTAACAGCTGTTGGATCGATCATTATACTTTTTTCTGGAACGATGTTGGCTCTGGTCTTATGCAAATGACTGCTGTTTCTACGATAGATTGATCCATCGTGCGTTTGTACCATATACGAACGTGGTGCGTTAGCTGGTTTTAAAACAGTTCCAGAGATCCAGTTTCGATTAGGTTGTTGAATACGGATTTTTTCACCGGGTTGCAAGGGTTGTTTTTGGTGACTTCCTTTATCAGCATAGAACTTGCTTCTGTTCCGTGCTTCAATGAGTTTGTGTTGAACGTTTTGTACAACCTTAGGTTTAAGCGATTGTTTGCTGGATGGTATTGTTGTTCTAGTTCTTCGGCTCATCAAACGTTGAATGGGCGATAACAAATCGTTGCTTCGAGGTGTGTTGCGGTAGTTGAGTAGCGCAAGATAAACGTCTGACTGGTCTTTGTGGCACTTTTTTAGTAAAGATTTTGCCACCTGGACGAACCTCTCGGCCAGACCGTTGGATTTTGGATACCTCGGGCTTGAGGTATGATGAGTAAAGTCCCATTTTTTGGCAAACGCTTGAAATTCTTTGGAGGAAAATTGGGGACCATTATCCGATTCCAAGACAAAAGGTATACCATGGACGGCAAACATCTTTTTGAGTTGAATTATGACTTCTGCGCTAGATGATTGTTTTAACTTAACAAAGTCAAAGTAACCGGAATAGCTATCTGCAACGAGAAGATATTCATTACTTTTAAAATAAAATATATCTACTGCAATTATCTCCCAGGGCAGCTCAGGAATCTTTTTGATGATAATTGGCTCTTTCGGTTGAGAACGTTGTTGGTTTTGACAAATACTGCAGGATTCAACGTATTTGGTGATGTCAGTCGTCATCTTGATCCAAAAAAGTTGTTCGCGTGCACTGTTAAGTGTCCGATCAATGCCAAAATGACCTTGGTGGACTTTGTGCATCATCTCCTTCTTCATGTCATCTGGAACGATGACCTTGGATCCTTTGAAGGGTAGACCTTCATTGCTGCTGAGCGATTCTCGAAATGTCCAATAATTTTTAATCTCGCTCGAAACATGTTGAATTGTTTCAGGCCACTTAGAATTAACGTATTGTAAAACATTTTGTAAATTTTTGTCGTTCTTTGTAGCTTCTTGTAGTCGTTTTTTTGTTATATCTGTTAATTGTAGAATTTCGTGCACTTCTAGCTCGTCATCTTTTTCTGTGTTTTTTGGGTTGTGACAGTCACGGCTGAGTGTATCTGCGACAGGTATATCTTTGCCTTTTAAATAAACCACCTTTGGTTGATACTGAAGAACTTGGAGCATGATTTCTTGTAAACGCATAGGAGCCCTGTGCATAGGCTTCTTGAAAATCATTTCCAGAGGCTTATGATCGCTTTCGATGGTAAGAGGCTTTCCGAATATTAAATCATTGAACTTTTCACATGCAAATTTAATAGCAAGCGCTTCTTTTTCGATCTGAGGAGCTAATTTCTGTCTTTCTGTTAGCGCTTTCGATGTATACGCCACTGGCTGGTTATCTTGTAGCAATACGGCACCTGCACTAGACTGACTGGCATCTACTTGAAGCTTTACTGGAAGATTCGGATCATAATATTTTAATAGTGGTGTTTTCGACAGAGACAACTTAAGCTCATCAAAGGATTCTTCTTGGTTTGCACTCCACTGCCATTGAGTGTCTTTTTTAAGAAGTTGTCGCATCGGATTGGTAATTTCAGATAAATTATGTATGAACTTACCTAATAATACCAAGCAATCTTTGCAGTTCAGTTTTATTTCTAGGTTGCTTTAAGTTTTTTATTGATTCGATCTTTTCGGGATCTGCTGCAATTCCATCCGATGTGATGATGTGTCCTAAGAATCGTGCCTTCGTAGTAGCAAATATGCATTTTTGCTTATTTAATTTGATTCCTGCTTCATCAAGCTTTTTAAGCACTTTCTCGGTAAGCAAATTTAATGATTTGACATCAGGAGCATGAATTAAAACGTCATCCATCGAAACCTCTGTATTTTCACAGCCTTCCAATAAATCCGTCATGAGTTTCTGATAGATTTCTGGGGTGGATGCTAGACCAAACGGAACACGTAAGAACGACACTCTACCCCAAGGTGTAGCCATCGTCAGATAACCTTTGGTTCGATCTGTTACTCTGATTTGCCAAAAACCATGTTTACAATCCAAGATTGTGAAAAACTTAGAGTTTTGAACCCTTGCCGCAATCTCATCCATGGATTTAAGAGGATGAAATCTTCTTAAAATATTTTTGTTTACATCGGTAGGGTCGAAGCGAATTCTTATTTTCCCTTTCTTACGAACAATTACCATGGGTGAGGTTGTTGGAGTAGCACCTTCTGTTTTCTCAATGACACCCAATTGAATCATTCTATCGATCTCTTTCTTAAAATCGTCTTGTAATGCGTGTGGTATTTTTCGGGGGGCATAATTCGCAAAGACTGGATTTTCGACTAAATCAATGTCGTAACGAAATTTTTTAATCCAACCTAGGCCTTCGAACATATTTTCGTCAATATTAAGTTCTTCTACGCGCAGTATCAACTTTAATTTCTCGCATGCACTTTTTCCTAAAATTGGACAGAAAGCCTTGTCAACAACTTTAAATGACAATATGTAATTTATATTTCGAACTGTACAACATAGAGATACTTCACCGAGAACACTGATTTTATCATTTGCAAATGAAAATAACTTTTTTGTGCTTGATTGATTTAGTTTAACGTTATCAAGTTCATCGATATTTTTTTTCGGCAATACGTTGCACTGGGCACCCGTGTCTAGTTTTACATTTACTTTTTTGTTTTCTATTATTATCTCTTCCATGTAATTATTCTTGTCATCTTTGTTTGTGTCAACTGATAGTACTAGTAGACTATTGTTATCACTGTCTTCGCTATCACTTGTTGTATCGTTTGTAATTGCATGCACTTTTCTGTCTCGTTTTTTGTTCTTGTTTTACAGACCGTAGCTAGGTGGCCCTTTTTTCCACACTTGTTGTAAATTTTGTTGAATGCTGGGTAGTTTTTTCTTGAGTGAGTAGTTACACACCTTCGACAATAGAATTCATTTATTTCGACTTGATTATTTATCGGTTTCCTCGTTTTCTCATATTTTTTCTGTATTTAGTAACTGCATGTACTGTTTCTTCGTTTCTGTGTAATTCTTTGAGTTGACTCGCCGCTATTTCACTTGACCTACAAATCTTAACTGTATCATCTAATGATACCTCTGCTTTTTCTAATAATTTTTCTCGAATCACGTCACTATGGATGCTGACAACAATTTTATTACGTATTAGGCTATCTAACAACGTACCGAACTCGCATTTTTTAGCCCGATTTTTTATACGCGTAAAAAAATCATCGAATGGCTCTTCTTCGTTTTGGTTCATTTTATTGAAGACGTATCTCTCAAAGGTGATACTTATTTTAGGGGCGAAATGTTCTTCGAATTTAGATGTAAGAACTGTTAAGTTTTTGCTTTCATCTGAAGTAAGCGTGAAGGAATTATAAATGTCTACAGCGTCAGGTCCTAAGACAGACATAAAAGTAGCAACTTGTATTTCAGCAGGTTTTTGTTTAACTGAGACGCGGTTTCAAACTATTTATATTGTTGGAACCATTTTTTCCATGATAGAGCAACATTTTTGCTGTTTACTTCTAATGGTTTTGGAGGTTTGATATTAATACCAGATTCGTAAGTGTTATATGTGTTATTTGTAGCCATTATCGCGAATTATGTAATTACTTTTTGATAAAAATGCGGAACTTCTGACACCATGTGATACCAGATAAAATGACGAGTCTACGACGGATGATAATCGACTGATTTTATTAAATATGTATGTCTTATTATTATGATGGTATTGTTACAGCGGCGAGCTAATTTGAAACTTAATCCGAAAAAGTGCAAGTTTTTGTACAACACTGTTGAGTATCTTGGGCACGAAATTGGAAATGGGATTGTTAAACCTAATGCGACTAAAATAGAAAGTGTAGCTGAGTTTCCACCGCCACAAAATGTTCATCAGATTAGACAGTTCGTTGGTTTGACCAGTTACTTTCGGTCTTTTATTAAAGACTATGCGTTGATTATCAGAGCCCTAATTTTCCTTACTCGAAAAGATGCTAAATGGATTTGGACAGATGTTGAGAACTCGAGTTTCGAATTATTGAAAAAGAAGTTGATTGAGCAACCAGTTCTATGTTTATATTCACCGAAAGCGAAAACAGAGGTGCACACTGATGCGTGTAAAGACGGTTTGGGTGGTGTTTTACTACAACTTCAACATGACAATAAAATGCACCCAGTGGCGTATTGTAGCAGATAGACGACTAGAGAAGAAGTATCATTCAACGGAACTCGAAGCATTAGCGGTAGTTTGGAGTTTGGAAAAGTTTAGAGTTTACTTGATTGGTTTAGAGTTCATAATCTTTACTGACTCCAATGCTGTTCGAGGTTCTATGAGAAAGAAGTATCTGATTCCTCGAATCGGACGATGGTGGTTGAAGCTCATGGACTTCAATTTTAATATACAGCACCGACCTGGAGATAGAATGAGACATGCTGATGCATTGAGCCGTAATCCGTTCTGTGAGGCTGAAGAGACTGAAACAGTTGCAGATTTAGTTTGTCTTCATTGGATACTAAACGAATATGATTGGTTGCTTATGCTGCAGAAAAGTGATCCGAGAATTTCCGAGATAGCTGAGGTACTTAAAAAAACAACTAATTTGGACAAAGCTAAGAAACAAATTCATTAAGATTACGAGTTGAGTCATGGTCGAGTTTTCAAGAAAGAAGCTGACGAGTTAAAATGGTATGTTCCAAAAAGTGCCAGAACTCAGATCGTTACGAACTGCCATAATAAGTTAGGTCATATTGCGTTTGACAAAACAATTGGGAAGATAAAAGAGAAGTACTGGTTTCCAAGGATGAGAAGGTATGTTAAAAGTTTTATTCGATCCTGTATCGAGTGTCTTTATCATAAACAGCCAGATGGTAGAAAACAAGGGTTTCTTTATTCAATTGACAAAATTGGAGTTCCATTCCATACGTTGCATGCGGACCATCTTGGTCCATTTGCTAGAAGTTCCAGAGGCAACCAGTATGTTTTGGCTATCAGAAATGGGTTTTCCAAATTTTGTGTATTAAGAGCTGTATGAGATGTAAAAGCACATACCACTATTAAAGTCTTTGAAGATGTAATTACCACATTTGGAGCACCAACACGTGTTATTATAGACCAGGGTACTTCCTTTACTGGGAAGGTCTCCGAGAAAATGTGCAACGAGAAGAATATTGTACACATCAAAAATGCAACGGCAACACCGAGGGCTAACGGCCAAGTTGAAAGATTGAACCGCAGTATTACACCTATGCTAGCAACTTTGAGTCAAAAGGCTGATGGCTCCGATTGGGATCAAATCGTTAAAGTTGTGCAATGGAGTCTAAACAACACGATTCATGCAACCCTAAAGAAGACACCATTTGAAATCCTTTTCAATTATGATCCAAGAAATATAGATGGAAATCCCATCGACGACGAGTTCAACAAAGGAAGAATCTCTAACAATATTCAAGACGTTCGAGAAAATTTGAGTAAAGTTATTAAAGAGAATCAAGAGTATCAGCAGAAGTTATACAATAGTAAGAGGTGCGAAGCAAATAAGTATTTACCTGGAGATTTTGTTATGGTTAAACGAGCTTATGGTGTTACTAGAGATTCTCACAAGTTACTGCCTAAATATAAGGGTCCGTACGTTGTAACTGAGGTTTTACCAGGAGACCGATACCGAGTTCAAGATGTTCCTGAAATGCAGAGGTCACAAAGATTTTAAGATGGTATAGCAGCAGTTGATGACATGAAACGAGTGCCAACAGATATACTACAATCAAGTGATGAAGAAAGTACCAAGTTGGACGCGATAAAGCAAACAACATCAGCAGAAGTGCGACCAACCAGAATTAAAACAAGACCAATTCGTTTTAATGACTTCGAGATAGATTAATCGAGGGCGATTATTAATGTGGATGGCCGAATGTTAACTACACCACTGTAACTGCTACTCTAGAGAATAAATACGAACAGAGATACACAGATAACAAATGACAGAGACGACAACAATTGAGTAATAATCGAGATCTTGTAGATTGCGGCCACGAGTTTTTGAGAAGAGTTCTATTTTTTTATACTATCTTTATATCTTATTTTAATTTTGATTTTGTTTTCAATAAAACGAACTTTAAAATTAATAAATAAATTTTATTAATCTGTAAACTACTGTAATACTTACTGTAGTATTAGTAAACTTTATTGGTTTTTTTTTTACATTTGTTTTCTTATATTACATAGTAATTTTATTACACTTGAAAAAATTGCTAAATTGAAATTGGCCAGGCCGCACTATTATAATAAGATATTTATAAGTTATAACAGTTTGAATGCTGAACGCATTCATTTTATTACATATCAAATGAAGTCAACTTCATTGTAAAATCATCCATCTTGATATACGAATCGCTTCTGGACTCGAACCGAAATACTTGCCAAGTAAAGACGTGTAACTGAGAGATTTAAATAAATAGTTTTGATTCTAAAATAAAACCATATTTTATTATCCTGTACATGGTGGCGAAGTGAAACACTAAAATGTCGAAAATTGAGCTTAAAACTCCAGAAACACTAAATTTCGATGACGCTGGCAAGCATTGGCCTGTGTGGAAGCAGAAATTTAAAATTTTCCTCGTGGCGTGCAACAGACGTGCGTCAGGAACTATTTCCACTAATCACCGGTCAATGTATTCGAAGCCTCTCATTTTCGTCTTCAAATTAAATCTATATTTTTCAGAGACTGAAGTTATTGTTCATGCTTGTTCTTTTTCTCGAAAAAGTGAATCTCTAGCAACTATCTCTATACTCTTACAACAGCCATGTGTCAGAAACTTGTTCTACTAACCACCGGATAAAAGGTAAAGAAGATAATCACTGTGAAATCTATCACAACATTTAAGAATAAAGCCTTAATGCAACTGACCACCAGGTGTTTACACACAAATGCGGACACAAGTGTTCATTCCAAAAATCGAGGTTGGAAACAACTAATCGTATCATTACAACCGACAAAGTTCTACTAATTCACAAAAACTTCCGGATAACGCATCCGACTAACTATCTCCAATAATTCCTCGAGTGAACTTTTTCAATCAAACCAAATCACTTCATCAAAATCTCAACAAAAAAAATTGTTACTCTTCTGAATTGCTCTCAAAAAATAAAATTATTTCTGTAACACTGACACGTTGGCCGCCATCTGTAACGAACTTTCTAAGTTTGGAGGTCTCATGTTCACTCCTCGAAGACAAATCTCCCTCCTCATATTTAATGAGAAGCAACAACCGTCTTCGGAAAGTGACCACTACACCCCTAAACCCAACTACGATCCCTTACAGAAGTGAGGGAAGACAAAAGATTGGCTTCGCTGAAGTCGATACGATTGCCTATACCCCCACTGTCTTGGAATATTTTGATATTATATACTCCTCTCTCTATCACACCTTCCTTAATTCCTTTAGGAATTTTTCCTAATCTATCTCGTCGAATATACCCGAACTTTGGTATAAATCCGCGAATATATACGACTTTCAGACGAGGTTGTCTTCACTCAACAGCCACCTGGGCCTGCTCGATGCTCGTTTGCTTAGCTCGCCGAATGGGGCGGGGATCTTGCAGCTGGAGTGTCGATGTTGCATTAGATTAACAGACCCTATCAACCTGCAGTTATGGTTGAAAAACGAAATTTAAATGTGCTGAAGCCCGAAATTTGTAACTGCAAGCGAACCGTAGATGAATGTACTCTTCATCCATAATGTTTATTTTCGAAAACAAAATAACTACACGACTAACAGTAGAGAACATAGATGTTCATGTCTCTCGAACCGAATCTTCGCCCCGCCCTATCTCTCAGTTGTACCGACTGAAAGAAGCCTTTGGTTTCGTATGGTTCGAATAAATTCAAAAACCCCCTTAAAATTGAGAGAATCAGATGTATTTGACTCCTCTGCCTTCTATAACCAACCCTACGATCCGAAGATACCAATCTTCCTATTCCAATTTCGATTCTCAGGTGGCAAAACATTTTTTTTAATGAGAATCCCCATACTCGGATAGAGAAATTCAACAATAAACTCCCCTTAACTCATCAGCTCCAACCTCTCGATACCCCTCGACCTTCTCTTAATCCTCCATAATCATTATTACCTGTATCGTTACTTTAGATCCCAAAAAAAGTAAAAAAAAAAAATACGACTCTCAAAATTCATTTCCTTCAACTCTTATAAGATGTTATTTTATTCTCTTAAGTAATCTTAACACATTCTTAGGTATAATTCAGATCAATATCATTCTTAGGTATGATCTTAGAGGAAATATATTACCTAGAGTCGCGACTTCGGGAGTTTGCTCTCTTTAACCCTACAAGCTGAATTGAGAGGAAAAAACTCACAGTCCAAAGATGTGTTAGTTGCCCCATGCATTTTAAATGGGCCAACACAGCTTTGTTCAAATTTTGTGGGTTTTTGCCTTTGAGTATATATAATGTGGAGGGCTCGTTCCTATCCCTAATGCATTGTAGTACTTGAAGTTATGATAGGGGTCGCTGTCTCACTTTCTGTAAGTTAAGGATACAGCCGTATCCTCCGATTTGTGCTTACCTTCTCCTCGCATATAGTTCTCCGTCACATGTGATATGAAGCACTCGGCAATAACTTTGTCTTACACAAATTTGAGTAGCGCCCCCTATGATAGTCACGCATTTGGAATAGAAACGAGCCCTCCATATTATATATACTCAAAGGTTTTTGCTCAATGCGCAAAAAGTTGAATAAGTGCGTTTGAATATTCAAAAAAGGAATCCGTTAAATTCAAAAATTTTAAAATACAAATATTTTTTTTATTAATTTTGCTTTTTTTATTTCTTTATCAATAAAAACTATATTAGATATTAATTTTATTGCTTTTCGGATACAAATTCCTTAATATTTATGTATATTTCTGTTAAAAACTAAGAAATTCCAAGCAAAAGTAGAAGCGCAGCCTAGAAATTCAATGCGTATAGTGCCCAGCATTCACTAAGGAATATAGACATTTTAACCCAAAGGTGTCATAAAAAAACAAAAGTGCTGGTCGATGCTTCTAATTAGTAAACAAGTACTCGTATTTCACCAATTTTAGTGTAATTTTCTCAATTAAATCAAATAAATTGCCCATAAAAATGCACATCAAAGTTTCGCCGTCGATACCCGATAAAATTTCGTCTGCAAATCATAAATTGATCGCTTAAATTTCGATTGCAAATTACCGAAATTGTGTGTGCAAAATTTCACATGGAAGTAGTGAAATTTTGATTAAAAACCATAAAGGAAGTGTGAAAAAGTATAATTGCACGTTAGTTCATTTAATAAAACATCGTTTGGCATATACTCGTAGTTTTGTTAATAAAACTCATTGTGCGGGCGATTTGTAATCAATCTTCTGTTGGCATTTAACAAACACTAAATACAACCAGAAATAGTGCAAGGGACCCACTAATTTTATCGTCAACATCGACCTCCAACTTCGTCAACGAACAGCATCGACAATGACCGCAAAAAAAGTGTTTTCCCTTCAACAATTGCCTGCGAGCTAAATAACAATAATATACATTTTGATAATTTAAAAAACAGCACAATAAGTGCAACTATTAGAAGAAGCAAGGGAGGAGAACTGGTGGACTTTCAACAGGTGGAGGAGCCCAAAGACAACAAGCCTAACAAACAGCCACCCAAATCAGCCTGCTGCTGGGCAAATATTTTCTTCGCCTGAGAACCCGCAAATAATTCAGCGGAATATGCCAAAAAGCAATGAATTGATTAGGATAGCTTTCTCAGCATCGCATCAGCAACAGCAGCAGAAATAGGCGCAACAGCAACAACAACACCAACACAGCACACCACGCAATACCAGCTCTCGAATAACAGTTTCATAAGAACCACCAAGATACCAACCAGCATGAACTCGAGCAACCAGGCGGCTGGCGGGAATCTGGTCACCTTTACCAGTCAGTCGCTACCCAACGGCACAATCAATATCGCCTCGCAGAGCCAGGCTGCATCCATTCTGCAAGCCGTGTCCACGGCCCAGCTGACCAACACCACCACCATCAAGACGATAACCTCGGCTGCAGGTCTGCCGCAACACCATCAGCAGCAGCAGCACCAACAACAGAAGCAGCAGAACTCTCAAACAGTAGGTGCCACCCAAACTTTGGTAATCAAAAACCACAACACGGTGGTATTCGCATTCAAGGACCACTTCAAACTAGTGGTCCGCAGTTGGTATAACACATTGCGTCCTTTACCTCCGCCGAAAGAGCCGCATGGAGCGGTCAGGCACTTCCACAAACTGCTGGCGCCAAGCCTACAGTAGCTGAAGACGATGATGGTAAGTTCGAATGTCACTGTTCTTGCCAATTGGCATCTAAATTTAAAAATCTCTGTTTACCCAATATAGACGTAGATCTATTCGGATCAGACGACGAAGAAGAAGACGCCGAAGCCGCCTACTCTGCCATTGCCAAATCGTCTGTCCTGGTCGACGTGAAGCCCTGGGATGACGAGACCGACATCAAAGAAATGGAAAAGTGTGTCCGCACCATCGAGATGGACGGTCTGTTATGGGGTGCCTCCAAATTCCTTCCAGTCAACAAGTTGCAAATCATGTGCGTCATCAAAGAAGACAAAGTTTCAATTGACTTGTTGCAAGAAAAGATGCAAGAGTTCGAGGACTTTGTCCAATCTGTTGATATCACAGCTTTCAACAAGATCTAAACACAAAGATCTGCCAACATCATCAAATTAGATCTTGAATCAACTTAATTGTTTATCCTTGAACTTCAAGTTCAATTCAGTTGAAAAAAAAGACAAAAAATGCCTTGATTAAAAAAAATACTATTTTATACTTAAGAATGTTTTGTTTACTTTTTTTTTTTTTTTTTTTTTTTTTTATAATCTACACGCGCTCAAGGGATTATGATTACCCTTTAAATGTTTGAACACAGCGCGGGCGTGAAGTTAAGGAAGAGAAAGAAGGATAGGAAAGATGTGTGGGCACGATGTTCTGAGACTGAAGGTTGTTGTCTCAGATATTTTATCTCCAGGGATGGCGGCTGAACTAAAGCGGAGAATGCCGTGTCTTATTTCTATGTCGCTTATAATTCACATTATTTTATTTGTGTTCATCCTTGTTGGGCATACTAGTATAACTCAATTACATGTTGTTAGTGTTATGCCTGAACAACATGTAATGAGCAAACCAGCAAACCATTGATGACAATTTTTAGAAGGTTTTTAATGGAATTAAAACGACATAGACGACGGCAGGGATCGAACCTGTGATCATGAGGCTCACAGGCGAGCACACATCCATCGCGCCACGGCCACCCCAATTACTTTTTTAATTTTATTCCTTTTTAAATTGGCCTTCTAACTTCATAGTTTAACAAAATTTCGTTTAACTAGATGTCCGCCGGAATATAACTTAAAATTCCAGCCAAGTTAGTGCTGAAGTTTTGATACAATAACTCGGTTAAACCTGTGAGTGGAATTGATGTTGGGATTATGGAAATATGTTCTAGGAATCATTGGATTGGCTTCTAAATAGGATCAATCGAGCAAATGCTGTCGAAATTCTTGAAAATGGTAGATAAACCAAGCTGTCATTTCTGAACTAGTTGCTTCATGTTTATGATTGAAACGGTATCGAGTGTTGATTTTAATCCTCTAAGTGGTTCTGAAAACCAATTTTAATTTTAACAAAAACGTCGAAAAATTTGCATATGAGGACCGTTTTCACAATTTCAATATGAATATGCAAATGTTGAAACGTCTCTGGCATGAACTTTTTTCGATATTCTTATCAGATTTAAAAACGGTTTTCAATCCACACTCGGAACCGTTTCATTCATCCAAATGAAGCAACTAGTTTAGAAATGACAACATCATTTATCGACCACTTTCAAGAAAATCACATGATTTTTCGTGAAATTCTTAAAAATGGTAGATAGACCAAGCTGTCATTTCTGAAGTAGTTGCTTCATTTGGATAATTCAAACGGTTTTGAGTGTTGATTTGAGTTTCCAAAATGGTTCTGAAAACCATTTTCAAATCTGACAAAAATTTCGAAAAAAATTCATGCCAGAGACGTTTCAGCATTTGCGTATTCATATTGAAATTGCTAAAACGTTCCCGATATGAAAGTTTTTCGAAGTTTTTGTTTAAATTAAAATTAGTTTTTGGAATCAGCTAGAGGATTAAAAACAACACCGAAGATAGTTTAATTCATCCGAATCGAGCAAGTAGTTCGGAAATGACAGGATGGTTTATCTACCATTTTCAAGAAATTCATGACAAATTATATGATTTTCTTTGAAATGATCGATACATTATGTTGTCATTTCTAAACTAGTTGCTTCATTTGGAATGTTGAAACGGTTTCGAGTGTTGTTTTAAGTCCTCTAAGTAGAACTGGAAACCAACTTTAATTTTATCAAAAACTTCGAAAAATTTTCATATGGCTATCGTTTCAAGAATTTCAATATGAATATGAAAATTTTGAAACGTCTCTGGCATGACATTTTTTCGATGTTCTGGTTAGATTTTAAAATGGGTTTCAGATTAGAGGATTAAAAACAACACTAAAGACCGTTTAAATCGTTAGAATCGAGCAAGTAGTTTAGTTTCGGGTTCTGAAAAAAAAGAATCCTTTGATGATAAAGATATGTTAAAAATAAGATGAAGTAAAAACAAAAAGAAACAAAACCAAAAAAAAAAAACAATTGAAGAGCGAGGTTCATAGTATTAAGTAGAATTAGTATTTTTGCTGATTAAATGAAAGTAGGAATCTGAGAATATGTCATAAGAAGACAAAATATTAGGTAAAGATAGTACAGTGAGTTCCAGATTTTATGTTACAAGAATTTAAAAATCTTTTATTATAATTTAAAGTATGAGAATAATTAAGTGTGAATTCTTCCGCTCCTCGGTAGCCTAAATCTCAAGTTGGATCAGTGAACCCAATTGGGTAATCTTTATTTATTAAATATACTAGTAGGGTCCTACCTATATAGAAACAACTATAATTTAAACATAAACAATAGAATGCCGAACACCGGAGTACGAGTGCACTTCTACATCCAGGAAAAGTTTGGTGAGTAATTATTGATGATATTGTCTATTCATTTTTCTATATTGGTTGATACTTTTTTGTGTTAATGCAATAAATTTTAATTACGAAGTTGGTCCCTTTGATATCTTAACGATAAGATTTATAATTATGGAAATTTAAACAGTTATCACATGTGACATCATAGAAATATTGAGATATAGTAACCAAGATTATAAATTGTTTTTTTTTATGATCAAAACGACTGATTTTTAACAACCCTACGAATAAAAAAATAAGCTTTTTTTTACAAGACATGTTGAACAGAAACGATTCTGTCAATACGTCGACATTTTTTGTTGATATAAAGATTTAAAGAGCAATGCAGATTACAAAAGAATTTAGTTTCTGTTAATATTAAAGATCGAGTGAGCGGAGGTATGAAATTTATTATAAAGTAATGTTTTTTTTAACTAAGATGTAAAATACAAAAAGGAGATTCCGAAGTCGATCTGAATCATACCCATAGAGGAAATATATTACCTAAAGTCACGACCGGTACCCCTCTTGCCTGAAACACCCTCAATTTTTTTTTGAGGTAAGTAAGAGAAAACTCTCTTAAATTCCCTATCCATGAATACGTGTAAATGGTTAATTAAAATACAAAATGAAGTCAGTAGCTCAAAATTTGAAGTTTTGTTTTTCTTTTTTTTGTGAATATCAAAATGACAGTTCTCAAAACAAATATTTTAGACTTGTAAGTATACCTTGATTGTAAATATTCGTGATAAACATTAATTATTTTTATACTTAGCCTTATGTTAATAACTTAAATTAGAATTAGTTCAACAAAATGCGCAAAACACAAATAACCAACAGCGAATAGTCTCATCAGACAGTAAGTACACGTACAAAGACCATTCAACAACACCGACCAGCAGCGGGCATTACAAAAGCAGATTAACTAAATCAACTCCCAAAATAAATCTTACTACCAGCCTAAATCATCCAGAAAGCACCACGATTTCAAATGGAGAAGTTGATAGTCATGTGGTCACAAGTGGTCAAAAAAAGGACAACAACAACACGTTTCAGTAGCACGTAATCCTGGTCCGGAATCAGTCTCATCAGCAGTCACGGATTCATCTTCATCGCCGCTAAATCTACAAACAACACTCCATGATAATCCAGCCAAAAAGCTTGTTTAAATTCTATCGAATCCCAATTCAAAGCCTATCGAAGCATTCGTTCAATACCTCATCCAATCATTCCCTGTCACGTTTATCCAAACATACACAGCCAATAGTATGCCTTAGTTCCGAAGAAGAAATCATCAAGAAAGCTAGAGAGAAAGACTTTATTTCTCTTCTGCCACGTGAACTGGCGCTATAAGTGTTGGCCTATTTGGATCGAACTGATCTTCGTTCTACAAAACCCTAACGTGCTTAGGAATTCTTCAGGCACTGTAAATAACTTTGATAATGGCCGATCAGAAGACCAAATCAGCTTCTATTGATATTTTGACTGCAATTTTCGAGTTTTCGACATTGGTTGTTCGCAATTACACATTGCAAAAAGTGAGCAGGACGGAAGGGGTAATTGTTGCGAACTAGTACAAATATAATAGTTTTAAATGCATATTTTTTTGTTTTTCTGCAGGGATGAATGCTACTTAATATAGCTAGTGAACAAATGTTGACTGATTCCGAACCAAAGAACATGCTCACCTAGAAGGTGGACTTCCTAAATTTCTTTTACAAGCATAGTAATCAAACCTCAATTGGTATAATAATTTTTATTTGGTTTATACAAGAAGCTTAATTATTGTCTTTATTGACAGCTCCACTTTTAAGGAATACCATTGGTGATAGACCACAAAACGAAGACATTCAAACGGCGCAGTTGTTGGCTCTAGTTTTGGACATTCTATCATTCTCATTCCCATAAAGAATTTTATAATACAAAAATATCTCAAGAGAATACTAGTGCTTATGGAAAGCATACACACTTTTAAGAAAAATAAATGCACTTAAAGACACTTAAATGCTTGTCCCGGCTGTTAATGACATCTATCGTTCGAAGCAACAGAAACGATTTTCTAAAATAAAAAAATTGAGAACTTTTGATCAATTCTTTTCAAATCTAATTTTAATTTAGCTATCCTAATTGAAACTTGAATGAATGGATGTGGTGTAAGTATATGCTGCGTACAAGTCAGCTATTTCAAAAAAAGGCAGCAAATGACAACATAGTTCATCGATCACATTCGAAAATATCATGATTTTTCATGAAATTTTTGAAATGGTAGATAAACCATGATGTCATTTCTGAACTCGTTGCTTCATTTGGATTATTGAAACGGTTACAAGTGTTGACTTAATTCATCTAAGTGATTCTGAGAACCACTTTTAATTTTAACAAAAAATTGGAAAAATTTGTATATGGGGAACCTTTCAACAGTTTTGATATGAATATGAAAATGTTGAAACGTTTCTAGCATGACAGTTTTTCGACGTTCTGGTTAGATTTTCGAGCAAGTAGTTTAGGAATGACATAATGATTTATCCACTATTTTGAAGAATATAATGAAAAATCATATGATTTTCTTAGAAGTGATCGATAAACCAGGTTGTCATTGCTAAACTTCTTGCTCAATTCCAACGATTTAAACGGTCTTTAGTGTTGTTTCCAATCCTCTAGGTGATTCTGAACCTATTTTAAAATCTAACCAGAACATCGAAAAAATGTCATGCTAGAGACGTTTCAACATTTTCATATTCATATTGAAACTGTTGAAACGATACCCACATGCAAATTTTTCGAAGTGTTTGATAAAATTAAAATTAGTTTTTAGAATCACCTAGAAGATTAAAAACAACACCCGGAACCGTTTCAATAATCCAAATGAAGCAACTAGTTTAGAAATGACAACATTATGTATCGAGTGTTGATTTTAGTCCTTTAAGTGATTCTGAAAACGAATTTAAATTTTAACAAAAACTTCGAAAAATTTTCGTATGAGGCACATTTCATATTCATATTGAAATTGTGAAAACGGTCCTCATATGCAAATTTTTCAAAGTTTTTGTTAAAATTAAAATTGATTAAAATCAACAATCGAAACCGTTTCAATCATAAAAATAAAGCAACTAGTTCAGAAATAACAGCTTGGTTTATCTACCATTTTCAAGAATTTGATGAAAAATTAGATTATTTTCTTGAAAGTGATTGATAAACCATGTTGGCATTTTTAAACTACTTGCTTAACTTGGATGATTGGAAGAATTTTGAGTTTCATTTTAAATTTACTAACTTATTCTGGAAACTATTTTCTATTCGACGAAATATTTCAAAAAATGTCCATCTAAAAGAAATTTTGTCATGTTTCATTTCTCAAAAACATAATGAAATTACTTTTTATATTAGTAAGTTGGGCCAAATCTTTCTAGATTATGCAGTTAGTCAAACTGCTCCACCGACGACGGTTTGATTCGCTTAGAAAAATTGAGAGAATATTGCCCTTTACACCTCCGAGCGGAATTTTGATTCTTTCTGCAAGTGAGTTATGAGGGGCTGATCCTTGCCTAGCCAGTTCGTCCACCCGTTCACTCCCATCAATGCCACAATGACTTGGGACCCAGATAAGAGGGACATTGTCGTGTGGATGTACTCGAATTAATGGCTTTAACAGTCCAAATTCGAGAGAAATCAATTTGCAACCAAATGAAAAACGTGAATCCAAAAGCATTTGCTTGATTGATCCTATTTTGAATCCAATCCAATGATTCCTAGAAGATATTTCCATAATCCCCACATCGATTACACTCACAGGTTAAATAAAACTTATTATTCTTTTTAGTATTTCTTCTTTATTTACACTTTCCAATTCAAAACAGTAAATCTCAATTTATTATCGACTCAAATACTTTTACTAAAATTTATATCACACTTGTTTAATAACACAATCCAATAAGCAATACTTTTGCACACTTTCATAATCCAAAATAAACTCTGTCCCGCTCACCGTGAACACTCCCTTAAATACTCAAATTAGTTCTTCTCAAAGGTTCTCATCTTGGAATGTTCTAGATGGTTGGAATAAGGGGAAATATATTTGACATTGGAAAAGAGCTTTTTGTTTCTTCCATAAAGTAGATATGCAATTTTCCGACAGATGGCGCTGTAGGAGTATAAAGCTCTGTTCACAACATTGCCCCCTTCTTAAAATTGTTCGTCCCGAACAATTCTATCTCCAGCTTCGCCACTGTATCGGTGTATCGGTGTAGTCGATCGCTATGCACAACTTTTAACTTTCCTCTTGACCCTCTTTGGATTCGGTAAACGACATCATTGATTTTCGTGACGACAGTATAAGGGCCTTCCCAGTTTTGTTGAAGTTTCGGCGACAATCCCTTTTGACGATGTAGATTATACAGCCATACGCGATCTCCTACTTGAAATCCTGTCGTGTTTGCTCTTGTATCGTACCTTGCCTTCATTGGATCGCTGGAAGCGCTCATTCTAGTCCTGCTCCTTTCATGGATGTCAATTAGCCTCTCTTTTAGGTCACTCACGTAATCCCCTGTTTCCTGAGACTCTTGTGATGGGTGTCCAAACGTTATCTCACTAGGCAGCCGTATGCTTCTTCCAAACAGGATTTCAGATGGTGTTTGTCCTGTTGAGCTATGTATTGCACTTCGGTAGGCCATCAAAAATAGTGGTATGTGCCTATCCCAGTTTCTTTGGTAGTCGCCTACGACTTTAGTGAGGTGTTCTTTTAAGGTCCTGTTGAATCTCTCCACCATTCCATCAGATTGCGGGTGAAGTGGTGCGGTTCTCGTTTTCTTAATGCCAAAGAAACGCGTAGACCTCTTGGAATATGTTCGACTCAAATTTTCTTCCTTAGTCAGAATGGAGCTCCATAGGCATAGGCACACCGAACCTGCTTACCCAGTTAGACACAACCTGGTCGGCCACGGTCTTGGCTTCTTGGTTCGGTGTAGCGTATGCCTCAGGGTATTTGCTGAAGTAATCCATTACCACCAGAATGTATTATTTGTTTCCAGCATTCGTTTCCGGAAATGGGCCAGCCACATCAACAGCAATCCTTTCAAACGGTGAGCCAACATTATATTGTATCATTTTTCCTTGCACTTTTCTACCAGGTCTTTTGGTTGCAGCACAAGCCTCACAATTTCGGCACCACTTTTTGACCTCGTCTCTCGTATGCAACCAGTAGAATCGTTGTCTCACTTTTTCTAACATCTTGTTGATTCCCAAATGGCCTCCTGAAGGTCCATCATGCATCTCTCGAAGAACCTCTTTGATTTTCGATTGAGGTAGCACAAGCTGCATCACATAGGATTTACCATCATCGGATTTCCATTTTCGCCGAAGAACACCTTCTTGCACATGAAGTGAGTCCCATTGTTCCCAATAGGCCTTTAAAACTGGACTCCCATCGGAAATGTCATTCCATGCGGGTTTTTCTTCATGTTCCTTCCATGCCAGAAGAGGTTCAATGTCGGGGTCTTTTTCTTGAGCAGATTTAATTTCTTCATTGTTCCATCCACAAATGGGGTCAGTCCTTATTCGTAAAGTATTGATGGCGACCATGCGTTTGCTGCCATTTGACGTTGCCTCGATAGTCAGACTTTCTATGTTTCGTTTGGTCTGAGAAACCTGGATGGTGTTTCTGGGGCCATCGATACCAGAAACCAGCTTCTGTCCCTTGAAGTTGGTTCTTACTTGTTTCTCTGTTGGGAAACTCTTTCGGGAAGTAACACTGGTGTTCTTGTTACCTTGTTCTGAGTTTGAAACTCCATGTCCACAATGTTGACAAGCTCTTCTTGGTGGTAATCGACATTGACGCTGTAAATGTCCGGTCTTGTTGCAATTCCAGCACTTTGTAAGTCCGTTTCGATGGGTTCCTTTGGACATCAGTTCTCTGGCATGAGCAAGAGCATTCTTCGACGATGGCTTCTCTAAGACTATGTACTCCGTGAGAAGCTTGCTCTGCTGCTTCCATTGTCAAGGCAAACGCTAATGTTTCCGAAAGCGTTCGTTTTCCAGCAGTTCGCACGGCCCTTTAAAGATGTATGTCGGAAATGGCGCAAACAAGTACCTCAACTGCGAACTGGTTACGGATTTCTTCTCCAACATCTGGATATGCAAGATGAACAAGCCTTTCAATGTCCGCTTGTAACTGTTGTAGAATTTCGCCTCTCTTCTGAACTCTGGAATAGAGTCGTACTTTGAAGAATTCTTTCATATGGCTATTGCCAAAGCGTTCGTCTATAGCCTTAACCAAGAAATTAAAGTCACCGCTCTTATCTGTTGGTATAGTTAGCAATAACTCAGCAGCTGCTCCTCTAAGAGCAAGGGTTAGAGCTATACACATGTCAGCCTCATCCCAGCCATTTGTTGTGGAAGCTGCCTCAAATTGCTTCTTGTATATTGACCAAGAAGTTTGTCCAACAAAGGTAGGAGGTTGCATATCCTTTTTTCTCAAAGTTTCCCCAGAACTTTCCCGAATCTTTATATTTCGAATACGGTCTAACTCTTTTGAAAATATCTCCATTTTGTTGTCGACTTGATTCTCTAGCAAAGAAATACGTTCATCAAGTGCAGACACATTATTCTCGACGTTAACAAGCAACACTCGGAAATTCAGCTGCTTTATTTTTATGATTGAAACGGTTTCGATTGTTGATTTTAATCAATTTTAATTTTAACAAAAACTTTGAAAAATTTGCATATGAGGACCGTTTTCACAATTTCAATATGAATATGAAATGTGCCTCATACGAAAATTTTTCGAAGTTTTTGTTAAAATTTAAATTCGTTTTCAGAATCACTTAAAGGACTAAAATCAACACTCGATACATAATGTTGTCATTTCTAAACTAGTTGCTTCATTTGGATTATTGAAACGGTTCCGAGTGTTATTGTTTTATCCCACTTCTGACACCAATGTAATATTTTTACTAGGTTCGTTAAATAAAATTTATTATTCTTTTTAGTATTTCTTCCTTATTTACACTTTCCAATTCAAAACAGTAAATCAACTCAAATACTTTTATTCAAATTCATATCACACTTGTTTAATAACACAATCCAATAAGCAATACTTTTGTACACTTTCATAATCCAAAATCAACTGTGTTCCGCTCACCGTGAACACTCCCTTATATACTCAAATTAGTTCTTCTCAAAGGTTCTCATCTTGGAATGTTCTAGATGGTTGGAATAAGGGGAAATATATTTGACATTGGAAAAGAGCTTTTTGTTTCTTCCATAAAGTAGATATGCAATCCGACAGATGGCGCTGTAGGAGTATAAAGCTCTGTTCACAAGAGTATCAAAACTTCAGCACTAAAGGCTCGGTCAAACAGAACGCGTTTTCAACGCCGCGTTAAGATTATTTTGAGGCGACGTTTCAACCGCCGCGTCAGAGGACGTCAAAGAGAGACCAGCAATGAACAAACAAAACAATCATTCCTTATTAAAAATAATGTCAAGCAGCTCAGATTCAGAAGAGGAATTATTGCTTCTATTTGCTATTTTAAGGAAATTCCCGTAAAAGAAAAAGAATTTGGGTACATGCCAATTAACAAAAAAAGAGAAGAAATTGGCGAATATCACCAGCTATGCCGGGAGCTAGAGTCGCACATCTCGAAGACCAACAAACAGAAGACCTAGCAATGCGGCATTTATAAGAGACAAATTTGTCTCAATTCAATTATTCAATAATAATAATTAAATATGTATGTAAGAAAATGTTCTTATACGATTTATCACCCATATCGTATAGACATGGGTTATTTCTCACCAATTCAATTAATTTTTCCATCTTGAAAAAATTTAAAATTCCTTTGACTGCCGCAGCATTAGAAATAATCTGTAATTTCACACAACGTCGCGTTTCGCCGCCGCGTTGCAACGCCATGGTGAATTAAACGCGGCGTCAAAAACGCGTTCAGTGTGACATGCGTCATCTATTGCAATGTAATACAACGCTTCGTTTGAACGCGGCGTAAAAACGCGTTCTGTTTGACCGAGCCTTAACTTGGCTGGAATTTTAGGTTATATTCCCGCAGACATCTAGTTAAACGAAATTTTGTTAAACTATCAAGTTGGAAGGCCAATTTAAAAAGGAATAAAATTAAAAAAGTAAACAAAACATTCTTAAGTATAAAATAGTATTTTTTTTAATCAAGGCATTTTTTGTCTTTTTCTTTCAACTGAATTGAACTTGAAGTTCAAGGACAAACAAATAAGTTGATTCAAGATCTAATTCGATGATGTTGGCCGATTTTTGTGTTTAGATCTTGTTGAAAGCTGCGTTACCAACAGATTGGACAAAGTCCTCGAACTCTTCCATCTTTTCTTGCAACAAGTCAATTGAAACCTTGTCATCTTCGATGACGCACATGATTTGCAACTTGTTGATGCCATAGCTGACTGGAACGAGTTTGGAGGCACCCCATAACAGACCGTCTATCTTGATGCTGCGGACACACTTTTCCATTTCTTTCATGTCGGTCTCGTCATCCCAAGTCTTCACGTCAAGCAGGACAGATGATTTGGCAATGAAAGCGGGTTTCTTTGATTTCTTGGCAGAGTAGGCGGCTTCGGCGTCTTCTTCTTCGTCGTCTGATCCGAATAGATCTACGTCTATATTGGGTAAACAGAGATTTTTAAATTTAGATGCCAATTGGCAAGAACAGTGACATTCGAACTTACCATCATCGTCTTCAGCTACTGTGGGCTTGGCGCCAGCAGTTTGTGGAAGTGCCTGACCACCCCATGCGGCTCTTTCGGTGGAGGTAAAAGACGCAATGTGTTATACCAACTGCGGACCACTAGTTTGAAGTGGTCCTTGGATGAGAATACCACCGGGTTGTGATTTTTGATTACCAAAGTTTGGATGGCACCTACTGTTTGAGGGTTCTGCTGCTGCTATTGTTGGTGCGGCTGCTGCTGATGGTGTTGCGGCAGACCTACAGCCGAGGTTATCGTCTTGATGGTGGTGGTGTTGGGCAGCTGGGCCATGGACACGGCTTGCAGAATGGATGCAGCCTGGCTCTGCGAGGCGATATTGATCGTGCCCTTGGGTAGCGACTGACTGGTAAAGGTTATCCGATTTCCGCCAGCTGCCTGATTGCTCGAGTTCATGCTGGTTGGTATCTTGGTGGTTCTTATGAAACTGTTATTCGAGAGCTGGTATTGCGTGGTGTGCTGTTGGTGTTGTTCTTGCTGTTTGTGCTGCTGAGGCTGTTGCGCCTGTTACTGCTGCTGTTGCTGATACGATGCTGAGAAAGCTATCTTAATCGGTTCATTGCCTTTTGGCCTATTCCGCTGAATTATTTGCGTGTTCTCAGGCGAAGAAAGTATTTGCCCACTAGCAGGTTGCTTTAGGTGGCTGTTAGGCTTGTTTTCCTCCCTTGCTTCTTCCACTAGCTGCACTTATTGTTGGGCTGTTTTTTAAATTATCAAAATGTATATTATTGTTTTTTAGCTTGCGGGCTGTTGTTGAAGGTAAAACACTTTTATTGCGGTCACTGCTGATGCTGTTCGTTGACGAAGTGGACGTCGATGTTGACGACAAAATGAGTAGGTCGCTTGCACTATTTCTGGTTGTATTTAGTGAAGGGGAAAAACTTGTGTGCGGAAAAAAAAAACCTTCGAAATTTACACGATTAATTTATGATTTGCACACGAAATTTTATCGTGTATTGACGGGGGAAACTTTTATGTGCATTTTTACAGGAAATTTATTTGATTTAATTGAGAAAATTACGTTAAAATCGGTGAAAAACTTGTTTATTAATTAGAAGCAGCGACCCGCACTTTTGTTTTTTTATGAAATTTTTTTTTATCGATTTGTTTACTTGTCAACATTTTCACCTTTGGGCTAAAATGTCTATATTTCGTGGTCAACGTTGGGCACTATACGCATTGATTTTCTAGGGTGCGCTTCTACTTTTGCTTGGAATTTCTTAGTTTTTAACAGAAATATACATAAATATTAAGGAATTTGTATCCGAAAAGCAATAAAATTAATATCTAATATAGTTTTTATTGATAAAGAAATAAAAAAAGCAAAATTAATAAAAAAAATATTTGTATTTTAAAATTTTTGAATTTAACGGATTCCTTTTTTGAATATTCAAACGCACTTATTCAACTTTTTGCGCATTGAGCAAAAACCCACAAAATTTGAAGAAAGCTGTGTTGGTCCCATTTAAAATACATGGGGCAACTAACACATCTTTGGACTATGGTTTTTTTCCTCTCAATTCAGCTTGTAGGGTTAAAGAGAGCAATACCCCGAAGTCGTGACTCTAGGTAATATATTTCTTCTATGGACTTCACCATGTAAACGACAATAAGGAAACCCGGGCGTTCACAACAGTACGTTGCTTAGTGTTTTCGCGTTTTATGCAAATTTCTATTTTTTTGTAAGAAAATGTCTATTGTAAAAAACGACAAATTAAGAAGTAGAAAAATGTGAGAAATTTTGTTATTTTCGTGACTTGATTCAAAAAATTCATGTGTATCCATTTAAAGGTGAAGCGCAACATACAAACATTGATAGATAAGATAGAACATTTTGATTTGGCTAAGTCGATTTTGACTCATGGCTATTGGAATTGCTGAGTATCTAAATGGCTCAGCTGCGGGTCAACGATCCACTGAGTTCCACCCACAGGGAGGATTTAGGCTCTGCCCCGGCTTATTGGCTCGGTGGTGTTTTTTTTTCATCTCTACTTTAAAGAGAAACAATTATAGCCAAAATTTGAATTTTGTTATTTTTTAAGGACGCAGACCATTGACTTACTAGATATGGACTGCTAGTAGCCAACTTCAAGATGGTTCCACTTTTAAGCTTTCTTCCTAGTCACAATGCGCGATCAAAAGATGTCACTTAAAAAAAGGAACTAATTTTTGACAATTCAACCACAGAGGTTGTTGACAATTCGAAATGAACTGTCATTATTTTTTTTCAATTTCGCAATTGCAATCAATTTGAACATTTAATCAAATTAAAAGGTAAGTTTTTGGTTCTTGCATTAAACAAAATAAATTTAATTTTTATTTGTATCCCTTTATTTATACAGTTTTACATGTCACTACTTTGTCTTCGTCTTCCTGGAACTTTTTGTGCTGGCTGGGCCATGAATGTACCAAATAAGAAAGCCCAAAGAGGCGTTGCAGGATAAGAAAAAAGTAAAGATTGCCTTCAGAAAGCAGAAACTAGCGACCAAAGGCGAACCCCAGAAAGACAAGAAATCGAAAGTTCGAACCAAATTCCGTTTTGATCCGATTCCCTACGACGAGGACCAGTTCAAAGCAATTGTCAACAACGAGAACATCAAGAAAATCGCCGAAGCCCTCAAAAACATAGTCGAAAAGGAAATGAAGACAAAAAATCGTCGATCTTTGACGACTATCGCTACGTCCTGCAAGTAGCAAACTTCAAGATTCCCAATTCCCCCAAGAGAATAATCAGACTGTGAGTATATGTTATGTCGATGTATTCTAGAGAATACGGTGGTTAATTTCTTGATTTTTTTTTTTTGGACACCTGAAGCACACGCTGGTGGACAAGGATGACTATGTGCTCCTGGTAGCAAAGTGGACTATGAATGCATAAGTTCACTGCAGAACAACTGGCCAACAATATCGAACTGATAGTGGCTCAGCTGAAGGAGGTCTATCCGGGTGGGTTGGGAAACATCAGAGTGATGAAGATGATGATGACGAAGATGAGGATGACGATGATGAAGACGAAGATGATGATGAGGAGGAGACCGATTAGGTTAGCAAAATAGATTTCTGAAAAATAACGCAGTTAAGGATTCATGAATAACGTGTCTTGGCTTTTTTCTTCTTTTGTTCTAGATTTACAACAGAAGATTGACTTAAAAATTGAATGAGAGTTTCAGCAACTAAAACCAAGTCTAACTATTACTGCGTTGGCAAATATTGGGCTTTATTGGTCCTAGGCTTTTGAAAAACTCTGTTTATGAAATCTATTAAGACCATCAAAAACAAATAAAAAATTAAGTTTAAAAAAGGGGGAACATTTGTGATTAAGTTTAACTAGATTCAGGGAGTTTCTCTTTATAGATTTGGAAAAAGCCGGATGAATTTGTTAATTTGCCCTCCAAAAGATTTTTTACATATCACTCTAAAATGCTTAGCTTTTTGTGGGTGCTAAATCTACACTTGCGGAACGCTTTAAGGAATGTTAGTTTTTTACGATACCAATTGCTTGAATTTTCGGTTTTTGATAAAATCGAATATGTGAACCGATTCGATGGCTTTGTGATGTCTTGTCATATTTAATGATTTCTTTAGTAGGATAATCAAGAAATTGCCCCTTATAAACGTGCTCGTTTAAAATGATTTTTAATTTCGTCGCATTAATGTTATTTTATGGCTTTAATGTTTGAATATGATTTCACACATTAAACATTGCATGTTTGTATATACTTACTATATATAATTTTCCATTGATTATATTATTAATTATAATAATAAAAAGTAATATTAAAAATGTTCATCAGTTTTTTTTGTTTTGTTTTGTTTTTATGGCTTTGATCGGTCATCCATCGCCGTTATGGGAGTATTTGCAAATGATCTACAAACAAATCACAAACTTAGAAGCCGTTAATAAAGAATTTCTAGTTTTTCTATCAGCTTTAACAAAAGAAAATGAATTGCTTAAATCTAAAGTTTATCTTCTAGAAAATAATGAAAGAGAAGTCTAAAAATCATCAAAAAATCAAATCTTGGTGTGCAGACAGCAGCAACAGCATCGGCAGTGGACAGGGGCGAGTTATTTACATTAATGATACACTAACAAAGTACACTCATGCATTGTTGATGCAAGCGAAGGCGATTAGGAAGGAGAAATTATATAAATACGTATGGATAAAAAACAATAGAATTCTGATAAGAAAGATTGAAGGTAGTGATCCCATCTCAATAAGGTCTTTTGAAGACCTGAATAACATTTTATAATTTTTTTTCTCTTTAAACCTTTAATGAACTTGAACTTTGAATTTATTAGTGATGATGTTCCTACCTTTAATCTTTTGAACTCATATAATAATTGTGAACAATTGTTTCTTTCTAAAAACTACTGCTCTAACAAACTTTCCTTGATTCACCAGAATATCAGAAGCTTAAGAGAAAATTTTGCTTGCCTTGTTTCTCATTTAGATTCTTTTGCATGTATTCCCGACTTTTTATTTGTTTCTGAGATTTGGATATATAATTTGAGATAAGTGATTATACTTTGCCTGAATTTAAATTTTTTGCTAAAACGAATGATGATTACTGTGCTGGCGGTGTGGGTTGTTTTGTTAAGGATTGTTATGAATGTGTTTCAACGGAAATTGATTTTTTGAGCGCCAACCTTTTAAAACTGTCTTTTAAACTAGATCAAGAAGACATTGTTATTCTTTGCATTTATAGATTACATAAGTATAGTGCGTCGGTGTTTATGGATGAATTTTTTAAGCTTTTGGATAGAGAAAATTCAAAGAACTTAATCATTTTAATGTTAATAAATATCGCCATTTTGGAAAATTCAAATGCCGTTTCTGCTTATTTGTCGGTTCTTGCATCTCATGGCTTAGCTTCTTTTATTAACGAACAAACAAGGCCAGCGTCGGGGAAATGTTTAGATCATATTTATGGTCGTTTTTCCAACTGCTCGTTAAGCTCAGTTGAAAAATGTGTTTTTGATCTAGGTATTACTGACCATGCGATGACAGGAATTTTAGTGAGTTGCCTTAGTAAATTCCGGACTTCATCTCCTGTTTTAAGTGTTGAAAAAATTGAAATCGATTTTTCCTTATTGAAAACAAAACTTTCTAATGAACGTTGGCAGTTAGTTTACTGGGAGGATAATATTTCAAAAGCCTATGATATTATTATTGAAACTTTAAAAAAATATATTATTCAATGTATGTAGTTATACTATAAATAAAATATGTAAGCAAATAAAATTAAAACCGTGGATAAACAACTATATGTTAAAAAAAATTAATCTGAAAAATAAGTTAAGAATCAAATGTGCAAAGCATCCACTTTACCAGAATTTAAAAAGACGATACGAAAACATGTGTTCCAAACTTAGAAAAGAAGTTCCGCTTTGTAGAGACCGCTTTTATAGCAACCAATTCGATCTTGGTAAAGGAGATATTAAAAATGAATGGAAATTGGTAAACTGTATTCTTAACAAGCGTACATCTTCCAAAAAGGATATTAGAATTAAAGTAGGCTAAAATATGGTATCTGATAAAAACATTATTGCAAGTACGTTTATTGATTATTTTGTCAATGCGACAAACTCCTTACAGTGTTCTTTTTCTTCTAACTGTACTTCTTGCAGTTCTGCAATTATTTGTGGTGATCCTTTAACCCAAAACTCGTTTTTCTTTGAACCCATAACTGGTTTAGAGCTCCTTAAATGTATTGGCAGTCTTAAAAATTCGGATTCTTGTGGACCTGATGGAATTTCAATTAAGGTGCTTAAAAATATTGCGTGTTTCGTAGTTGATGTATTAGCTTTTATATTTAATAGAAGCATATTCTCAGGAATTTTTCCTGAAGCATTGAAATTGTCTGATATTGTTCCAATCTTTAAAAAAGGTTCAGAAAAAGAAGTAAGTAATTACAGACCCATTTCGATTCTTTCTTCAATTAGTAAAATTTTTGAAAAAAGTATTAAAAAAGACATTGATTTTTTTAATAAAAAACAATTTTTAAATCCCCTGCAATTTGGTTTTCAGAAAAAAAATAATCACTCTGAGAATTTAAAAAAGTATTTCCGTTCCACACTTCGGCATTTTTTTACCTCCAAAAAGTATGCTCACCTGATCTACTTAAAAAAATTTACTATGGAATTTTTCAATCGAAATTGCAATATGGTGTAGCATGTTGGGGTGGAATACATTTAAACAAAATAAAACCGATTTTGACACTTTTAACGCCATCAGTACTGCTTAATGCAAGCATTTGTAACAATATTTCTTTTCTCTTCGGGTTTTTTCACCTTTAGATACTGGGAAACATCAGCTTGTCACATTCATCATTTAGCGTGGTGTTAGTTGTTAGTAAAAAAATATACATACATATAGCCTAACACTCTACTAAAAAACGAACAAATATGACAAACAAAGAAATACTAAACATTAATCTACTATCTTTAGCTACAAAAATAACTACAAGTCAAATAATACTAGCTATAAAAACAATAACGTTACGAGTAGTTTCGAATACTTAATGAGAACGCCCATACAACCTGTGCTTAAGTGTAAGCTTTGAGTAACTTAAATCGAAAACATCATGGTTTTATTAGCCTCATGTTTCATACGTGTCAAAGGCTCATTGAGACCATAATTGGTACGGTGGAAGTCTATATGAAAAATTTCAGAGTTCCGAGAACTGTGGCTTCTAGCTTTAAAATGTATTTGTTCTAGAAGAACCGGTGAATCTATGGAACCAACCAAGAGCTGGTGTAAAAATATAACATCGCTGTCTTTCCGGCGTTTTTCTAGAGAATTCATATTTAAAAGAAGAAGGCGGCTGCTGTATGGAGGAAGATGATTTGGGTCACTCCAATTAAGATGACTTAATGCGAAGCGTACATATTTACGTTGGACAGATTCGATTCGATCAATGTGTATTGAGTAAAGTGGCGACCATAAAGAACTAGCATATTCTAATTGGGGACGAACAAAGGTGTTGTACAACGAAGATGTTATAAGACTACAAGAAAATTCCTTACTCCAACGCTTAATAAATCCAAGCATTGAGTTTGCTTTACTGACAATTTTCTCAATGTGGAGTGAAAAGTCTAGATTTTGCGAGAAGTGAACGCCCAGGTCGCATGTTGTTTCTACCTTACTTAGAATGGCTTGATCAATGCTGTAATTGTAACATATTGGGTCTTCTAAAGAAGGACATTGATTGGCACTTTGAAACATTTAGAAAAAGATTGTTATATGAGCACCATTCAGAAAACATATTTATGTCATTTTGAAGAGAAACACAATCGGATTGGCTTCTGATGATTTTAAATAATTTAATATCATCTGCGTAGATAAGAACCCTACATGATTTTACAATTGAAACAACATCATTGATTAATACTATGAAAAGAAGTGGACCAAGGTGACTATCTTGTGGAACACCAGAGTCAGCATTAATTGGATCAGAAACGATTCCTCTAAAAAGAACTTGGTATGTACTTCCCTTCAAATAAGACCTGATCCATTGAACGAATGCAGAAGGGAATCCAAGAGATGAAAGCTTAAATAAAATTAGACTATGAGACAACTTGTCGAAGGCTTTACTGAAATCTGTATAAATGCAGTCAACTTGATGACCATCCTCGATAGTTTTATTTGTAAACGACGTGAATTCAACGAGATTAGTAACAGTAGATTTCTTTTCCATAAACCCATGTTGCTCGCTCGCAAGGAAAGGTTTGCAGCTGAAATAAAAACTCTTAAATATGATAGCTTCGAATAGTTTCGGTAAGCAAGAAAGTTTGGTTATTGGTCTATAATTAGAAATATCACCGCGATTTCCTTTTTTGTGAATAGGTATAATGAACGAATTTTTCCAAATTTTACGGAAAACAGCTTGTTTTAGGGAGTTATGAAATAAAAACGTTAGGGGTCTTGCCAGAGGTTTGCAACAATTTTTTAAAATATACGCCGGAATTCCATCAGGTCCACTGGACGTGTCGTGGTCTAAGCCCGAAAGATGGTCGAATACATCCTCAACTGTGATAACAATATCACTCATTGAGCTTTGAGAAAAGCTATTCAAATGAGTAAAATTACTCTCACAAGGTTCAAAATCATCATCACAAAACGAAAGTTTAAAGAAGAAAGAAAACATATTGCAAATAACAAGAGGGTTGTTGTTGGTTTCATCCAAGTACTTCATAGTAGATGGATATCCGTCAGATTTTTTCTTGCTATTAACAAATTTCCAAAAAAGTTTGGGGTCAACAAGAAGTGAAGACCGCGTGAATGGGCGTATCGATGTCATTATTCTGCAGACAGGAACAACATAAAAAAGTATTTAAAAAGATTTTTAGCAAATGTAGATATTTTTTTTAAATACCAAGCTAAAAAGTGTGTCCGAAGAGCATAGCTGGGCATTAACTCGTTAATCCGTTAATCGTTAATTAACGAAGTTAAAATTTTGATTAACGGATTAACTTTTAAGTTAACTTTTAAAAATGTTAACGGACACGTTAAATCCGTTAATCCACGTAAAGTCCGTTAATCGTTAATTCAATGCCTACTATTTACCGCGCGGCGCGAAAAACAGGTTCAGACAAGTATGAGACAAGTGCCGTGCGGCGCGTTCCAGGGGTGAAACAAAAACAGCTAGGTACATACTATATTTTGAGGGCGCGTGCGAGTGAGAAAACTGCGAAGAGATTCGTTTCGTTTGATCATTTCATTATGCCGGTCGTCCACTATGTGCGCGATAAGTTCAACCAACTTCGTTCAACTTTTTATTCAACTCTTTCGTTGAATAAACGATATACAACCTCTTACACTAGGGCAGTAACTTAAGTAATTCACATTGAGCAACTAAAGTTGAACAAAATGCGTTCGGAACCCCGTACACATAATTGACCAACTTTCCCATATGTTCATTAACCTCGCGCACCTAGTTGATCAACTCTTAAAACTTATTCCAGTACACCTAGTTGACCAACTTACTCAAATGTTGAATAACTTCGTACACTAGTTGATAAACTTGTTCGATTTTGACAGAAAAAAAAGTTTTTCGATTTGATCAATTGCGTTTTCGATATTTTTGTTTAATCAAAACCAAGGAACCAAGGATCACTCGTTTGGGAACGCGTTGAACGCACCACGATAAACAAAAAAACTCAAACGTCAAACCTGAAATAATTTTGACTTCAGTTCGGTACATTCATTTATTGCCGACGCACGCCCTCGCTTTAAAATATTCTTAAATTTGTTCCGTATGAGTATGATTTCCTCTAAGAAATATTAGAAAATGAACGACAAAGGAAGAAAAAACAGCCAAGACGATTCTGGGTAGATGATTTTTTCTTGAGTCGCGAAGAAAATTGTTTTTTTCAATGAAATATATGAGAAATTAAAATCGATTGATCCCACCGCGCCCGTGAATTCGAATTCAAAGTTTAGGCAATTGCATTTTCGAGGAAATTTGAGACCAAGTCAATTCCCTGGCATCTCGATTTTTATAAGAAGGGCTCTTAATGTCCCATATATTGGGCTTTTCCTCAATTGCTGAAATCATTTGCAAAATTAATTTCGTGGTCCACTCTGATTTTTTATCACCTTCCATGACGAAAAACCAAAATAAACTACAGTTTGCAAGTTGCAACAACTGCAAGTTCATGGCAACGCAATAGTTCAACCACGTAGATAGATTTCACTGCAGCCAACGCAACGCAACACAATATTACGTCAAGAAATCCCAAAGAAAATTAAAAACTTGATCAACGCGTTGAACAAATAATGTGCAACACATTATCTTGAAAATGTGGCTCAACGTGTTGATCGAACGTTTTCAAGGAGCAACATGAGCTCGTACACTACACTTATTACGCAATTCTTTGAGGAATTGAAGGCACCGTACATTAGAGTTGAATACGTTGAATTCGAAATTTTTGCGTTGATCGCCTAGTGGACGACCGGCATTACTTAGTGCCGGTGCTTAGAGAAAAAAAATATAAAAAAAGCAATTTTTATCACATGTTAACGGATTAACGATTAACGTTAACTTGCGTTAATTCTTCCAAAATTTAACGCTTTAACGTTTAACGAAGCTAACTTTTTTAGTGGCGGATTAACGATTAACGAAGTTAACTGTTTGATTAACGGTGCCCAGCTATGCCGAAGAGCTAGAATCACAAATTTGATTTGCTGAGCTGCCATCTCTTCGAATAAAGCACATTGGTTGCTACGCCACACTGTCGGACTGAAAATACATTCGTGAAGTTTGAAAGATTCATTAATTCGACAGACAGGCAAATAGGAATGAATCGTTACTTTACCTTATAAATATGTTGTTTTCCGTCTTTCTGATGGTTGTGGTTGTTCTATCGATAATGCCGCTGCTGAGGCTGGTGGAACGGGTGGTGGCGGGGAGATGCTAAAATTTCATCGGGTGGCTCTATTTTATTTACCTCGGGCAACTTATCTTTGATTTCTTCTTTTTTGAAGAATACCTCATCCTTCAATCCGTTTATTGTAGCGAATGTCGAACAATCAAAATTAAATGACTTCTTTCCTTCATGCCGTCCTTGTCATCTTCCAGTGCGACATCAGGGCCTGCTCTGTCACCCTCCTTTCCATGCTTGGTCGTCACACCGCCAGGCAATTTCTTTTCTTCGATACAATCAAGCAAGCCAACGCCACCTTGATTAAACCATCGGTTAGTGACTGATTTGCTGCATTATTTCGATTGGCGTTTATGTATGTAGCTACTCAAACGGGTAGGTTCACATTCTCATCATCAAGAATATTTAGGTCGGCTGAGTCAATTATTTCTTGCTTGATTTGGACATCAGCACTACTTGTTGTTGACGTTGACGTTGAAAACTTGAAAGTCTTCGGCGTCATTCAACTTCTCTCGCTTGATTACTCTATTTTTAATGTTGCTAATACTATTGTTGTTTTCACTGTTGTTATTATTGATTGATGTTCTGTGTTTGGGATGAAAACTGTTGTAATCCCATTTGCGTTTGGGGCGTTTTATTGGCATCGGTTTCACAAATGCTGTTTGAAATAGAAAAAATTGTTTAGTGTTAATCTCTCAAATTCTGGTCATGCTGCCAGAAGAAAACTACCGACTTTGGTACATTCATGGCCCAGCCAGCACAAAAGCTTCCAGGAAGACGAAGACAAAGAGTGGTGACATGTAAATCTGCATAAATAAAGGGATACAAACTTAAATTAAATTTATTTTGTTTAATGCAAGAACCAAAAACTTACCTTTTAATTTGATTAAATGTGCAAATTGATTGCAATTGCAAAATTGAAAAAAAATAATGACAGTTAATTTTGAATTGTCAACAACCGCTGTGGTTGAATTGTCAAAAATTAGTTCCTTTTTTTAGTGACATCTTTTGATGGCGGATTTTCGTTAGAGAAAACTTTAAAAGTTGAACCACTTTTTTTGAGGATTTGTATGAAGAAAATGAACGACTAGCAGTCCATACATTGACATACTAGATATGGACTGCTAGTAGCTGATTACAGAATGGTCTGTAGTGGTTCTACATCAGCTACAACAGTAATCAAAGAGTCCTTTCGAACCGCTGTAAACACCTATCAAACCTATCAAAACCCATTTTTGATCAGCCATTATACATTGCCTTTTTCCGGGTTTGGCTATTCTGTCTTCTTCTGACACGGCAAGGCAAGAGACACACACGTCTTAAAATTTAGTTTAAGATTATCACGCGTTTTAAAGATTTAAAATAAATAAAGTTTAAGTTAAGTAAATTAACATCAAAATTTGTCTTTTCATTGTTAACGTACTTAACAATTGGTGACCCCGACTATAGAATTGCGTTTTTCTAAAACCAAAAATTTTAAATTACGTCTCGCATTTTATTCAAACTATTTGATTTATCGCACACAATATGACGGATAAACAAGAAGGTGAAGTCATGGCACCAGCAAATGAAGAGAATTCGGCCTCTGGTTCAGTTAGTACTTAGCAAAGTATATCTGGGCTATCCGTTGCGGCGCGGTTGCCACAATTTTGGCACGATCGTCCTTCGCTATGGTTCGCACAGGTCGAAGCCATTCTTTCACCTTCTAGGCCATCGGATGACATGAAATATCAATATGTTATCGCCAACCTCGAACGCCGCGATCTTGAGCAAGTTTCGGATCTTCTGCTTACACCACCATTCGCAGAAAAATACAAAGCAATAAAAACGAGGCTCATCCAGGTAAACGAAGAAAGTCAAGAGCGAAGACTACAGCGACTGGTCGAAGGCATCGACCTGGGTGACTCACGGCCCTCACAGCTGCTACGACGCATAAGAGATCTATGTGGTTCTTCAGGTACACCGGACGCAGTACTTCAAGTGCTTTGGATGTCAAAATTGCCATCCCACGTACGAGCTGTTCTCTCTGCAGTAACCGGAGACTTAAATAATCTTGCACAAATTGCCGAAAAGGTAATCGGTCATTGTCATGCAACCACAACTCTCTCGGTAATGTACCAGTCGACATCAAGGTCATCACCAAAACCAACGGTTCCCAACGAAATACTGCTGGGTATCGAACGCAGGTTAGAAACTCTTGAACAAAATACTAGACAACGTCACGTGTTCACCAGAAGGAACTCAAACAACCGTTCACGTCAGCCAAGTCGAGAAAGAGCAGTGCGTCATGGAACCAATGGTATTTGCTGGTACCATCGACGCTACGGCTCACAGGCAAGGAAGTGCACAGCACCATGTTCATTCGCGCAGTGAAACGCCAGCCGGCAACAACAGTAGAGGCGTCTTCAGTTGCTGGTAAGTCTCGTCGCCTCTTTATAATGGACAAAATTACTCGTCATCCCTTTTTAGTTGAAGTGGTGCGGCAATTTCAGTTTTAGCTGTCAAACCATCTAGCAAACTACAACAACAGCCATGTGTTCAAGTCAAATGTAGTAGATTTAACTCTTTCAGCATTGTGTTTGTATCCTAAAGAACACCTTAAGCTTTATTTTGTAATTCGACTATCAGAGGTCGTTGTTTGTAACCCTTTTTAAGTGGAAGTACCCACTTAGCCATATTGTATGAAATTGTATCCTTCTTCTGGAATTAACTATCGTCGAGGTAAGACGCATCGAAATAAAGAATTGTACCGATTTAAACGAGTGTGTCATTTTTTCATATTTTTGGACTTCTTCAAAGTAAACCATCAGCAGGGGTTGCACCCCAACATTTGGTCCTTCGAGCCGGATAATCACCAAAGCCATTTAAATTATCCAAGATCTCCACATCTAAATCCTAAAATCAAAAACTGCATCGACAATCCATACTTACCGAAGAAGTAGAATAGCGAAGTTTTCTGCTTAGTTGTCAACGCTCCGCAGCATTCCCAGCAAACAAGATCCATAAATCTTGTCCATTACTGACATACCATTCCGAAAAAGCAAATCACTTAAGAATTGTTTTTAAGTGTATCGACGCTTGCAGACATCACAGCAAGCAAGATCCCCAAATCTCGAACTTAACCGAAAATTAAACACTAGCCAAGACACACCTCGTCATCCATATCATCAATCGCTGCGTCAAGACCAACCCACCAAGGTCTTATTCCTCGACACATCAAAATTAACCCGAACATTCCGATACACTCATCAAACTCATCAGCACATATACACAAAGCCCATATACATACATAATATGTGCTAGAAGAAATCGACATCCAACCATCCATAAACCGACATAACAACCTAAAAACATCGTCATCCAAGCATCCATCAACCTGCATCCCGCTATATCGAAAAAAAGTAGCAAAGAAGAGACCTGTTTGCAAAATCCGTTAATAAAAAGAACTTATCATCATCAGTCATTATCATCAGAAACAGCTAATCCTCCATCTCATCGAACTCTCTTATCACCGCAATCATAACAGAAGAAAAGAAGACCAAAGCCGCTGAAAGCAACAGTTATAACATCAAAAGAGTCATTTCGTCAGTCTTTATTGTAAATCAGGTGCGTACATAGCTCTTAAGATCGGTACGATATGTTATAATTTTAGCAAGTACCTACTGTACCTTATAGCATTTGTTAAAACATATTTTTCTACGGTTTAGAATTTTATAGTGTTAATTTGGGCTTATGGTGAATAACGAGAATTAAAAAGCATTTCTCTTTTCAAGTAAAAAAAAAAAAAAAAAAACGAATTTGTGCCAAATAAATCAAGGTATATGCAAAGTGAAGTTATTTGTTTCTTGAAAATTCTTTCCGCCACCGGGTTAAGGATACGTTCAAAAAAGGAAAAAAAAAGTACATTATTATATCCATCACACGTGTTTCTTTTGGTGAGTTTCCCTTTATTTTCATTTAAAGATCATTACTCGATTCCTTAAAACAAAATAATTACATCAGCTGATCATCATCCTGAATCCATTTTCAAAAAATAATTAACTTTCCCAGTCAATCAAAAGATAACTTCATTCTGAAAGCTAGGTTTTTATTCATTTGAATAATGTCAATAATGTCAAAGCTCACAGCCTTTATTGTGGCGGCTGATCAGCTCGTTGATTTTAATGCTTGTTTTGATGAAACTCCCATTGTAGACAAATCTTTAAGTTCTTTGAAGGAAAACAAGAAAGAATTACAGGATCTTTGGGATGTTACTAAGCTAAAATTTTCAAATTGCATGATGGATGAAGAATCCTTAAAAAAGGATGAAATTGAATCGTGCAAAGCTAAATATAGATCTACTGCTGACACTTATATTAATTGTCTAACAAAAATCATTAATTCATCAAGAAACTTAATCTCATTGAATCCGATAAAGTTCAAATTGATTCAACCGAATCTCCGATTGCAGATTTAACACTCCCTGTTCATATCCCTCAAACCTCGCAATCCATAAAGGTTCCGCCATGTGACACCGAAATATTTTATGGTGATTACTTAACATGGCCTTCATTCCGAGACATGTTCACTGCCGTCTATATTAAGAATTCTAAACTCTGTTCAGTACAGAAACTTTTTCATCTCCGCGCGAAAACTAAAGGCGATGCAAATAACATCGTTTGTAAGTTTTCTTTAACTGAAACTAATTTTGACCTGGCTTGGAATGCTTTATCCGACGAATATGAAAACAGAAGAATTTTAGTTAATAACCAGCTTAAAAAGCTTTTTAATTTATCTACAGTTTCATATGAATCGGGTAAATCGATTAAAGATTTACAGCGTGACATTAATGATTGTCTATCGATTCTTAAAGCACATGATGTTTCGACTAGCACTTGGGATCCTATTCTCATATATTTGTGGTTCAATCGTTTACCTGAAACAACGCTCTCGTTATGGGAGCAATCGATAAAAAACCCTCGTGATCTTCCCTTGTGGGATGAAATGGATGAGTTTTTAACAAATAGGTACCGAATTCTTGAAACAGTAAGCGATATAAAATTCATTTCGAAATCTAAAGCTCAATCATTCATACCACCGAACTCTCAGCCAACATTTAAAAGGCAAGTTTCAGAAACCAGGTCTCAGAACCATAAAGCTTTTCATTCAAAACCAAATTCTATCTGTTGTAAATTGTGTAAGAACTCACACCCTCTTCGATTATGCCCTAAGTTTCTTCAGTTATCTATTCAAGATAGAATAGCAAAAGTTGAATCGTTAAAATACTGTTCTAATTGTTTGGCTCATACACATTCAATCAAGGATTGCAAAAGCATTTATACATGTAGCATTTGCAAACAAAGGCACCACTCCCTCTTACATTTATCCTCCTCCGAGCAGTCATATCTACAGTCTTCGTTTAAAGATCAAGTAAGTCAACTTCACTCACCTTCGGCATCCACATCTCAATTTCCAACCATACAGTCCATTAATGAATCAAATCAAGTCAATGTTCAGTCCTACTTTTCTAGCAACAACAGACGTATTATCTTAGCTACTGCTCTTATTGATATCCATCAAGGTGGAGATACATTTACTCTGCGTGCATTTCTAGATACAGGGTCGGAAGTTACATTAATCTCAGAAGATGCTCAGAGAAGATTACGACTTCCCGTTAAACCAATCAATGCACAGATATCTGGAATGAATTCAGTTGTAACAGGAACTGCGTCTAAGTTATGTACATTGTGCATTGGATCAAAACATGTTCCAGCATTCACTCTCAGTGCAAATGCAATAGTCTTAAAACGACTTACCGGTGATTTACCTTCATGTTTGATACTTAGAGATGAAGTTTCGGAACCGATTGGCTTAACACTTGCAGATCCTTATTTCTTCGAAAGCTCAAAGATCGATTTGGTCATTGGTATGGATATATGTATATCCTGCCTTTATTAAAGAAGGTCTCCAACATAACGTTTTCGGTTCACTCGTAGCACAGAACACTATTTTCGGATGGGTGTTATCAGGCCCTCTACCACAACAAACAATTAGGAGTTTTTCTACAAGTGTGTCATTCTTCGATGAAAGGTCATTGGATCAACAAATTGCTAAATTTTGGGAAGTTGAAAATTTCCCTGCGTCAAATCAAATGACTGAAGACGATTTGTATTGTGAGAAACTCTTCAACGCTACCACAACAAGAGACCCAAATGGGCGATTTATAATACGTTTGCCATTTAAGTCCTTTCCTCCTTCGCTTGGAAGGTCGAGAGATATTCCTTTAAAGCAATATAACAGACTTGAAAAATCTTTAGAAAGAAAACCTGATCTTCGCGAAACTTACGATAAGGTTTTAAAGGAATATTTAACTCTTGGTCATATGAAATTAGCCAACCAAATCGAAACAAATCAAACCAATCAAATAATTTCGTATTACCTACCTCACCATGCAGTTGTCAAACCAAGTAGCGCGACCACGAAAGTAAGAGTAGTTTTCAATGCTTCAAACCAATCGAGTAATGGCACTAGCCTTAATGATGCGTTGTATGCAGGTCCAGCCTTACAAGCTGACCTCACCATCTTAATTTTAAGATGGCGTTTTTTCAAATTTGTTTTCAATTCTGACATTGAAAAGATGTACAGACAAATTTTAGTGCATTCAGAAAATACACCATACCAGCGAATCATATTTCAAAAACAAGATCACGAATTACTCACCGTTACCTTCGGAGTCAACTGTGCTCCATATCTGGCTAATCGTTCGCTCCTAGAACTAGCTGAAACCGTCAAAACGAATTACGCTCTCGCGTATGAATGTCTTTTAGATGAAAGATACGTTGACGACTTTTTCTGTGGTGCTCACGATTTAGAAACTGCTTTACGTAAACAGTCTGAGCTAATAGAGATATTAGACTCAGCTAAGTTTTCTTTAAGAAAATGGACTTCGAATTGTTTAGATTTGCTTAAACATATTCCATTGCAACATCTTTATGATGAAGATTTTTTGAAACTCGAGGATAAAAACGTGTCCAAGACCCTAGGCATTCGTTAGAATGCTAAACTAGATGCTTTTCAATTTTGTTTCGAAACCCTAGCCGAAGATCATAAACTGACAAAGAGAGCTGTTCTTTCAGTAATCGCAAGATTGTTCGATCCTGCCGGTTAACTGGCGCCTATTATTATCAACGCAAAGATGATAATGCAACAAATCTGGCGTGATGGGACGTCGTGGGACTGTCCCTTAAAGCCCCTGACGTGTCACCGCTGGCAATCATTTTTTTCCACTCTCTCAGATATTCACAAAATTGAGATACCTCGCTGGATTCAGTACTCGCCCACAGCTTCCTTCCAACTTCACGGTTTCTGCGACGCTTCTGAGCGGGCTTATGCTGCTTGCTTTTATCTTCGCAGGCAAGCTGACAAAGGTAACTGGACCTCTCACCTTTTGTTTGCAAAAAGTAAAGTCGCTCCTGTTAAACAAATTTCCTTACCCCGCTTAGAACTCTGCGGTGCCGTCTTGCTAGCAAAAATGTTTCAACAGGTCATTACTGTTTATTTGTGATATTTCGATACATGAAATATTGTCCAGAGAAATAAAAGTTACAATCCTTGTTAAGTTAACCAACGCAACGCTGCGACTCTAGTGAAGTGAGTTGCGTTTGCTTTATTATAACGAAGTTAAAATCTACATTATGTATACATTAGGTGTGTTCCACAACATCCTTCTTGTTTTTTTTTTTATATTAATATTAATTATAGTTTAGTACTACACTCAGTTTTTTTTATAGTTTACATATTCAAGATAATAATAGTTGTTAATTTATTAATTAGTAATTCATATTTAGAAATTTGTACTTTAATTATTTATAACGTATACATTAAAAACAAAAATAAATATAAATATAAATATTTGGTTGATTTAATTTAATTTGATTCAAAGTAAAAACATGTTCAATGTTTTAAATAACTTATTTATAACTTCTTCTTGAAGTATTTTCAATGACTTGAGCTTGTTAAAAATTTAAAGTAATAAGTTTTAAAAATTCTTTTACTTTAATTTAAAATACCTTTATTCAAAAAAATTTTTTTTTTTTTTTTTAATTATTGAGAAAGAACAAAATTATATAATTCGTAATCTTTATACCTGCTTGGCAATACTTTTTTTCTAGTAGTCCTTCCAGTATTATTTATTTGTGAATTGACAGATGTATCAGCTGATCGCTCTGGTTCTGGAATTTCATTACTTGTACTAGAGTTGTGCAAAACAGTTCCAAAGGCGGAACGAACATGGAACGGTTCTTTTTCCGGTCGGAACTAGTTCCTGGAACCATGTCCGCGGAACTATTAAGATTTGATATTAAGTGGCATGAGATAGACAAATCTCGGTGCGGTGAAGCACTAGTATAGCCAGAATTTAAAGACTTTTAAGTAACTTTATTCAATTTTTATATTTAACAAATAAATATTGAAATTTTGAACACAAAACAGTAATATGAAAAAAAATTCAGCTTTCCAATTGACATTTTTAAATAAATCATTATAAATATAAGAAAAATAATAAATAAATAACAGAACAAATATTGACACAAAAACAAAATAAGAATTTAATCTTAGGTAAATATTTTAAGGTTTTTTTCTTTAGTGTTACTATAAGATTTAAAATCTAAACTTGAATATATCAGCTCTGAAAAATAACAAAATATACCTAATAGTTGATCACAAAAAATTTACATTAACAAAATCAGTCTTTAGTCAACATTTTAAAGTATTTTGTTTTTAGTTGATAAAAATTTATTGAAGCATTAAAAGAAATTCAAAAAAATACCTTTGAATTGTTGAAGGGCAAATTATTTGTGTCCCTTTTAAATGTTTTTGTTTCGCTTTCCACATACAACTAAACATGGATGTTTTGCATGTTCATTTGGATTCCAAATGCACTCCTCTTCGTAGTGAAGACAATTAAAAATGACATAAGAAACCGTTCTGAGTTAAAAAAAATTAAATTATACAAATACCAAAATCCACCTAAATACTATGCCGAAATTGCAAATCAAATGACAATAATTCACATTCACAACAGCAAAACAAAACAAAAACATTCAACAGTTGAACAGAAGAAAAAAATATAAAAAATAAAATTACCCCTATCCACCTGCATACGATTCCAAAATTCCAGATCAATTCACAACAGCAAAACTACTAAAAATAAAATGCACGACTGGGTCGCACGAACTTTCTCCTATGTAGTCTATTACATAGGAGCAAGTTCGTGCGAATTTTAAAAACGAATGTTATAAGAGAAAACTGTTCATATGGATAAAATAGTTTTTTTTTATCAATTCTTTTAGTAGTAAGAGATAAAAACAGAATGCTATGCAAATATGAATCGTTCTATTGGTTTTTTTTTTGAAAAAATAAGCTTTTATATACAAAATTTTTAAAACATTTGTAAGAAAAAATTTGGTACGCCAACTTTAAGTTTTTACTATCGTACGAATAAAAATTAAATTTCCAAAAAAAATATTGAGCCGTTTTTGAGATATCGAATTTTCAAAAAAAAAATTACTTTTTTTCCAAAAAATCAAAAAATATTTTTTTTAAGTTCTTTGAACTTTTTTTAAAAATCCAAAAAATTCTTTTTTGAAAATTTGAATACAAAATACTATATGTCGTTTTGGTAAAAATGTGTTAACTTTACAAGAAACACTTCAAATTTTAAACGAGTGTGATTGGAAGATTTTAAGTAATTTTTTAAAAACTATTTTTAAGTATAGAATGCTTTTAATTACGGAATATGTTTGATATTTAAGTTTAAATATATTTATCTTTTCTTGATATAATACTTTAAATACATAATTGCTAACCAGGCTGACGGCAAAGCCATAGCTTTTTTATTCATTAGATTGTAAATTTTGTGAAATAACAATTGAAAATAAATGAATTACTTACTTACTTACTTACTTACTATATGTCGACGGTTAACTATGGATATCTCCTATGTCGCATTTTGTAAACTTTGCAGGGGACACACAAAACTGATTATAGTCTCAAAATTAAAACGTATAATAATAAAATTTTATGCATAATTATCAGTTTTGAATATCTATGATGTGAAACAGTTGAAATTTTAAAAATTCAGTGAAGCAGATGGAAATTATTAACGAAACTGCATCAAAAAGTGAATTTTACAAAAATGTATGTTAAGAGATATTCATAGTTAACCGTCGATGTATAATTTTTGGGGAGCTTTAGCAAAAAAAAATTATCAATCTGTGGTACAATTTTCAAAAAAACAAAAACAAAAAAAATTGTACCTTGGGAGGATCTCTCAATAACCATTTTTCGGAACATTTTTTTCAACCATTATTTAGCTTTAACTAAATGAAATTTTTTTTGTATTTTTATTTTTTAAATCTGTCGATTCATATAGCAGGTACCGTTATTTTTGGTCTTAAAAAAAAAAGAAAAAAAATGTGTGGTTGGGAAAAATTACAAATGATATCTACCAAGTTTCACGAAAATCGGCCGAGCCGTTTAGGCTGTAGTCGAACTGACAGACAGAATTGCGAGACCCACTTTTTTAGCCTTCGCTATCATCGTAATATCAACTTTGATCAAAATCTCGAGTTCAATTTTTTTTCCGAATGCATAACTTGCCTTATATTACCTATAAGTCGCAAGAAAAAACACTATTCATTATCATTTGATACAAAATCCAAAATTGTATCCTTTCTCATCTGAACAAAAAAAGAATAAACGTATACGAGCAAGTTATGTTTCCCATCCTAATGAGAAAAAGAAAGAATGGAAATACAATGAAAACAAAAGACATGGAACTATTAAAGGAACTATGAGTATGATAAAGAGATCGGACCGATTTATATTCAGCCGGACATGAAGGAACTACATACGACAAATGAACTATGTATACTCCATCTCCATACCTAAGACAAAAGACATGGAACTATTAAAGGAACTATGAGTATGATAAAAAGATCGGACCGATTTATATTCAGCCGGACATGAAGGAACTACATACGACAAATGAACTATGTATACTCCATCTCCATACCTAAAACAAAAGACATGGAACTATTAAGGGAACTATGAGTATGATAAAGACATCGGACCGATTTATATTCAGCCGGACATGAAGGAACTATACTCCATCTCCATACCTAGTAATAAGAGTGGAACTACGAAGAAATGTTGTATGCAATGTGCTTGAAGAAGATATGGAACTATTTCGTTCCTGTATGTATCTACTATTGTCTTTCCAATCGGTGCGAACTGCGTTTAGGTAGGCAGATTTAGATTTTTGTGTGGCGCTCAACTCAACTCGTTCTCATACTTGTGTGTTGGCTTTGGTTGGGACTTGGGAGTTTCGCAACATATGTATGTATGCGTGTGTTTGTGTATTTCAATTTGTATCTAAACAGGCACAGGGCCATATTCGCTCTCGTTGGCTTTCTCGTTCTTCTTTTGTGTCTACATTGTCGGAACTATGGACATGTTTGAATTCAGTTTGTGGAACGAAAGGAAATGTGTCCGAGTAAGGACATAGTTCCTGGAACTATATAGGTCCGGAACGACCCAACTCTAACTTGTACTACTTGTCGATGATGATGATTCTTTTGATTTATTTTGTTCGTGATCTTGATTTTGTGTTGTATCATTTCGGTTGTTATTGTTATTGATATTATCAGTTTCGTTATCGTTTACCTTCTCAGGAATCTGAATGTCCATTTCTTTAGATGTACTCGGTCTCGGTGTTTCGTTAGTATTTTCATTCTCGTTCTTAGTTGTTCTTGGCTTTATGTTGATGTTGTTTCTTCTATAGTGTATACCATCTTTCTCCACAATGCTTGAACGTGATGAAAGGTGTTGTACTTTTCGTCCTGATGTCCAATTTGAGTTTGTTTCTGGCTGTTTTTGGAAATATACGTCTCGTCCGTTTTCAATATGTGGCAATGACTTAGCTGTATGGTCGTAATATTTTTTCATCTTTCTTCGCTTCTCGGAAATCTTAGCTGGAATATTTTGTTGAACTTCTGGTATCAGATTGGATTTCGCTGTTGGAATGGATGTTCTAATTCTTCTTGCAAAAAGTCTTTGTGCTGGACTTGGTAAATCTGCTTTGGATGTGTTGCGATGTTCACATAATGCTTTCCAAAAGTCTTCGTCGGATTTGATGCTGCGTTTGTAAATCTTTTTTACTATTTTTACCGCCGACTCTGCCTTACCATTTGCCTGGTGATGGTATGGTGATGACATTGAGATCTTGAAGTTCCAATCCTTTGCGAATTGTTGAAATTCTTTGCTTGTGAATTGTGCTCCACAGTCTGATACGACAATTTTAGGTATTCCGTGTCTACTAAAATTTCTTTTGCAGCAATTAATGACGTTCGTTGCAGTTATTGAAGGAAGAAAATCAACTTCTATATAGTCTGAGTAGTAATCCACAGTGACTAATAGATTTTGTTTCTTCTGGTGTTGTCCTTGAACTTCGCAAATGTCGACTGCTACCCTCTCGAATGGTAATTTTGGAATTTCTGTTGTTTGTAGTGGTTGTTTTTGTTGGTTGTCTGCATTTTCAGCACATGTTGCACATAAAGAAATCTCTTGCTTGATTTGGTCGTTGATTCCCGGCCAAAATACTGAATCTCGGGCTCTTCTGTAGCATTGATCTCTTCCAGGATGCCCAATATGAATTTTTTTGATTATTTCCCTTCTTAATGCTGTGGGAATTATGATGCGATTACTTTTCATCAAAATTCCTTTTTGTGATATGATTTCGTCTCTGTAACTCCAGTATGGCAATAGGTCAAACGGCAAATCTTTCTTGTTTTCGGGCCATCCTCGAATACAGATTTCTTTTAGAATGTTGAGTACCTTATCCGCTGCTGATTTAACTCGAATCTCTTCAATTTGTGTATCGTCGAGGTCAATTTCTGTCGTGATGTTAATTTCTGAGATTTCGTGAAATATTCTGTCGATCTCGTACACTTCTTCTTCGTATACAGATTTTTCAGGTGAATTTTCATTATAATCAACATGCCTTGAGAGAAGATCTGCGATATACATGTGTTTTCCTTCCACATAATTGAGAGTGATGTGATATCGTTGCAAACTTAAGAGCATTCGCTGTATTCTTCTTGATGCCTTCATTAAGTCTTTGTTGAAAATTGTAAGAAGTGGCTTGTGATCTGTTTGCACAATAACTTCTTCTTTGCCGCAGACATATTTGTCGAATCTTTTGCAGGCAAATAAAATCGCCAAACATTCTTTTTCGATTTGTGCATATCTTTGTTCGGTGAAAGTTAATGCTCTTGATGCGTATAAGACTGGTTGTCCTTCTTGCATCAGAGTTGCTCCTAGTCCAGTTCCGCTGGCATCGCATTGTATTGTAACAGGTTTTGTTGAATCATAGAATTTAAGTACAGGCTGGTCAGTAACAAGTTCTTTTATCTTGTTGAATGATTCTTCTTGCTGCTTTGTCCAGATGAATTCAGCTTCGCTTCTGGAAATTCTTCGAATCGGTTCCATAACTGTTGATAATTTTGGTAAAAATTTTGCCAAATATACACAAAATCCAATCAAACTTTGAGCTTCTGTTGCATTTTGTGGTGCTTTTAGATTTAGAATCGATTGTATTTTTGCCGGATCTGCTTTTAAACCACTGGAAGTCAGAAGATGTCCATAGAAAGGAACGCTGCTGAGTTTTATTCTTGCCTTGGATATGTTTAGCTTCAAGTTCATATCTCTGCACCGCATGAGTAAATTCTCTAAATTCTTGTCGTGATCTCTTTCAGCTTCTTCTAATGTATCTCCGCTGCCGATGACTAAGATGTCGTCCATAATTTCTTCGATGCCATTTAAGCCATGTAAAACTTCTCTCTGCTTCTTTTCGTAAATTTCAGTTGCTGGTGAAATTCCAAATGGCATTCTTACCCATCTATACCGACCAAATGGTGTCCAGAATGTGGTGAGCTTCCGCGATTTTTCATCCAGTTGACACTGCCAATAACCGTTTTTTGCGTCTAAGGTTGAGAATACTCTGGCTTTCGATAGGTGTGGTAAGATTTCTTCCATTGTTGTTGACTGATTGTGTTCACGTTTCAGTGCTAGATTGAGATGATATGGATTAAGGCAAATTCGAAGCTTGGATTTTCTTTTTACTAGAATGATGTTTGAGATCCATTCTGATGGTTCATTTACTTCTTCTATAATGCCTCTTTTTTCAAGATCCATCAGTTCTTTTTTTAGTTCTTTCTTAAAAAGTACTGGAATACGCCTTGGTGTTTGGTTGACTGGCTTAATGTTCGGATCTACAGTCAGCGTTACTTCTCCTGGCATTCTACCATCTCCTTCGAACACATCTTTGAACTTTTCTAGAATTTGGCTTTCGTATTGTTGTTTTGCTGCTTGTTCTTTCGTCGGAACTGTTTCTATCTTGTTGATCTGTATTAGATTTAGTACGTTGCATGTGTTTGCTGATAGTAAAGGTTGTTGTTCAAAAGAAACTATTTGAAACAATAAATGCAGAATCTTTCCTTCGTGTTTGCATTTGAGACCTGCTGCACCCAGAGGTTTTATTATGTTTCCACCAAAGGATTTAAGTCGAGTTTTCGTTTCTTTGAGCTTTGGGTTTTTGTTACCTGTGATTTTTTGCAAGTGAGATAACCCCATAACATTAATCGATGCTCCTGTGTCTAGTTGGCATTTCGTGTGCAACTTCTTTTCGTTTATAAGGAAGCATAATTTGGTTGTTACTTTACCTTTTCTATCTTTTTGTTCGTGTACGGATGCAATGTATTCTGTCGATGAGTCATCAGACGAATATTCTTCTTTGGCTGTTAGGATTTTCTTGCTTCGTTGGAGTTTTTTGCTTTTCTTTGCTGGTTCTGGCTTTTCTTCTTTTGTAGACTTACACATTTTTTTAAAATGGTTCATTTTTCCACAAGCAGAACATTTTTCGCCAAATGCAGGGCATGCATTTTTATTTTGCAAGTGAGTACCTCCGCAGTAGTAACATTTCTTAAGCATTTTCTCTGATTTCGCGTTTTTGTGAGAAATTTTGTTAACAATTACTACTTCTTGCGTAGCTTGATCTATGCGATCGAGGTGCATATCCGTTGTTGCCGCTTGCTTGCATAGATTAATTGCTGTAGCCAAGGTTAAATCTTTTGTGTCTAGCATTTTGCGCCGCAAACGTTTGTCTTTTATGCCTACCACAATCCGATCTCTGACGAATTCATCTTCAAGATTACTATAATCGCAAGTTCTTACGAGCTCTCGTAGACGGAAAATGAAGTCTTCGATTGATTCATCGTCTTTTTGGGATGTAGTATTGAAGATATAGCGTTCGAAAATTGTATTTGTAAGAGGCTTAAGGTGTGCTTCGATTCCATCGCAAATACCCTTCGTTGTCGCTTTTTCTGCTGCAGTAAGCGGCAAGGTATTGATGAGATGCACTCCTTCTGCTCCAATGCAAGTGAAAAGGCTGGCTACTCGCACTTTTTCAGATTTCTCATCTAAAGCAGTGGCTATTTCGTAATTTTCATACGCTGCTCTAAATTTTCGAAATTCTTCCAATTTTCCTTCGTTACCCCATGAAATTGGTGATGGAGTTGGAAGCGCCATTTTTGTTTTATGTGTTTTTTTTTTTTTTTTATAATAAAATGATAAAACAAAAACGTACCTTCTTTACATTTATTTATTTGCTTTTTCTTTCTTTTATTTTTTTAGTTTTCCGCTGCCACCATGTTTATTTGTGATATTTCGATACATGAAATATTGTCCAGAGAAATAAAAGTTACAATCCTTGTTAAGTTAACCAACGCAACGCTGCGACTCTAGTGAAGTGAGTTGCGTTTGCTTTATTATAACGAAGTTAAAATCTACATTATGTATACATTAGGTGTGTTCCACAACAATTACAAAGCTCAAATGTTCGACTAGTGATACATACCTTTGGACTGACAGTTCGATTGTACTAGCTTGGTTAAGTAAACCTTCTTATTCTTGGAAAACATTTGTAGGTAACCGAGTCTCCGAAATACAAGCATGTGTTGCTGGCTTGTCATGGAGACATGTAAAATCAACTGACAACCCAGCTGACTTAGCTACCAGAGGCCTCGCTCCAAATGATCTCAGAGAAAACCATTTATGGTAGTCTGGCCCTTCGTGGCTTCAACAAGATGAACTCTCATGGCCAAAGTCTATAATTCAAAAACCTGATGAATCAATATTAGAAATTAAACCTATAAGAGTATATCATATTCAGCTTCCGTCTAATATCGAGACATTAATAAATAAATATTCGACTTTGACAAAAATGTTAAATGTAGTTTCCTACTTGTTGAGATTTTTGCACAGATGGAAACCTCACTATGAAGGCAAATTTATGTATTCTTCGAGAGCTTTAACTCAAGAAGAAGATTCAAACACAAAGAGGATAGTTATTAAAATGACTCAACAACTTTATTATCCGCGAGAATATTCAGATCTTTTTAATAAAAAACCGATTTCAAGCAAAAGTTCCTTATTGTGCCTCAACCCATTTCTAGATTCCGAGGGCGTTATGCGTTCCAATGGGAGACTTGCACTATCGAATATTCCCTACAGTGAGAAATACCCAATAATACTCCCTCACGGTTCGCATTTATCTTATCTTCTCGTCAAGTTTGCTCATGATCTTACCATGCATGGTGGTTGTTGCTACCCAACATAATTAATTAATAAGGAAACTGATCACTTTAAGATTTTAAATTGATTATAGTTTTTATAAGATAATTTTAATGACACACGTTTGACAGTATTTGATGAACAAGGCATAATTTGTATATCTGACTTCGGCTTCAAAGGAAATTAAAGAAACACATTTGCGCCAAGTCAGATTTACATTTATACCAAAACACAAACAATTAAAATGCACTTATTAAGCTTTAGTAAATTTTTAAAATATAAATTTAACTTAAAGAAACATGAGCACTGCAATTATTTAAGGCGCGAATTAAGAACTGTCAAACGTGTAGTTTTTGTTGTATATGGTTTAGCTATTCTAACTTTAGGATTTATTAAGTTAAATATTATTTATTTCATTTGCAATAAAATTATTGTAGTTATGAAATGAAATAAAGCTATATGACTCGAGGTCTTTTATTATGAAATAGCAACAAGTTCATATCATGTTTATTGCTTCTAAAATATTGATTTGATAATATTAAATTACATAATTAAATACAAATGCAATAATATTCTCAATATGTGTAAATACATAAAAGGTTAATAACCTCAGATAGAATTTAAAACTTACAGCTGATTTTGTTATATACTTGTTACACCGAGGTTAAAAGTTTTGCTCTAGCATGAATTTAGATTATTCTATTTTTTGAATTGTAATAAAGTGGTCAGTAATTATAACGTGGTTAATTTGGTCTTTCATTTTCTTACCGTTGTACTTCAACTAAGTGCAAATCATTTTAATTTGAGTACTTCAACTAAGGTACATCATATAAGTTAAATTATAATTTCTGGGACTCAACTAGTCTCAGAACAGTGGTAATCTTTTAGTACTTCGCATACTTCGATGTGAATTTTGTATACCTAAAGTCAAAACGTTAATTAAGAAATATATAGGCGAAGAATGCAAAATATGCGTTATTAACAAAAGGAAAACTCAAGAGCAAATCATGGCTGCCCTGCCAATCAAAAGAACGACTATTTCTCTACCCTTCACAAATACGGGAGTGGACTTTGCAGGTCCCTTCGAAATTAAAAGTTCCATAGGAAGAAATTGTCGTTTATCAAAGGGATATGTTTGTCTTTTCATCTGTTTCGCAACTCGAGCAATACATCTCGAAGCAACTAGTGATTTGTCATCGCAATCCTTTTTGGCTGCCTTGAGCAGATTTATTGCCAGGCGAGGTATGCCCAAAACTATATTTTCCGATAACGGCACCAACTTCGTCGGAGCAAATAAAATTTTAAACCAGAATTTTAAACAATTTATAAACAAATTTTCGAAAAATGTATCTGAAAATACAAGGCTCAAAGCTTAGAATGGAAATTTATTCCGCCAGGGGCTCCCCACATGGGTGGAATTTGGGAGGCTGGTGTTAAAAGCTTTAAACTTCACTTTAGGAAAGTAGCTGGTTCTAATAAGTTTACTTACGAAGAATTTTCGACTTTACTAGCCAAAATTGAGGCATGCCTTAACTCTCGCCCTATTTCATCTATGAACGATAATTCCTATGACATTCCTCCATTAACTCCAGGTCACTTCCTTCGAGGAGGTCCATTATTGGCCCCACCCGAACAAGCTCCTGTTGAGGCATCTCTGACGTATGCTAATCGGTGGGAAAAGATAAAAATATTACACCATCAGTTTTGCTTACGCTGGAAAGAAGAATACCTTAGAGAACTAAACAAACGCTACAAATGGAAGTTTTCTAAAAGAAATATGGCTATCAACGATTTGGTTGTCATAAGGGAAGAAGGCCTAGCTCCGAATGAATGGCATCTTGGCAGAATAATAAAAGTGTATCCAGGACCTGATCAAAGAGTCCGTGTGGCTGATATTAGAACTCAAAATGGTGTTATAAAGAGACCAATTACGAAACTTTGTATATTGCCTAGTTCTTAGCCAAACAAGTGAATTATTTTATCTATATGTAAAATATCTACGAATGCTTTTACTTCTCTTTTTTTATCTATGAATTCAATTACGTACCTATGCATATAACCGTTAAAATTTTATATAACTAACAATTTAAATTATAAAACAATCGCACAGATCTTTATGCTATGTTCGCTTTGAAATTTGAAATAAATTTTTTTTTAAATTTTTAATTTTAACTATATTAGCTGATTTGCGCTTCTGAATTATCGTTAATTATACCATAAAGAAGAAATTTGAAATATTTCAGCCAACGCTGCAAGGCGGCCGGCAATGTTCAAGTCAAATGTAGTAGATTTAACTCTTTCAGCATTGTGTTTGTATCCTAAAGAACGCCTTAAGCTTTATTTTGTAATTCGACTATCAGAGGTCGTTGTTTGTAACCCTTTTTAAGTGGAAGTACCCACTTAGACATATTGTATGAAATTGTATCCTTCTTCTGGAATTAATTGGGGGTGGCCGTGGCGCGATGGTTGTGTGCTCGTCTGTCAACCTCATGATCACAGGTTCGATGCCTGCGGTCGTCGCTTTAATTCCATTAAAACCTTTCTTAAAATTGTCATCAATGGGTTTACTGGTTTACTCATTACATGTTGTTGAGGCATAACACTAACAACATGTAATTGAGCTAAACTAGTATGCCCATCAAGGATGAATAAAATAAAAATAAAATAATGTGAATTATAAGTGACATAGAAATAAGTCACGGCATTTCTCCGCTCTAGTTCAGCCGCCATCCCTGGAGATAAAAATATCTGAGACAACAACCTTAAGTCTCAGAACATCGTGCCACACATCTTTCCTATCCTTCTTTCTCTTCATTAACATCACGCCCGCGCTGTTTTGAAACATTTAAAGGGTAATCATAATCCCTTGAGCGCGGGTAGATTATAAAAAAAAAAAAAAAACTATCGTCGAGGTAAGACGCATCGAAATAAAGAATTGTACCGATTTAAACGAGTGCGTCATTTTTTCATATTTTTGGACTTCTTCAAAGTAAACCAGCAGGGGTTGCACCCCAACACTATCCGTTCTGTATGCCGTTAACAACACAAAAATTAACACATATCGCACAATAACTATCGAGCTAGATCTAGGCCTACGTCCAGTGTTCAGGTGGACTTTTGTTTGAGCAGCTGTACCACAATCCATATAAGGAGCTGATTTCTTAACACACTTCCGCCTACCTTTGGATATGCATGGCCGCCAACTCATTGACCAGATAACAAACATTTGTACTCCGGCATCACTTATTACCGCCGACTATATGATGATTGATTCGGTCGATGATAATCACAAGTACTCTGGCCTGCTCAAACGCTACAGATCAATAACCTTACCATTTTCTTCCACTCGCCTTCCTTCGCACAATGTTTACCATCATCTTGAGACAACAGGACCACCACTCTCCTGCCGCGCTAGGCCTATACCACCAAAATTCTATGCACTTGCAAAAATGGAATTCCAACGAATGCTGGACGCTGGCATCTGTCGACCGTCACGGAGCCCATGGGCAAGCCCACTCCATATTGTTGTTAAAAAGAACGGAGACATACGACCTTGCGGCGACTACCGCTGCCTCAATGCGGTAACAATTCCGGACAGATATCCGTTGCCACGAATAACAGACTTCCAGATCATCATGCAGGGCAAAACAATATTCAGCCGAATAGATCTCGCCCGGGCATATCATCAGATACCCATGGCTGAAGAAGACATTCCAAAAACACCCATAACGATACCTTTTGGGTTGTTTGAGTTTTGCCGGATGACTTTTGGTTTGCGGAACGCAGCGCAAACTCCATAGAGGAAATATACCTAGAGTCACGACCGGTACCCCTCTTGCCTGAAACACCCTCAAATTTTTTTTTAGGTGAGTAAGAGAAAACTCTCTTAAATTCCCTATCCATGAATACGTGTGAATGGTGGATTAAAATACAAAATGAAGTCAGTAGCTCAAATTTTTGACGTTTTGTTTTTTTTTTAATATCAAAATGACAGTTCTCATAAATTTATCAAAACAAATATTTCGTATTCAATGTGACTCATAATTTGTTACTGTAATTACAATACTACTTTAATGTTAAAAGAAAAAACTTAATAACAAATAGGATATATCGTCGGCCTCATAAGCAAACCTCGTAACTCACAAACTTCAAATTTTTCAGGAGAGACGAAAATGTCTCACGGAGCTTATTTGTAGCATAATATTAATTTTTCGTTGAATAATATATTTAAAAAAATAGTGTGTTTGATATAAGACCATTGTTAAAACGAAAATAGCAAAACTTTTGATTTTACTGGAGTTACGAGGTTTTCTCATTAGTTTCATCTCATGTTACGAGGTTTTCTGAAAAATTTAATAGTCAGTCTTCGTAAATAAATTAACACTAAGTTATCTTTTTAATAGGTTTTTATTGTTTTAAACATAAACAAAAAAGAAAACAGAGATTTAATCCACAAATACATACAGTTTTATTCATTATGATAAGGAATATTATCATGAAAATCCCTTGGTAACGAGGTTTTCAAGTCTTGTAAATCGTTGTAATCTTTCTTAGTAAAGTTGAGGAAGAGTCCTCGCAGGAACGCATTTTTTTGGAATTTCCGGTAATGGTAAGAGATTCCAAGAGTCACTGAATTTTAGTTTATATAAAATAGCGGAATCTGAATATTTAAGTGCTACTATGTCAGTAACACATTCATCCCCCTTCTTTTTACCTGGTCTTATAGACTTGAAGAAACCAACGGAAGTGAAACTGAGGAAATAGGTGTGATCCAAATATTGTACCTCGTATGGGTAGCTCTTTCTTGCTTTTTTGCAGATATCAATGTAATCAGCTGGAACGTTTATATCGGTTTTTCTATAGATCCGTTCAATACAGGAATGCATCGAGTCAGCTTCCATTTGCGTATGGCCTTTGCATAAGAATTTTTGTTCAATGGTTATGCTATGGGAGATTGAAATGTTAAGCATCGCATTAGCCAATGTAGAGTTTCTATTTTGAGCAGTGCATCCATCGCTGTATAAAATGATTCGCCTTACATAAGTCTTTTCTAACTGCGCCGATAAAAACTTACTTAGAATGGTAGCAAACTCCTGGGCTGTTACGTTTCCTTCCGTTTCATTCCACAAGAAGTAATAACACTTTTTGGACTGAATGTCGAAGATCGTGAAATTGTGGATGACTAACTTCGTTTTGTAGTACATGGTGGAGATATTAGATTTAGGGCTTAAGAGAACCGATTGCAGATCCATCGTCAAAGCCATAACACATTCGTCTGCCTCTTTTTCTTTTCGTGCCTCATCCACCTTTTGTCGGTGAAGGTTGTACACATTTTCCGAAAGGTTTTTGGCTTCGAAGACTCCACAAGTCTCACACCTATCTTTTTTTGGTAAAAACAAGCTAAGGTTTTTGTTTTCAAACTCTAACCGAAACGTGGTAAGGGCTAGAGGTTCCATGTTCCGGTTTTTGCACCATTCTTCGGTATAAAAGTTAAAAAAATCAGCCTTGGAAAGCCAATTTGATTCCAGGTAAATTTTTGCAGAACTTGACCTACAATAATGGGATTCCATCTTCGGAAGAGAGCTAAAAAAGTCAAGCAAAGATTGTCTTCTTTCCGCAGAAAAACTTCTTTTTCCTGCTGACGTTTGTTCGACAACATTTTCTTTTAAGGCATTGTTATCTTCTGTGGCATCTAAAGTTGCATCATGTTTAGCATCGTCGATTGCCCAGTTCAATGCTGACCATTCTCCTATTGATAATGTGTTCAAAAACATTTGCTTGCATACTATCACCTTCTCATTGTTAAGCCATAAATGATAACAAGCTGTCGATTTTCTTCTGCTCACCTCTTCTTGTTTTCTGTCACGGTGTCTTTTTGTGGGTTTTATATCAAAAAGTAATTAATTAAGCAACTGTTTCTCAGGCCATTGTCTTTCCCAAAAGTCTTTAAAAATGTCAAGTCTCTGGATCTCCGTGAACAAAAAGCAGTTTGTTTCCTTCTTATTAAAAACGCATTTGCACCGGGGTTTAATAACGCGACTGGGCTTGTCATTCCTATATACCCACTTTAAAGCTGTTTCAGTATGATACTAGGTTAAAACAACGAATTTGCAAAGTATAATGGAATATAGCATCATACTTTCTCTACCCTTTTATTAAAGTTAAAATCATCGAATACCTACTCTATTTTTTAGTATCGTACTAGCTTCATGTGGCTCTTTGACATTTGTAAACATCAAAAAAAGGCTCGTGTACTTACTTTTTTACACGAAATGTCATTGTTTTAGGTGTGTTCAGAAGCAATTTATTAAGAAAATTCTTTTAGTACGATACTAGTTAGAAAATGTTTAAAATTAATAATGAGTTAGTAAACTACTATAAAGTTAGCAAATTGTTAAGTAGTATCATACTAATACCTTAATAATAGGCTGTTTAAAATGTTGCGCCAATGAATTTTCTTCTAATCTGGTAGTTAAATTGTGTATCAAAATCTGAAAAAAGCATTATGCCATCATAATACTTACAATATATTAATATCTCTTAAAGTTTTAGATGACTTATTTAGAGCCAGTTGAACAAGCTGTTTCCCCTTGAATTCATTATTCTGTACGTTTCTTACTTTTAAAAAACTCACTTCGATACAACCTTCTCCGCGGCCAAAACTAATGTGATGTAATTTAGATGATATGAAAAAAACATCAGGAATAAGTAGAAATTGAAAAAGTTTGGGATTCGCCGACGAGTTTGTACCAGTTTTTACCTATTTTCCTAATTGTGTTTTAGCGGTTTTCTAGGTGGTGCCAATTCAACTGGAGTTACGAGTTTTGCTATCCACAAATAAAAGATACGAGGTTTTCTTAGCAATTTTTTTGTTGAAGTTACGAGGTCTGCCAGACAACAGAGTAGTAGTGCAGTTACGTGCTATGCTAAATTTAAATTTAAAAATATTTAGAGTTTAGAGAGGGATACGAAATTTTCTAGGTTGCTGCGTTGAGGAATTTTATATAAAATAGCATTCAAAACTCATTTTCACTAAAAGGTGGAGTTACGAGGTCTGCTTATGAGGCCGACGATATGTACATATGTATATTTGGAAATGAGTGCACCAACATATTGGATCCCTCCATAAGTGGAGTTTTAAACAAGAACGCTCTATTGTACTTTGCATACGTCGATTTTGAAGAAGGTCGAATGAAATACAAAGGTTCATCAGATGTACAACAAAATTCTCACATAGGTCCTATTCTTGTAAGTAGACATTGATTGCAAATATTCACAATAAAAATTAATTATATTTATACTTAGGTACATGAAATTCTGTCGTCGGGCAAGAGCTGTCTTCAAAAAAGCCTGCGAGAACGTTCGCAGTGGCTGCTGCCCTCATGTCCTGCTTATCAAAGGATAAGGATATTATATTTAGGATCTCTGAATTAAGTCTTAAGCGTTTCGGCGGAAGTTTGGAATACGTAATGTGCTACACTGATTATTTGACACATTTCAATGAAGAAAATAAAATATTTATTAGAAGACAATAATGCAGTTTTATAAAACGTAAATTATTAAAACAATATTAACATTAATCTAAATGGAATTTCTTCTTTTAGTTGCAAGAATACGAAGGCAAAGATACAGCTCAACTTGTGAATATTAGTTTTTAGGTGTTCTAGAACTTAAATCAATGTCAACTTATAATCAGTTCCACCGGGCGCCCATAAAAGTGACGTGCGTCTTTTCGATTTAATCAAATCGGTGCACTGGATTGCTTACGACATCTCAATTCTGGAGAAGTATATTTAAGGAGAAGGTTAATGATATTCTGATCAGTGAATGGTTGTATTTTCAGTATGCTTTAAATGTTACAAAGTGAAAAATATAAATTCAAATAAAATATTTTGTATTTCAATTCTGAATCAAATATTTGTCTCTGAGTGAAAATTATTATATAATAGGAAAGGACAACATACATAGTTCATCGATCACTTTCGAAAATATCATGATTTTTCATGAAATTCTTGAAATGGTAGATAAACCATAATGCCATTTCTGAACTAGTTGCTTCATTTTGATGATTGAAACGGTTTTAGGTGTTGATTTTAATCCTCTGAGTGATTCTGAAAACGAAATTAAATTTTATCAAAAACTTCTAAAAATTTGCATATGGGTATCGTTTCAACAATATCAATATGAATATGAAAATGTTGAAACGCCTCTGGCATGACATTTTTTCGATGTTCTGGTTAGATTTTAAAATGGGTTTCAAAATCACCTAGAGGATTAAAAACAACACTAAAGACCGTTTAAATCGTTGGAATCGAACAAGTAGTTTAGAAATGACAACCTGGTTTATCGATCACTTCTAAGAAAATCATATATGATTTTTCATTATATTGTTCAAAATAGTGGATAAATCATCCTGTCATTCCTAAACTACTTGCTCGATTCCAACGATTTAAACGGTCTTTAGTGTTGTTTTTAATCCTCTAGGTGATTCTGAAACCCATTTTAAAATCTAATCTAAAAAATTTCATTCCAAAGACGTTTGATCATTTTCATATTCATATTGAAATTGTTGAAACTTTCCTCACATGAAAATTTTTCGAAGTTTTTGTTAAAATTTAAATTGGTTTTCAGAATCACTTAAAAGACTAAAATCAACACTCGGAACCGTTTCAATAATCCAAATGTAGCAACTAGTTCAGAAATGACAGCTTGGTCTATCTACCATTTTCAAGAATTTCATGAAAAATTCTATGATCGATAAACCATGTTGTCATTTCTGAACTAGTTGCTTCATTTGGATTATTGAAAAGGTTCCGAGTGTTGATTTTAGTCCTTTAAGTGATTCTGAAAACCAATTTAAATTTTAACAAAAACTTCGAAAAATTTTCGTATGAGGCACGTTTTAACATTTTCATATTCATATTGAAATTGTGAAAACGGTCCTCATATGCAAATTTTTCGAAGTTTGTGTTAAAATTAAAATTGGTTTTCAGAATCACTTAAAGGACTAAAATCAACAATCGAAACTGTTTCAATCATAAAAATAAAGCAACTAGTTCAGAAATAACAGCTTGGTTTATCTACCATTTTCAAGAATTTGATGCAAAATTAGATTATTTTCTTGAAAGTGATCGATAAATCATGTTGGCATTTTCAAACTACTTGCTTAACTTGGATGATTGGAAGAATTTTGAGTTCCATTTTAAGTTTACTAACTTATTCTGGAAACTATTTTCAATTCGACGAAATATTTAAAAAAATGTCCATCTAAAAGAAATTTTTTCATGCTTCATTTCTCAAAAACATAATGAAATTACCTTTGTTTGGAATAAAAATGGTTTTAAAATCAATTAAGGAAACTCAAAAACATTCCAATCATGCAAATGAAACAGGGATATTTGAAATGATGCTCGAAATAGAATATTGCAACCGCTTTTGCATAAACGGGATTATGAAAAGAGTTCAGGTTTGTGCACATGTGTTACCAAATGGAATAGATGCTCCATGATGTTCCAATCTAAAAAAAATTTCTTCTCCATAGTTTCAGTAATAAAGAAATCTTTTTTTATATTAGTAAGTTATAACGGCATATGCCTTTTATTATTATATTATATTTATAAAACACATATTTATATTTATTAAACACACATACGTACATTAATTACGTTTATTCTTTTTTGTTTCATATTAAGTTTTTATTTAAAAATGCATTCGATGAAATAGTGGAGATGCGACTATTGATAATTAAAGAGCAATATTAAATGTATATAATGCTTTGTCGAATTCCACTTTGGTACATTAGATATCCAAAAGGTAATTTTTGATGTTGTCAAATGATTGACAAGATTTCGACCTAGTTATCTGAAACTTCTCCTGTACTTTCGCATGGTAGTTATGGTTAAAATATTGTCGCGGGAATATATCAATTGTGAAATGAGCACTACATTAAAAAAAAAAATAATATGTAGTATCTGATGTTTTAACAAGAAATTGTCGTGCCTCAAAGTAACTCTGTTATACTTATGCAGAAAAAATCAAGATTAATCTTTTCGAAAATTGGGAGAACCTTAAAGTAAATCCGAATGGCAATGAAATAGCCGTTTTCCGTTTTCGAATTCTAACGAATATTAGAACATTCGTGTACGTATGTACATATATTCATCGTCCCTAAAACCACTGCTAATGCTAAGTGTTTAGATTTCCTCAGACGATGCAAGAACTTTTTCATCCCTTCTGATCTGGCTGTTATCTATAAAGCCTATATTCGTCCGAAGCTTGAGTACTTGGGCAGATGATTCAGTAACCAACTTGAACCTCTTGAATAGAAAAAAAAGGTTTTAAATAATAATTAATAACAATGGTAAGTGTACTGATCTACACAAATTATGTAACACACGTCATTTTAAAACGTTCCTTGTATTATTGAATGATTTTTTTTTGACTAAATAATAAATAAAAGTCAAAATATTCTTTAAAACAAATTGGATGAGCTTATATTCTTCTGTAATTCCAGGAATACAACGAAAGACATTGTATTAATTACAATAACATCTCAGATACATTCAATTTAAATAAAATTAAAGGAAAAAGGATTAATATAATTAGAGTGACGCGTTGTTTAAAGAGAATCTCTGACGAATGCCTGAAAATCGAATGACCCACCCGGTTCCATCGAAGTTAACTGTCTTGCGGAAGCGTACAGACAAGGTGTTTTGGCGCCCAATATAATTCGTTGGTGTATCCTTGAAATAAAATGTTTTAATAAATAAATGTTTTTGAAAACATATATCAGTTAACTCATTTCCCCGCAAAACTTGCGCATAACTTCAGATTCTCGGTTATTTGAGAGTTTGTGTTCTAAAATTTCTAAATAGTCTGAATGGCATGTAACTTTAGATCCTAGATCGAAAACTGAAAAAAAAGGAAACAAAAATAAGGAAGAAGCTATTTTCTATGTATCTACCGATCCATGCATTAAAATCACAATTTAAATTAGCATTTTTGTGTACGAGCATATATATGATAACTTTAAAAAAAACTTTTACCTTTGAATTCCAATGAAACTACCAGATTATTTGGAACTCTAATATTCCATTGACAATCGGAATTATTCCTTGCATTTTCCGGATAAAATGGACTAGTTATGACTCCAGCGTAATTGTAAAGATCTCCTCCGCAACCTGGTCCCTTGTCACTTGCCAAAAAGGTAATATCATAATTGTTAAAAATAGCACTTTGCAATATTTTTATTTGAAGTTTGTTTGATTTCGAGAATATACTATTCGCTGGACCGACCGATCCGCAGAGCTTTCCAAGGGATTTGTTTGACTTTGAGTTACTTTGTTCGTCGAAAACCTAATTCAAAATTGAATTTGATATGAAATCTTATTTTTCTTATTTAAATACTTACTTCTATGTAATCAGTTGTACAGGCAGAATCGGATCCGTAAAAAGTTGAAATACAAGCTGATTGAGTAAATTTGTGGAGCATTGATGTAAATATTGCAATCAGCTGAGGTTTCTATTAAAACTCTTCCCTGAGTCGATGTGTAATTTTTGAAACATCCTGAATTTTAATAAATTATACAATATTTATAAATTGGGTTAAATATGCCAAATAAGGGCAAATTCTTAAACGCAGTTTCAAAATGCAAACATACAAACCTTGCATCTTGCGTTTCGGAATTCGGCCTAGTAGTAATACTAACAAACACAAAACAACTTACCAACAGAAGTTGTTGCGATGATTTTAAATCCAGATTTTTCTATAGTACTATCGCTGAAAAATCTAACAAAAACTTCTGGGTTATTGTTAAAATAGCCTTCTGGGGCACCTTGTCAACAGAAGATATGTTCATTATCAGTATTTACATATAAATTTGATAAAGGTTGTTCCGAATCACCGTTAAATATAATGTCTGAACCAAGAACAGATTCAACCACTGATAACTGCTGAAATGTTTTAACAAAATCATAAGACAAAATCAAAAGACTGTTCAAGGTTATTTATAAGTAATTTAATATTTATTAAAATAAGGAAATAAAGGATTTTAAAAAGCCTTAATAAACTGGGTAACAAAATTTCAAAGTATTCAAAAATACTAAAAGTTTTTCTTTTATTTTGTTTTTTATTTTTGTTTTGATTTATTTTTATTGAATAAAACATGTGATTTTTGTTATTACGAGTAGAATTGTTTGTTCGAATTCCAGAAATCGTATTGATGTTTACTCACTTTTGACTTTTGATTTCAACAAGATTTTCTTCTGATAAACTATGTCATAAATTCTATACTACAAAAAATCACTAAAACAGGAAACTGAAAGCCTTGATTTTCAACTTCAATTTCTGTTCTTCTGACTTCCTTCTTAATGGAATAGTTAAACTTGGTTCCTGAATGGCTAAACTGGTATCCCCCAACCGCACACGTTTTTTTTATATTCTAAAGATTTGAATTCTTTGCCGTTCAAAACAGGTACCTACTTACATATGCTTAAACAAATGATGCTAACAAAATAAAATGTACTTGCCATTTTATATAAGACCCTTGGAAGTTTGAAAATTGCATGTACAATTGAAGGGTTGTAAGTCTAAAGGGTCTAAGTGCCAAAAAATCAAAAATCAATATTTTTATCAAAATACAATCTAAGGGCCAAGCCTCATAATATCAAAATGGATTCAAGTGCCTATTTCTTTTAAAACTGTACACACACACAAATAAAGTTGTGGTATAGCATAAGTGCCAAAGGGCTTTAGCTTATGTTTTTCTCGTTTATCTCTAAATTATAAAAATGGCACTTAGACCCTTTAGACTTACAACCCTTCAATTGTACACATCATGGAAGTACATAATTATGATTTTGTCATTTTTACCAAGTAAATGATTTAGTGCTTCTGACTTCGCTTTTCATTTCAAATCAACAAGTACTTACTCTTTTAGTCAGAAGAAGATCTTCTCATTTGTTGATCAACCAATATTGCTAATAATTTACCAAAATGTTTAAAAAAAAAAAAATTACCTGACACAAGTACAGCCGGTCTCTGGTGAACGTTTTGCACATAGTCTTCAAGAATAATTTTCAATTGAAAATATGGCCAATCTCTGGGTAGTATTTCAACTGCAGAAGATGGTATAGACAGTGAAATTTCTGTGGGAGACTTATTAAAAAGGTTTGCAATTTAATTGTATAGTTTATTCAGCTTCATTGTACTCAACTTACCACGACAACATAATGAGGATAAACCACTTTTAAGTACATATTTCGCCATTTACCCAATATGTCTTGATCAACTGAGCTCAAGTATTCTCGATTGAAAATAACTTTTTCAAAAAAGCATCTCAATTTCCGGAATATGTTCAGCACTCAAACTACACAAATAAGTATACACTGCTCTTAATATTGCTGGTTTTCCCAAAAATTCCCTAAATCCCTGAAAGCATAACAATTTGAATATCAATCGTAATTCGCATTTTGCGAAAAAATTCGTTCTCAGATTGACATTATTTACGTTATTGGAAATGTTCTTCAGAAATTCCACAACAGCTTCAATGATCCGTATTTTAATCAAACAATCAACTAGAGTTGTATTATTATGTTTAACATTTTGCTCCACAATTTGCCAACGCGATGTAAGAAATTAAATTCAATATGTTTGTGGTATTGCCAGTTTTGGACCATGTTTTTGCATTAATATAGCTCCAGCTTTCGGAAGAGCCGGATATATATTGCGACGGTCAATAACATCCTGCGAACGTAAACTATTGACGTACTACTGTAAATGAAGGTATTAAGGATTTTCTTTCAAAATACACAACTCGATTTACTTGATGGATTTTTCGAATCGCACAAAAGCATCAGATTCAAGAAAATTTTTCAGATATTTTCCAATAAATTCTTTGAACCTTTCGAAGTCATTGTTTCTTGTGAACCATGCTACAGTATTCAGGCATGATGTTAGCAATGTTGATTGAGAGAACTGAAATGAAAATTCATTTATTGATGATTCTTTAAAACAAAAGCACTTACCTCATCAATTCTGTATTTGGTTGCCTTATGAAACCAATTACAACAGCAATCTATCAAAGAAGATCCCAGTACAGAACTCACTTTGAAGCCATTCGGCCCACTGGAAATTGCGCATAGTATTGCTGCTGCATGTTGTCTTATAAGGTAGTGACCACCCCCTTCGTAGACAACATGATGATAATGCCATTCTAAAATGTAACGGAAGGCAGGTAAGAATTTCCTAAACAAACAATTGATTATTACTTCTCGAAACGTTAACAAAAATGAAAAACTTGTTTACTAATTAGAAGCAGCGAACCGCACTTTTGTTTTTTTATGACATTTGTTTTTTTTATCGATTTGTTTACTTGTCAACATTTTCACCTTGGGCTAAGAATGTCTATATTCCGTGGTCAATGTTGGGCACTATACGCATTGAATTTCTAGGGTGCGCTTCTACTTTTGCTTGGAATTTCTTAGTTTTTAACAGAAATAAACATAAATATTAAGGAATTTGTATCCGAAAAGCAATAAAATTAATATCTAATAAAGTTTTTATTGATAAAGACATAAAAAAAGCAAAATTAATAAAAAAAATATTTGTATTTTAAAATTTTTGAATTTAACGGATTCCTTTTTTGAATATTCAAACGCACTTATTCAACTTTTTTGCGCATTGAGCAAAAACCCACAAAATTTGAACAAAGCTGTGTTTGTTCCCATTTAAAATGTATGGGGCAACTAACACATCTTTGGACTGTGGGTTTTTTCCTCTCAATTCAGCTTGTAGGGTTAAAGAGAGCAAACCCCCGAAGTCGTGACTCTAGGTAATATATTTCCTCTATGAACGTTTCGTTAACTCGGTATTCGGAGACCTCAATTTCGCATTTACGTACATAGACGATATGCTCATCGCATCCTGCACTCCATTAGAACATGATAAGCATCTAGAAGAGAAAATTTTTAGGCGTCTTCAAGCCAACGGTATGACGATGAACATGGAAAAGTGCGAGTTTGGCAAAAAATCGCTGTTATTCCTTGGTTATCAGGTTGACAGAACAGGTATAAAAGGCACCAGATGACACTGTCAATGCAATAGCAGAACTCCCACAACCTTCTACAGCCTGTGAACTACGCCGTTTCTTGGGAGCTCTTAATTTTTTCCGCCGATGTCTTCCGCACGCCGCTGCCGATCAAGCACCGCTGACACAGATGCTTCAAGGCAAAAAGAAAAAAGATCGTTCATCGCTCACATGGTCAACAACAGCACAAGCAGCATTCCAACGCTGCCGCCATGCACTAGCAGAAGCGGCTTCATTAGCACACCCTGTGCCTGATACACAGTTATCACTGATGTGTGACGCATCCAACACTGCAGTTGGAGCTGTTTTACTTCAGACGGTACAGGGTAAAGCTGAACCATTCGGGCACTATTCAAAAGTATTGTCTGCCGCACAACAAAAATTCAGCACATTCGATCGAGAATTATTGGCCATCAAACAAGCAATTGAGCACTTTCGTCGTTTTGTGGAAGGTCGTTTTTTCACCATCTTCACCGACCACAAACCCCTTACCTTTGCGTTTCATAACAAACCGTCGCCCACAGAGACACCTTGGCGCCAACGTCACCTAAACTACGTAGCCCAATTTTCTACAGATATTCGGCATGTCAAAGGGGAGGAAAACGCTCCTGCAGACGCTCTGTCCCGGATAGAAGCTATCCTCGGGTCGAGCTCGGCCATACATAACAAAAAATTTTAGACGGGAAGCCTACGAGTCAATACATAACCTCAGCCATCCAGGCTCCCAAGCATCACGTAAGGCAGTAACACTTCGATTTTTTTGGCCGTCGATGAACTCAGACATCAGCCAATGGGTACGCGCTTGTGCAGCATGTCAACGAAGCAAGATTCATAGACATGCCAGACCACCTCTCGGAACCTTTCCCGCCGCTGAACGATTCGAGCATGTCTACATGGACATAGTGGGTCCATTACCACAGTGTTCAGGATATAATTACGTAGTGACCATTATAGACCGAGCAACTCGATGGCCAGAAGCCATACCGGTAGAGGATATAACAGCAACCCACCGTCGCCGATGCATTTTTCCGACATTGGGTCGCTCGCTTCGGCTGTCCACAGCGTCTGACAACTGACCAAGGGCGTCAGGTCAAGTCTGCCTTATTTCAAAGGTTTGTTCAACTCTTGGGATGCAGTCGTATACACACTACCGCCTACCATCCACAGGCGAACGGTATAGTGGAGCGATGGCATCGGACTCTGAAAACAGCTCTTACCGCTCACTTGTCAGAGAACTGGGTTAATGTGCTTCCATCTGTTCTATTAGGACTGCACTCAATGATAAATGACTTAAATACGTCACCTTCCCACTTGGTATATGGAACAGAATTTCGACTACCTGGAGACTTCTTAGCACCGCCGAATAACATTCAAGAACATGTTGCTTTTCTTCAAGATCTGAGGGAGGCACTTCAGCAAATATCGCCTAATTTTGTCGCACCCCAAGCGAAATCAATTTTCATTCCGAATGACCTCAAAAGCGTTTTGCATGTATATGTGCGCACCGATAGCGTCCAACGACCGTTGCAACCAGCTTACACCGGACCATATGCAGTGCTAGAACGATGCCCGCACGCCTACAAAATAGCCATGCCTAATAAAGAAGCATATGTATCTGTGCAGCGTTTAAAACCATCCTACCAATTAAAGGAACAAGACATTGCATTTCCACCGCCAGTATCACCGTCAGCATCGTCTACACGACATGAACCCTTAAAGATTACAAGGCAAGGTCGGGTCATTAAAACTCCTATTCGCTTCAATATCCCGTAGGAGGGGAGTATTGTAGTGATTCTACATCAGCCACAACCGTTATCAAACAGAGTGCACTCGAACCGCTGTAAACACCTATCAAACAGAGCCACGTCACGTCAAACGCCATTTTTGATCAGCCATTATACGAGGAGTTGATTGAGGTGTCCGAGAGTGCAGACGTGTCGCCCGTCTGCACTCTCCAAAAAATAAATTATCATAACCAAAAATAAAAACGTGGTACGGTTTAAATTAAAATTTTTCCGTTTTTAATACGTCTAGTGACGAAATATTATTCGCTTTCATCAAGAGCGAACTTCCTTAACACCCTAAAATAGTTCCAACGCCGGATGGCGCAGTGATTACCCTGAAAAAATAGGATCACTTTAATTTAAAGTGCCAAAAATTCTAGTGGCAGAATTCTGAATTGTGGAGGAGGACCCGGAAAGGAGAAGCTTGATGCAACCTACCAACGCCATGCTTTAACCAACAGTGTTTTATACAACACAGAAATCGATGACGCCAAAACATGGCTCATTTCCGCAACTACAGTTCTGCGGGCATTAGTCTGCCGAACAGCAACCAAACTTCAATCCTGGACCTGGGACTGAAGATACTACTAAACCGGGTGCACTAACTACGTCACCAAAACTGAGAACCAAGTTTTTAAAAACTGGTTGCACACCAAACTCATCTGGGCAATTCACCGAGAGTACGGAGGCTCAGAACCCAAGCCGCAACAGGATTCAAATCTATTGACTACTACAGGGCTAACCCCAGCAACAAGAAGGCCATCCTGGCCGAAGCCCCACAACGCAACCCGAACACGGACGTGGTTCCTAAAGACCAAGACCTTTACAATCTTTAAGTTTTAACACCCAAAACTAAGTGACACTATTATAACCGATATGTGATAATTTCTTTATTATATACATAATTACAATTGTATTCAATTTGCATAGTGCGTTATCGATCGCTCTATTTTAAACAAAAAAAAAAAGAAAGATTAAAAAAGAAAATACAACACATAAAATGTAAGGTAATCTACCTATACAATGCTCAGATGCATTATCGTTTGTAATCGTTTGTATGTTAGTTTGTAAGTTAGGTTAAGAATTGTATGTATTGGTATATATATGCTCATGAGCAAGAGCAGTTCAACACTTAATACATATTATATACCAATTGACCGCCATGAGGCTGTTCATAACAAGTAATTGAAAAAGAAGGCAATACATTATAGCCACTTTAGTCTACCTTAAGCTATCGTTAGAATTGGAATAAGAATATCATTGTAACCGAATAATTAAAAGTCTCAATAAAATTCAATTCAATTCAATTCAATTCAATTCAGCCATTATACATTGCCTTTTTCCGGGTTTGGCTATTCTGCCTTCTTCTGACACGGCAAGGCAAGAGACACACACGTCTTAGGATTTAGTTTAAGATTATCACGCGTTTTAAAGATTAAAAGTAAATAAAGTTTAAGTTAAGTAAATTAACATCAAAATTCGTCTTTTCATTGTTAACGTACTTAACAGGTCCAACCATTAACGTATTATATATGGACTGCTAGTCGTATGAAATTTCCATACAAACGCTCTGTGAATATGGTTCAACTTCTCACTACCAACAATAGAGCTGTTGGTGCAAAAGTGGTAAAAATAAATATTAATTCCAGAGGCCATCTCTTAGCTCATGGCCTGAACTACGATTTTTGCCATAGAAACTATAGCCATCTATCTCAATTTGAACTTTACATTTTAACGTTATCCAAGACAAAATAATAACAAAAATATAAAGGGTGTTCAGCAAAGCATTTAGGCTCGTATTCACCAAGCGCTCCTAAACGGCTCTTAACTTTACGAGGCTCTTAACTTGAAATTTCTGTGGGGTATTCACCAACCACTCGCAAGTGTTTTTCGAAGTTCGAAAATGAGAGCCACTCTCTCTTGTTCAGGCATACCCAAACTGTGAAATGCTGTGGAATGTTGGTCTTGACAGCAAATGGATACTCTTCTACTTGGCATTGCTCATATGGATTCGAGTCAAATGCGTGCGTGGCACACGCACAAGCGAACAAACTTTCGAAGAGAGCGCTCGTAAGTTAGGAGTGGTCGGGACCACTCCTAACTTTTAAGAGCGCTCGTAGATCTTCACTAATATTGCTTGGTGAATAGGTTTATGAGCTTCTTAAGTTATGAGCGCTCGGTGAATACCGGCCTTAGTTTCTAGGGCCTGAATTGCTTGGAGATTGTTGCTGTAAGGTTTTGACAGGTAACCTACTAAAAAGGTAGAACCGGTTCTTCATAAATTTATATTTATATTTTAAAATGGAAATGGCATTTTTGTAATTATATTTATCTAACTATAAGGCTAGCCGCGCACTAGCAATTTTTAGTTGCGAAACTGCTTGGTTCGAGCAACTAAAAAGTTTGTGTTTTAACACAAACTAAACGATTGCCTAAAGTAAGTTCGCCATTTTATTGAACATATAATTATCTGCAAATTCATCGACATTCAACCAAACAGTTCATCTGTTTTCTATAAGTATCCAAAAAGTTTCGCAACTAAAAATTGCTAGTGCGCGGCTAGCCTAAGTGAATTTGCTATTATGTCAACAAAATCTCCTATCTACATAAATGTATGTAGAACAATATGAACTTTTTAATTTATCTTTTTATGTTGAATCGCATCCATTTTTACTAGATAGTTTTCATCATGATTTGAACACAATGTTTACAATAAATTGAAATGAAAAGTTGAAATTTTGATTTGTGTCAAACAATAAGGTGTTTACAAATTGATATAAGTAATGCTCTTCTCCTGTCTATGATAAATGCTATTATGACTCTTAAATCGGCAAATAAAGCATGAAAATAGCCCTCAACTTTTTATTTAATAATAAACTTAAACAATTCCCGCTCAACACCCTTTACAAATTCAATTATGTCAAAAATTGATATATCAGATACCAAAACCAAGAGTTACACTATGTTTTCCGAGTATGGACCAAGAGCGCTAGTTCCGTATAGTTTTAAGTTGAACCATCGTGAAGTTGGGCTCTGGCAGTCCATGTATCATTGACGTATTATATATGGACTGCTAGTCGTATGAAATTTCCATACAAACACTCTGTGAATATGGTTCATCTTCTCACTGCCAACATTAGAGCTGTTGGTGCAAAAGTGGTAAAAATAAATATTAATTCCAGAGGCCATCTCTTGGCTCCTGGCCTGAACTACGATTTTGGCCATAGAAACTATAGCCATCTATCTCAATTTGAACTTTACATTTTAACGTTATTCAAGACAAAATAATAACAATAATATAAAGGGTGTTCAGCGAAATTTGTGAACACGCGAGAGCAAAGCATTTAGTTTAAGAAAACTGCTTTACGGCGGATATTGTCTTCTAGGGCCTGAATTGCTTGGCGATTGTTGCTGTAAGGTTTTGACAGGTAACCTAATAAAAAGGTAGAACCGGTTCTTTGTAAATTTATTTTATATTTTAAAATGGAAATGGCATTTTTGTCATTATATTTATCTAACTATAAGTGAATTTGCTATTATTTCAAAAAATCTCTTATCTACATAAATGTAAGTAGAACAATATGAACTTTTTAATTTATCTTTTCATGTTGAATCGCATCCAGTTTTTACTAGATAGTTTTCATCATGATTTGAGCACAATGTTCACAATAAATTGAAATGAAAAGTTGAAATTTTGATTTGTGTTAAGCAATAAGGTGTTTACAAATTGATATAAGTAATGCTCTTCTCCTGTCTAAATGTTATTATGACTCTTAAATCGGCAAATTAAGCATGAAAATAGCCCTCAAGTTTTTATTTAATAATAAACTTAAACAATTCCCGCTCAACACCCTTTACAAACTCAATTATGTCAAAAATTGATATATCAAATACCAAAACCAAAAGTTACATACACTATGTGTTCCGAGTTTGCACCAAGAGCGCTAGTTCCGTATAGTTTTAGGTTGAACCATCGTGAAGTTGGGTTCTGGCAGTCCATGTATAATAAGTCAATGCCATGTATAATAAGTCAATGGGTCCAACTGATTACCAAACGACACTAGCCCTCGTGCCGACACTGACGGAAAATTTGAATACTATGAAATGGAACCAGTGCTAAAGGGGCTAATGTGCAAATAGTCAATTGCCAAATCTGAAAATTTCCCTTTTTCGTTTTTGTTTTCAATGTATAAATATATACTGCAAAACAGTTTTTCTTGCATTAACATAAATATTATTATTGTTTGTAAAGCAATTAGTTTCATGTGCTTAAACTTTTACAAATAATTTTAATTTTTATACTAGAAATCAAGAGATAAGCTAAGATCTTTTTGGATAGAGCGAAAATATTTGCAAAGAAAATAGTTATGCAAATAAATCCTAATTTTGTTTTAAATTAACAACTCACTTTAGAGAAAAACCAATCCTACAATTTGTATCAAATTTACAGAAAACTTTCTTTCCTAAACTAGAACTGTAACGGCTCGCGTACACCTAATCCGTCATCGGCCGAAGTATACTCGGGCGTTGTCAGCCGAAATCGGCCGATCGAACCAAACGTATAGAAAAGAAAGAGAGCGCGTACACCACTGAAAGCGACATCGTCCGATGACGCCCGATAATAAGCGATCAACCGGCATATCCCAACATGTTTGGATTTTTCGGCAGTTGCCCGGTTGATTCTTGCGATGAAATTCATGCAAAAATAAAATGCACGACTGGATCGCACGAACTTGCTCTTATTTAAAATTACTTTGAAATTTAAGATACATTTTATAAATATAAAACATGGATTTATTGAGGTAAAAATCTTCAAATGCATGAAATTGCCGTCTGATTTTCAGAAAAGTATGAATTTATGCAAACAAAGTTTAAAAATCCTTTTATTATTAAAATAAACCCCAGACCGGCACCATCCGAGATCGGAAGGAGTGTATGCAGACGAACGTCCGAGACAGTCGTCCGAATAGCTCCGACCCGATATCGGCCGATGATTCGGTTTTAGTGTACGCGAACTGTAACAGTCTGAGAGGAATGCGTAAAACTCAAGGAAGATATATGTTGTTCGGTCGCGTTGAGGAATAAGGAAAAGATAGCGTTGCAAAGTGACAAAAGTCCATTTTTTTATTTGAAATCAATTTTTCAATTTATAAAATTAAATCTAGAATTAATGATATATTTTTATTGATGTATATTTTTCAAAGTGTTGATTCTAAAAACAATTATGTTTGCCTTGATAAATATAAGCATTATTTTTATCCTTATGGGAATTTAATTTGAAAAAATTAAACTTTTAAATAATAGGTGCGTTTAATTATTCACAAATCTATCTGGATCCGGATCTGGATTAAGTTTTAACATGTATTACAAAAACAATTTGGGATCCTGTTTTCTATCGGGATCTATTTCAAAGATCCAAAAATCATTTATTACACTGGCGAGTACATGGCTTTTTATTGTAAGGTAGTGTAAGATATAGTGTAAAGAAAAAAGGCAAGAAAAAATTGAAAATTTACAAACCAAAGAAAAAAAAGAGACGGACTTATAACACTGCTGTCACTAAGATCAGTATCGTTTTATTTTCAAGGGAAGATCGAGATACGTCTCCAGATAGATTTGTGAATAATAAAACGCACCTAATGTCACTTCGTTTTTCAACCGACGATGATTTGCCTGATCTTTTCAGTTAGTGTAATATAGCTTAGTCAATTTTTCATGTTTACATGTTGCATTTTTTCGTTGATGGACGACATTTTCTCAAAAAAGAATGCACACAATAAAATCATTAAGTAAACAAAAATGATTTATAAAATATTTTAAAGGGGATTTTTTTCGAGATCCCTTAGCACTGTTCTCAGCCGATTATCTCTCTAACTATAGGGGGCACCGTTTCCTTAAAGCAATGTCAATAGATGTCGTTAGTTTCTATGAGTAAACATTTCTGTTGGCACTAGTAGAACAAGAGATGGCGTTAAATATGTTGTTTATTTTTGCCACTAGTTTGGGCACGAGGGCTAGTTTCGATTGTATCCGTTGGACCATTTTGGTTGCAAATTTAGTATAGGAATTATACATAACTAGCAGTCCATATATAATAAATCAATGAGTCTATATATAGTAAGTCAATAGCCCTATTTTTTTTTTGGAAAAGTTATCCGTAGTACAGTAGGATTTTATATAAATAACAAATACAACATCCGCAGTAGGATCACCACCGATACTCGAATAAACATCAAATCTCTATCCGCAGCAGGATTTCACTTCTCCTTTTATCGGCAGTGATCCTACTGCGGATGTTATATTTGTTATTTATATAAAATCCTACTGTACTACGGATAACTTTTCCAAAAAAACACGGCTAATGACGCAGATCCCTTTTATTTCATTTAGTTAACACACAAAACAACAAGGGTAGTAATATATGTATATGAAAAAGATAAAATAAACAAAATTTAGTTTTAAATTATTTTATATTTTATTAAACTAAGGCTGTTTGGTTGCTTATAGAAAACATAACTATTTGGTTGAATGTCCGCACACGTGCATATAATTATATGTTACACAAAATAGCGAACTCATATTAGGCAATCGTTTAGTTTGTGTCAAAACACAAACTTTTTAGTTGCTCCAACCAAGCAGTTGCGAGACTAAAAATTGAATGTGCACGCCTAGCCTTATATCACAACTTAAGTTTTATAAATCGTTACGCGTTTCGGAAACTATGTTTCCATCTTCAGGTGGATTTTTTATTTGATTTTCCACTTGTCATTTATGTATGTTTACATATTTTCACATATGCAGTTAATTTGTGTTTGTCTCTTTTCATCTTGTGTTGAATGTAAGTGCTGTGTCATATAGTGCGTTTGATCTTAAAGGTAATCTGTCATTTAATAATTTGTCTTGTTCTATTTTTGTTGATTTATAAATTTCGTACTCTTCTAACGTGTCTAGTACCTTTGTATATAAAAGCATACATACATATATATATACATATATATATATATAAAAAGCTAGCTTAAATTGGTGTTGAAGCTCGTGTAATTGTGTTTGTTGTCGATTAAGTGTCAAGCGTAGTTTGATTTTGAGTTGGGTCTTGGTAAATGTTCTTTGAATCAAAAAAAAATAAACACTTTTTTAACAAGTTAATCTGTTAAATGAACAACTTTGTGGTCTATATTATATGTAAATTGTTGAAAGTCTCTTCCTTATTAACCGCAAAAAAGATTTGAAGAAAAATAAAAAATAAAATGAAAACAAAAACAAAAGACAATTAGCTTTAGTTGTACTTTATCTATTTATTTTTCTTAATACCGAATGCATTTCGGAAGGCATTGGCCTACCATCTTCAGCGTAATACGCGTGACAACTAAAAAGCTTAGAATTAAATGCAATAAATGCAATAACAAAATTTAACAACAGAGAGTGACATTAATATTTTATATTTAACCATACAACACATACAAATTATTTTGCAAGAGAAAGTAAATTAGATGCTATTGGACTTTTCATCTATGTTCATTAAATTCTCGTTGATATGAATGTAAATGGATTCATATGCGTCCAGTTTTGATGGAAAAGGTACACTTTTTATTAGTTTGTAATTGTCGATGAGAGGTATCATATTATGGGGTTCCTTGAATCGTTCGTTGAAAGCTCTTCCTGTCTGTTCTATGTAGTATTTTTCGCAATCATCGCATTTTATTTTGCAAACTCCGGTGGATGTTTTTATGTCGTTTTCTCTTTTGGGTTGTTTTGAATGCTCTTACTAGTTTAAAATGATACGTTTTTATGTTATGTTTTTTTCAATTCGTTTTGTATATCATGTGGTAGTATGTTTGTGTATTCCATTGAGGTGAATAAATTTAAAGTCTTATTGTTGTTATTTTTCTCATTATTGTTTTTGTTTTTTTGTTTTCTTTTATTTAAAAGTTTTTCCATGGTATCGATTTTGTATCCGTTTGATAATGAGATCTTTTATTCTTCTATTCTGTTATTCTGCTATGAATGTCCATACAAAAGTTTGAGATTTCAACAAATCTCTTATGAATTATAGTTTTGGTATTCGGCATGCTAAAATCTATTATAAGACCTGCTAAGAAAACTTTTATGAACTGTCAAACGTTTAAACCCAGAAAAAATCTTTCACGAATAGCTTTTTTGGTATTCAGCATGCCAAAATCTGTTCTGAAATCTGTTAAAAATCATAAAACAATAAAAGAAAAACTTCTGTGACTTTTATGATAAAAGATTTTAATAAGTACTCGTACACATGTACATACAGTGATCCACAAAAGTCTGGGTACAAGGAAGATATTTTTTAAAAATTGCTGTTATTCACAAATTTAAAGTGAATTATTTTAAAAAAAGATACTTTTCATTAAAAGAAATTTACCACGTTTTTATTTTCAACAAAAAACAATAAAAAAACAATATTCGTATCACAAAAAATTAACAAAAACAAAATAAACCTCTGAAATTCTTCCACAAAAGTCTGCGTACAGCTGAATATTTCTTGCATTACACCCTCTTTAAGTATCGATAAATTTGTTTTTGCATTATATGATTGTTTGTTTATTTTTAATCGTTCTAAACGCGTATTGCAAATCATTGTCTTTGGTTTTTTTTTTTGTTTTTAAAGCAAAAAATGGCAAATAAAGAGTTAAGTTTGAGTGAGCGGCAGTTGATTTATTAATCTTTACGTTAAACAAAAAAAGTCGTATGGTAAAATATCAAAAATAACCTGAAGAGCTCGGTCAACGATACAGAGAACGGTAGATCGCTTTAGAAACGCAGGACAGATTAAATCGGAGACAAGATAAGGCCGACCTTCGAAGCTCTCCGAAAGGGATAAGCGTGTGATCAAGCGAATGGTGGAGCAAGATCACTTTATAACGCCTAAGACGATAAGCACACGACTCGAAATATATAACAACAATTCAGTGCATCCAGAAACGGTAAGAATAGCTATTGTTCAAGAGGGGTTTAAGTCACGCACACCCAGGAAAAAACCATTGGTCAGTAAAATAAAGAGAAAGAAACGGCTAGCATTTGCAAAAGAGTATGTTAACAAGCCTCCGGACTTCTGGCGTAAGGTTATATTCTCCAGCGACTCAAAACACAACATTTTTGGTTCTGACGGTCTTTTGAGGGTGTGGCGACGACCAAACGATGCTCCTAATCCCAGATGCACAATTAAGACTGCCAAGCACGGTGGTGGAGGTGTTATGGTTTAGGGCTGTATGGCGTCTTCAAAAGTCAGTAAGCTGGAAGTAATAGAAGGATCAATGGATCAATATGTATACATCGTTATCCTCAAAAGAAATTTGAAAACAAGTGCTGAAATTCTGGGTATATCCAATGACTATTACTTCTAGCAAGATAATGACCCAAAACATACCGCCCATAATCGCGCATGTGGCTGGCATATAACTCTCCCCACCTGCTACGAACCCCACCACAGAGTCCAGATATTAACCCTATCGAGCACTGCTGGGATGAATTGGAAAAAAAGATCCGAACCCACGATATCCGCAAAAAGGCGCAGTTAAAAGAAGCCTTGTTGCTTGAATGGAGTAAGATCAATAGTTCTTATACAAAAAAACTGGTAGGGTCAATGCAAAACCGTTTGAAAGAAGTTATAAGGCTAAAAGGGTATCCGATCAAATATTAACAGCGAAAGTAGTACAAAAAAATAATTATTTGTCTATATTAACTAACTTTTTGCAATTTCTGTTACAGCTGTACGCAGACTTTTGTGGAAGAATTTCAGAGGTTTATTTTGTTGTTATTAATTTCTTCTTGTTATGAATAATTGTTTTAATTTTTTTTTGTTGAAAATAAAAACCTTGTACATTTCTTTATTAAAAAATATTTTTTTTTTAAACAAATCACTTTAAATTTGTGAATAACAGCAGTTTTTAAAAATATTTCTTCCTTGTACGCAGACTTTTGTGGATCACTGTATATCAAGTAAAAATAGATACATATTTATTTTTTATTTCGTCAATGAAAGGAGAAAAAAGAAAAGGAGCAAAATGTAAGACAATATATTAGGCTAGCCGCGCACTAGCAATTTTTAGTTGCGAAACTGCTTGGTTCGAGCAACTAAAAAGTTTGTGTTTTGACACAAACTAAACGATTGCCTAAAATAAGTTCGCCATTTTATTGAACATATAATTATCTGCAAATTCACCGACATTCAACCAAACAGTTCATCTGTTTTTTATAAGTAACCAAACAGTTTCGCAACTAAAAATTGCTAGTGCGCGGCTAGCCTTAAAACACGTATCATATTAACATATAAGTACAGTATTGCCATGGTATTCCCAGAAACATGTGAGGTAAAATCGTGTTCCATGGTATGGATACCAATAGTGGGTAAGACTAGGCGCACACATTTAATATTTAGTTTCGCACTTGCTTGGTTCGAGCAACTAGAAAGTTTGTCTTCTGACACAAACTAAACGATTGCCTAAAATGATTTCGCTATTTTGTGTAACATATAATTATATGCACCTGCGCGGACATTCAACCAAATAGTTCATCTGTTTTCTATAAAGCCTAGTACGCAGATCGCGCTAAATTTTATCTCCCATACAAAATTCTCTCCAAAATTTAGCCAAGCTAAAATTATGTCAAACATTTTAGCCGAGAGGTACGCTGCTCCAGTTAAAAAATCAAAATTTCTCTTCGAACTGTACATAACTTGTCTGTCAAAATTTAGCGCACGAAATGATTGTCTGGCACATTTATTCTCGAGCTAAATTTCAATTTCAATTTGAAATGGAATAATATTTAGAAGAATAATTGGTGACGGGCGTCTTACAAGATTTTCGACAACAAAAATCAATCATAATTCATAATTCTCATTCGTTCTCATTCATAATTCTTAAAAAATCATACTTTAAGGGCGGTATTCACCGAACGCTCATAACTTAAGAGGCTCACAAATCCATTCACCAAGCAATAATATTGAATATTTATGAGCGCTCGTAAAAGTTATGAGTGCTCCTGATCACTCATAAGTTACGAGTGCTCTCTTCGAAAACTTGTTCGAAAACATTCGAAACAAACTGACTTTTTTTAAATTGTCACTGTCGGAATTTGATTTCTGAATTTAATTTGTATTATTTTTTTATTGCGGAATGTTCGGAAAGCTCAGAATTTTTAATGAAGAAAAAGGATTACGCTCAAAGATTTATAATTTATTTTATTTTTTTTAAGTGATGCCTTGCTCTGGGTCCGGTAGTGTTCTGTTGTTGAAGCTCTTGCTCTGTGCTGCGAACCTAAATTCCATGCGAAGCAATTCGTATTTTTCGGTCACAACCACCGTTCATCAGGTGGTGATGATCACATGCTCTTTATACCAAAAGGTTGGCTTATGCGCGCAGGCTCTTTTCGGTTTCAACCTACGCTACTCAGATGGCGATGATGGTGTTCATCGTCATAATAGTGCTTGGCCTCTGCAAGAAAACTGTTGCTACAGGCGATTTGCGGCTAAACGGAGCTTCGTAGACCCCTCAAAGTTGACATCTTCTAACGTGATTTCTGGCTAAACTAGGTATCTTAGAGGATTAAAAATTGCATGTTCGTGGTCTAGGGAGAGCCACATTTCAATCCACGTATCGCATGAGACGAAAAACAAATTTTTATCTTTAAACGCGATTTGCGGCTAAACGGAGCTTCGTAGACCCCTCAAAGTTGACATCTTCTAACGTGATTTTTGGCTAAACTAGGTATCTTAGAGGATTAAAAATTGCATATTCGTAGTCTAGGGAGAGCCACCTTTCACTCCACGTATCGCATGAAACGAAAAACAAATGTTTGTCTTTAAACGCGATGGCTAAACGGAGCTTCGTAGACCCCTCAAAGTCGGCATCTTCTAACGTGACTTCTGGCTAAACTATTCATCTTATGGCCGATTTCATAAACAAACACTAAAAGCACTTTTATCAAAAATCCTCTTAAATTTTATCAGGCTCTTAAAAATTTTTAGTTTCACCAATCTATAAAAGGGACATTTTGGGGAAATTTTTGTTAAAATTGAGTTCTCTTCACATCCCTGGGAAAAATAAATTTTTTTTTTCTTTCTAACAAGCGAAATGTATGAGAAGAAATGAGAAAGCGTTATGTGTTCAAACAAATGCCAGGAAATAAAAAAAAAAAAGAAATGCACGCACAATATTTGGAAAGATTCTGATCATCACATTCTGTGGCATAAAATCGTTAAGTTATAACCACTTAATTTACTTTTATTGCATTGTTGGGTTTGTTTTGGTTCCAAATGAAGACCAAACATATTCAACAAACTCATCCACAGATGCGTTGGAAAGTCGGAACCACATTTTGAAGTCATTTATAAAGTATTTCTGTGAACCGGGAATATTCTTTCTCAGCGAATAACTTTGTGTTGCACTTTATTATTGGATGAAGACGATCAATATTTTTTTTCGAAATAAAGAAACAAATCATTTAAATATTTAGTACTAATTTATTTATTTTGTATCTTCAAAAATTGAACACTTCCTTACAGAACGATAATTTCAGCTGCTATACCTATAACCAATTGTTGTTACGAGTATCTATGTACATACATCTGATGACATTTCAATGACACTTTTAAAATTTAATGAGCCAAAAATGGGCATTTAGTTTATAAGTGTGTTTAAAAGCTTGTTTAATTTAAAAGCGCTTGGTGAAACCAAAACATCTCATTTTAAGGTTTAGAAGCCTGTTAAATGCTTAAAAGTCCTTCGTGAAATCGGGCATTAGAGAATTAAAAATTGCATATTCGTGATCTAGGGAGTGCCACCAAAATTTCTGTTGCCCAAGAAAACTGTTACTACATCACCCTGCCTACTAAAATGTATGAAACTATCTCTTTTCCATTTTTTTGGGTAATTCAAGACAAGAATTCCACTTTGCATTTCTGTGGTCTCCTCCTCAAAACTACCTGCAATTTTTCATTCCGCTTCATTGCCCTTGTGATTGGTGGCTCTTCTCCGCGAATTTTGTCGATGGCAAGCTTCTCGACGATCGACACATTTCCCAGGTCGCCGATCAATTTGTAGAGCCCAACATGGGCCTGACTTTATTAGATTCTCGTTGTTCCGCGTACGACCAACAATGAAAAACGTACACAGAGCACAACACCGAAAGTCTAAAAGCAGCTTTATATCTCACATTTGACTTCTCGCTTCTCGGGCTCTCGGCTGTCTATCTTGTTTGAATTCACAGTTTGAACATTCCTGGTTGAGAGAGAGAGGCTCTCATTTTCGAACTTCGAAAAACACTTATGAGAGGTTGGTGAATAGCACAAATAATTTCCAATTTATGAGCCTCTTAAACTTAAGAGCCATTTATGAGCCTTCGGTGAATACCGCCCTAAAACAAATTCTTTTAAATCTTTGAAAAAATTCATTTAGAGAACAGCTGTTTTCTGTGACATATTCTCCACAAAGTTCTTATGTCAAAATTTAGCTTGGATTTTAGCTGATGTTTGGAGAAAAATGTGGGAGATAAAATTTAGCGCGATCTGCGTACTAGGCTTAAGCAACCAAACCGTTGTGCAACTAAAAATTGAATGTGCGCGCCTAGCCTAAGAGCTTACTTTTTTTTCGTCATCCATTTTAATTATGTCAGATGAAATATTTTACTTAATCACAGCTGATTATGATAACAGATTTAGTTAGTTTCATAAGAGATTTCGTTTTCGAAGTTGGATAACAGACTTTTATAAAAGTTCAAACCTCTGAATACCAATCCTAAAAGATCTTTTAAGGTGGAAATCTTTCATGATTCCTAACAGAAAATCTATAGCAGTTCAGATGTGGCAGAATAGGCCTAAATATTTGTACCGTTGACATTCCAGCTTTATTTTGACACATCAACTTTATGGGTAATTTTCGTATAGAAAGAGAAGGCATCGGTGTCTATTCTTTTGACTGGAATGTGGGAAATCGGAATTCATTTTTTTTTATGTAAGGATGTTTTTTAAGTCAAGTGCACTGTGCACTGAAGTGAGCGTTTAAGGCAAATTTAATAATGTGTACTGATACCAAGTGATTTTGATTTCCTATTCGTATCCAATTTGACAATTTATGAACAGATAATAAAACTTTGGGAATATTTTATCGCTAGTTAGTTAGTTACTAGTTTAGTATTTAGCTAGCAGAGCATTGTGTTGTGTTTAGTGGTTAGTGTCTAGTCTTGTTTCCTTTGCATGGTGTTCTATTTATTATTACTGCTTTCGGTTACCTTTTCCGAATTTGTCGGATTAAAGTGGTGCTTAAATAAATTACAATATGTCTAATGCAAAAAGCCGGAAAAACAATACACAAGGTTGGGAGGAGGCAGGTGGTGAATTTTATCAAGAAAGTTATCCAGCAGAATGGGAAGGCTTTCAACGAGATCCAGCAACAATTGCCACTCTTTTACCCTCAAAACAAAACCGTGTTGGTAAGATTATTTTGCAAATGTTTAAAAAAAAATCATTATTTCAATCTAATTTTGTGAATAAATTGTTACGTCATGTTGGGCGGCAACTGGGAGCGAAGTTATTTACATTCGTGCTGGGTTCGTTTTGTTAAACCTTAACGGAATGAAGACAAGTGAATAAATCAATATAGCCTAGTTTAAAAATCCATGGCCAGTGGAATCCTCATATAACAAAATTATTATCTCCCAGGCGTGAAATATCGAATAAAATTAAGTGCAACTGTTTTGGCGACAAGGACGAACGAATTTGCTTCGAAGCAAACGTAAATAAACATCCCTGTTCTGATTTTCGTTCGGAATTGAATTCGTTACCAAAATTGATTTTCGTACGGATTTGAAAACGACGTTTTCTGTTACACATGTGTCTTTCCCTTCATAGAAGACAAAAAAAAAAACCGTTTTTAAAGATATATTTTTAAAAATACATACATTTTTAGAGTTACGAATTCAAATTCTCCAGACAAAATCCAAACGAATTGAAAACGAAAGTATTACTTTCGTAAACGAATATCACAACAGCGGTGAAATATTCTTAACTAAACCGGAAGGTAGGTATGACTTATCATGCGAGGTCTATTGAAGTTTCATTTCGATATGTACTTTATTTCATATTGACAGATAAACTAGGTTCATCCAGTTAAAACAATAATAAATACATTATTAGGATAATTTTGCATAATGAATGTCATGACATACAGCCCCAAACCATTACCGAGCCTCCTCCGCGCTTAATATGAGCCAACAAATGTAAACTTTCATACATAATGTAGTATCTTATTAGTTGTAAGCCAAATTGTAAATAGTATGTTCAATTAAACAAAATTGAATTGAAATTGAAAATTAATAGTAGCTGTGTTTTGATTATTAAACTCTGCATTTGGCTTACGCCACACAAACATCTTCCCATCTGATACCTACATGCAAATTAAATTTGCTTTCAGCAGTGAATAAAACCTTAATATTATACAAACTATAAGAAAAAAAATATTTTAAAACGATATACCATCATAGTACCTGATCCCAAAATCTGGTGTTTTTAATAAATACTCTGCCATATTTCAATCTATTTTTTTATTTTTAAGACTTATAAATGGTTTTTTTCTGACGATTCTTCCGTAATAATTAGTAATTTATGCAATTTATTGCGAACATATTTCCCAGTTCGATTTTTTACAGATATCTTAAGTTCTTTAGCAATTTTGAAAGGAGCTTGTTTGATTTCTTTTAATATCGATCGCTCTTTTCGCTCATTTAAGATTTTGCCTTGTCCTTCTCTGCTTTTGTTGGCCAACCTCAGCTCATCCTGGAATCTCTTGATAATATCATGAACGGTAGATTTACTTTTTCCAATCAATTCGGCAATTTCTCTCACGGTTTTCCCTTCAAATCTTAATTTAACAATTAATTTTCTGATTTCGACAGTAGTTTGCTTTCCATTTGGAGCCATTTAAAAAAAGCTTTGATTTATTATTGGTGTCTAGTGTCTGCTACTAAATGCAATTTACGACTGAATAAAGAAAAACTATTTTAAATCCCGTATTTGCAAAATAACGGTATTTAGTATTGCTAATTTGCTTTGTCCGATTATGCAATGAGTGCAATTAACTGAATTATTTTTGTTTTTCTTTTAAAATTTACAGTTATTGTTAGATAATTTTTGTTTTTTGTTGCTTAGAATAAAAACAAAAAAATATGCACCTATTTAGCAAATGTTTTCTTAAGTTATGGGCACATTTATGTAGGATAAACTTTTGTCCGATTATTCGTTGGAGCCACTGTAAATACTTGGTTAGACTTTGATTCTGTTGTTTACATCAATAATAGTTAAAAAGAATTCGCCATTGACAAATATATGTAATTATTTCTTCATTAAGTTAATAATATGTTCGTGGAATATCTGATAATTGACTTTTTATACCGTTGACTGTTGTATTTATGAGGTCACTAGCATACTTGAACATTATGGGTCGACCTTGTATAGACTATTTGATCTAATACGGGCCTTTCAGTATGATCCATCATGTCTTGAAGTTTCACTCTACCTGATGTTTTGGAGATTTCGCAGTTTTTTAGAACTACTTTTTTCGCAGCTTCTTGTTTCTCAAAGAAGTTCTCAGGATTTTTTCTTTTGACAAATCCAAATCTATAAACAATGCTAATGCAATCTCATTAGCATATTTTATGGGATTCTTTTATGGAGTAGGTATATTTTCCTTAACTTTTTTTTAGTCGAATTGGACATGCAGTAAAAGTTACTTCTCTGTCACTAAGGCAGAGATGTTCAGCACTTATCTCCTCCATAGCATTGATTTGCTTTTTTTTTCTTTTTTTTTTTTTGTGGATGTTCCCGTTCATTACCTCGCTTCTTTGGATTTGATATAGTTGGATGGATAAAAAAAGTCGTTTCTCATTCTTTCTGTTTTATGGTTGTAAATAAATGTTAATTTTGTTTCAATTTCTGATAAATTTCTTTCGGATAGTTGGTGTTCACTTTTTACGGCACATATGAACTCTTTACACTCTAACAAACTGTTCTATGGTTGATCTATTTTAAATAATTTTTTTGTATGCAACTAACTGCCCGTTTAAGTTTTAAATGATTATTTCATCCTAATAAAAGTATGAGATCCCAATAAGAACAACTGTCTGCCTATATTCTTCAAATATTAAAAAATTCTCTTATCCGTTCAAAAGCACTTATCAATTAAACTACCTGAGGAATATGAATCATATCCGAAAACAAAAATATTCATACATAGTACTTAAAAGTTTTTTAGGTGTTATATAAAATGAGTTCGTTTCAAAAAAATAGGCCCATTCTTTTAAATTACAAGCACATTTTATTTAAATTCAACACTGATAATTGCGAAACAAAGAAATCATATTTTCCAAAAAAATGTCTAAACTTAAACTACGAGTAAACCAACAAATTGATTGACTTCTTCAAATCAAATCTCTCTAGCGCAGCTCTATGCAATTTAATGCAACTGAGTTTATTTTAAAAAATATTTAACGAAATTTATTAACATAAAAGAAAAAACTCAAATCTAGAAAAAAAACTTTTTTCTCACCATACAGTGCGGTTCACAAAGCTAGACGCACCATTGTTCTCTCAATAAATTGTAGTTTTTCTTTTTGTTTTTCTTTACGAACTACCAAACAATTGCGTTTATTTGAAAGGTTATCAAATTCTCTGGGAAAAAAAACCTAAATTCAAGATTAGTGAGAGACACTTAACGGTTGTTTTGATCACTTTCTTCGCATTAGTGCAAAAAAAGCTCAAATAAATCGGTTCATTTGGTTAGACGCACAAATTAATTCAGTTAGTTTCTTAATGCTGGGTAATACAAATTTAATTTGGTTAATAAGTGTACGTTATTAAAGTAGATAGATAGATATGTAGATAGATTGTTTTTATTCTGTAGTGAATATTATTAACAAAATTATGTACATACAATAAAGCATGGCATTTGTAGTCTGCCAGATTGACAATTATAGCTTTTGATTACAAATTTATAAATCAATTTAGGTATTAGTTCAGGTTCAAAAATTTTCACTTAAAATTCTGTTTCTATACGCTAGTGCAGTTTTAAAAAAATTTTACCTTTTTTTGTATATTCATTTCATTCAAGTATCCTAAAATCAACTCTTCGGATAAAAAATCTTCACCAAATACATGTCTTCGTGTTTCCCTTAGTATTGGACATCTACCAAGAAAATGAAAAATATTTTCTCTCTCATCCATATTACGAGTACATAGTTCACAAAAGATAGGTAAATCCTCACAATGCTGTACGTAATAAGATTCAGTAATTCACCTCTCATCCTGAACATGGTTGATATTTCTTCAATGGAGTGGTCATCTCTAAAATAATTTTTTTCGTTCAAATTGTGGTTCAGTTTTCTGTAGATCATTCTGTGCATTGAATCTGCTGCCTCCTCCGCATACCTTACTCTTATACGGTCAACTAAATCTGAAATCAGTTGGTATAGTGCTGGTTCCCATGAGTTAAAGTCATTAGGATTTAATTCTACGTTAGCTTCTTGGGCCAGATCGAGCCAATCGTATTGCATGAAGAGCATCTTGTTTTGGTAGGCGAAAATCCGGCATATTCAATACCTTAATGATGTAATCAACATTCAATTTTAATGTCTTAACAAACATTGGAGAGATGCCCGACTCTAACATTACCATGTAATTTGGCGCATTTTGGGGAAGTCGAAATATGCGCTTAAAATAAAATCTAAGTAATTTTTCAACCGTTTCGTATTTTGGTGGATTGGGACACCGATTCAAATACTTTGTATTTAACACTATGTGATATATGCTTGTTACTAAAGATATTCTTCCATGCGGTATTAATTGCAGTTTTCGCCTTCGCTAATTTTTCAGAAAGATGTTTTTCCATACTCATGTTCTTTGTGATGTAGACTCCAAGATATTTATAATCCTTAACAGCTTCGATAAATTCATTGTTGTAAGTCCATTGTTCTCTTGAGCTCAATCTACCACCGCCACCCTTGATATCATGATCTTCGACTTTTCCAGGTTAGCTACTAGTTTCCATAACGTGCAATGTGCGCTTAATTATTAAAGTATTTCCGAATGTTTTAATTGAAAATGGGTACAAACAAAATGTTAACGGCGGCGGAAATAGCAAAAATTGAGGCCTACCTCTCAGAAGGGTATTCTATTCGGAAAATTGTAAGGAAAATAGGACGAAATGATAAAGCTTTTCGAAATGTTTTATCAAATCCAAAGGAAGGACAAAAACAGCTTTAACTCCACACGAGAAGCGAAAAATTATAAGAATTGCCTCAAATTAAACAGCAAACTCCCCGATGAAAATCAAACAATTAGTGCAAATTCAATTCAATTTTGTTTTATTGAACATACTATTTACAATTTGGCTTACAACTAATAAGATACTACATATGCATGAAAATTTACATTTGTTGGCTCATAGGGGGCCTAACTATATACAGTGACTTAAGTTTAATTATTTTTATATAAAATTTACATGACAAAAAAAAAAAAAAATAAATTTTAAATGTTGGTTGACTGTATTGTCCTCAGGGTGTTCATTCCTGGTTGTCAGTGGTGATTTTTGTGGGTCGTGGGCAGGGATGGCGTTTTAGCCGCGGTGGTAGGCTGACCCAATGTCAACGTAGAACGAGACTACTTCCTCGTTGTCCATGATTACGTTGTCATCCAGAGTTTCCATCACACTGAGGTACCTCGGCTCGGGATTTCGTTGTTCTGTGGTCATCCTTCTCATAAGCTGATTCGGGTGGTCGATGATGTTCCTCATTAATTTCTTCGTTGAATGAACTAGATATTTGTCCAGTGGGATTAAATTCGCTTCTGTGTAGAGATGCTCGTTCTTGTAGTGCTTCTGTCGTTGACGGTCGAAGTAGAGGCCAGTGCAGATTAGAAATTAGTGCAAGCAAATAAACTGTTCGTCGAGCTTTTTTAGGTACTCAACATTTGAAATTCAAAAAGCTAAAAAAAAACAAAACTTAACCCTGCAAGAAAGAAACATCAGTTGGAGTTCGCGCGTCTTCACATTACATGGGATGCGCAGGTTGGAAGTGTTTTGAATTGGAGAAATGTGGTGTTTTCTGATGAGAAAAAGTTCAACCTAGATGATCCAGATGGGTATAATTTTTATTTCCATGACATCCGCAAGAACCAATGATTTTTGAACCGAAATCATTCCAAGAAAGGAGGAGTAATGGTGTGGGGCGCCATTTCGTACTACGGCGCCTTTGAGTTGGTTTTTGTGTCTCCCAAATGACAGAAATTTCTTATAAAGCTCTTTTGCAAACAGCTTTTCCAGCCATAAGAGAGCTTTTTGGTTTTATCCGGAGGATCTTACAACAAAACAATGCTCCGATCCACAACGCGCACGTTGTAAAAGGATTTATCGCCAGTGAAAATGTGTAATTGTTGCCGTGGCCACCATACTCTTAACATAATTGAAAACCTTTGGTGATGGCTGACCCGTCAAATTTATGAAGGAGCTAAGCAGTATGAAAGCTGTGAGGAGGTTATTACCGCAATTAAAGAAGCCTGGTCTAAGATTTCATTAGATTATTTAAGAAAATTGTATTAATCTCTTAGAAGAAGAATTTTTGATGTAATTTCAAATCATGGAGGTTGTACAAAGTATTGAAACTGTGAAAAATAACTTTAATAATAATAAAAAAGCAACTAGAAAATGTATCAACTTGTTTTTTTTTTTTTAACTTTTAACAGGTGCGTCTAACCAAGTGAACCGATTTATTTGAGATTTTTTTGCACTAATGCGAAGAAAGAGATAAAAAATGTGCTTTTTTATTTATATTTAATTTAATGAACACCCTGTACAATATATGTATGTACTCTCAATGTTAAATAAGAAACGTTATATGGGCTTATCCCTGTAAATTTTAACTTCTTGAGTTTAAAAAAAAAAACAAAAAAAAAAAATTAGGGCACGCATGTTAATTTGAGTTTTTCTTCAATTATAGACCACGAATAAATAAAAAACTTCAAAATAACTCATATGTATTGTTTGTTAAAGAATATAAAGGTATAAAGTATAGAAAAATGAATTTAAAATAATTTATTTTAAGCACCGAGTTAATTGATTTGGTTTTTATTTTTAATCTTCACAGCTTCTGTTTTCAAACTTATTTGTTTAACACTTTTACCATTTTTTTTTATAGTTTCTACAGTTTAAATTACACTCATTGTAAGGTTATAATCAAACAATGCTTTGGTGTGCTAGTAAAAAATGTGCCTTTTTTGAAACAGTTACGTTTTTTACGTTCGTTTTGTTAACTTCATAAAATTTGTACATAATGAAGCACGCCTTGAAGCCAAAGTTTTTTTTACTCTAGATAGCTTAAATAATGATGCAGACCATACAAAAATGCCATATGATCAATGTTAAAAAAATAGACACGAAAATTTGTGACAATTAAAGATTTACGAAAAATCACGCATGGCAGTTTTTTCTAAAATGTATATCATATAGGATTATTTATAAGGAAGGCACGCACTCAAAATGAATGATTTCAATTAATTTTGACCTTCATTTATCTGAAAAAACAAAAATTGTGCTAAGTAATCTTATGTTAAACATTATTTTTGCAATAATACAAAACGTTAGTTATCCACGCACGCAACCAGAAGTCTCAATATTTGATGATTTTTTCGATTTCAAACACTTTCGCACTATCTCGATGGTTCATTTTATAAATTGAATAGTTAAAACTCAATGATATATATAATATTATAAGTTCCAAAACGTGAATATTTAATAATAATGTCTATACAGGGTGATTGGCATAAGGTGTGACAAAAAGCTAGGGCGTGTAGGTTGGACTTAGACAAGAAAAAAATCGTATGGGAGGGGGGGTCTATTTCCCCCCGTTTAGGCGGGAGGGGCAATTTAAGAAAAAAATCACTTAAAACAGAAAAAAAATTATAAAAAAATAACGGTGATACCTACAGAGTAATGCTATAGCATTTTGAAAAGCCAGAAATACATTCTTTAATTTTGTTTTTAAATAAAGTTGTTCGACTGAATAGTTTTTGAAAAATTAATTTTCAAAATCAAAATTTTGAAAAAAAAATGAAAAAATTTTTTTTAAACAATTTTTTTTCAAAATTTTACGTAATTAAGTATTATTTTTGTATTCAATATTCAATGCTCTTATTAATTTTTGATCAAACACAAAAAACCGGATGTCAAAATGTTTTGTAGTTTTTGCGAAAATCAAAAATAACAAAAACTACTTTTGTTCTAAGAAAAGCCTTTTATTTTAGTTTTTATACGTCTTTGGATTCTTAGGTGAATTTACGATTGAAAGGATTAACTTTCTTTTTACTATTTTTTTAATTATCGTCTTATAAACATACAATAATGTGACAAAGTACTGGATTAACCATATTTAACACATTTTTTCATTGAGAACACCTGCGTGAGAGCATTGGATTAATATTGACCTGCGAATGTTTTTTAAATAATGCAACGTTACACGCCCTAACTAGTGACAGAAAAGTGCAATTGCGAAATAAGAACAAGAATGTTCCTGAATCTTGAAATCAATTAAAATAAGAAATACATGCATATTTAAATTTTTAACAATTTTTTAACTAAAGCTTATTACAAAAAATTATTTAAAAAACATTCGCAGGTTAATATTAATCCAATGCTCTCACGCAGGTGTTCTCAATGAAAAATGTGTTAATCCAGTACTTTGTCACTTTATTGTATGCTTATAAGACTGATAATAAAAAAATTTTACAAAAAAAGTTAATCCTTTCTTTCGTAAATGCACCTAAGCCAAGCCGACCCCACGATAATAAAAAAGTGGCAGGTCAATTTTAAACCATCAATGCTCTCACGCAGGTGTTCTCAATGAAAAAATGTGTGAAATATGGTTAATCCAGTACTTTGTCACATTATTGTATGTTTATAAGACGATAATTAAAAAAATAGTAAAAAGAAAGTTAATCCTTTCAATCGTAAATTCACCTAAGAATCCAAAGACGTATAAAAACTAAAATAAAAGGCTTTTCTTAGAACAAAAGTAGTTTTTGTTATTTTTGATTTTCGCAAAAACTACAAAACATTTTGACATCGGGTTTTTTGTGTTTGATCAAAAATTAATAAGAGCATTGAATATTGAATACAAAAATAATACTTAATTACGTAAAATTTTGAAAAAAAATTGTTTAAAAAAAATTTTTTCATTTTTTTTTCAAAATTTTGATTTTGAAAATTAATTTTTCAAAAACTATTCAGTCGAACAACTTTATTTAAAAACAAAATTAAAGAATGTATTTCTGGCTTTTCAAAATGCTATAGCATTACTCTGTAGGTATCACCGTTATTTTTTTATAATTTTTTTTCTGTTTTAAGTGATTTTTTTCTTAAATTGCCCCTCCCGCCTAAACGGGGGGAAATAGACCCCCCCCTCCCATACGATTTTTTTCTTGTCTAAGTCCAACCTACACGCCCTAGCTTTTTGTCACACCTTATGCCAATCACCCTGTATATTTCGACGCATGGCAAAAGTTAAAATTTGCACGGATAAGCCCATATAGTACTTCTATTATCTATCATCTAAAATCGTATGACTTAACCGTTAAAACTATTTCATTATGTATTATGTTCTCTTAAGTATATACATAGCTATTATAACTTTTGTGAGTTGCACAGTTTGAATAAAGCGATCGAAAAGGAAACACGTCTTTTAAATATTAAAGCTCCTCTTAAAAGTCTTGCACCTTATAATTATTCAGAAGCGGGATTTTATCCTCACGCATTTTATTTTAGAAGTACTTGATTTAATTTACGTTGAAGTTTATGAAATTTAATTTAACTTATTAATTTATCGCGTGGTGTGAATTAATTTTTTTTAAATGGCTGTTACACGTGCGGAGGAGTTTTTGCAAGTCGCAACAGTACAAGGTCTTAAGGACAAATTAAGTGATCTGGGTTTGCCCACAAATGGAGTAAAAGCAGCATTAAGGATAAGATTACAAGAAGGTATTGCGGCTAATGAAAATCGAATGGAAGAGTTGTTTCCTCCTAATATTCTGGGTGGCATTGAAGTAGACGACGATAATGCCGACGCCGATGAGGAAGAGACAACAGAAGTACAGCAGCTAGAGAACTTGAGTGAATCGATACGACGAAAAGAAGAAATAATTTCGTTGCAGAAGAGGTTGGCAGAATTAAATAAACCGGTCGATGAAACCAGATCTTCATACTCTTTTCGTGATATTGAAGAGTCTATGCAAACGTTTTCCGGAGACGACAGTTATCCAATTGCAAGATGGATCAGAAGCTTTGATGATTATTCAAAACTTATATATAATTTGAATGAATCCGAATGCTTCATTTATGCGAAAAGGCTACTGAGTGGAACAGCTAAGTTATTCTTGAGGACAACATCATGCCGGTCTTGGTGTGAGTTAAAGGCAGCTTTATTGATTGAGTTTTGCCAATACACAACCGCAACGGATGTTTACAACGCTTTACGAAGTCGGAAGAAACGTAAAGAAGAAAACTTTCAGCAGTACGTGCTTACAATGCAAGAAATAGCTTCGGCATCCGACATCGAGGAGCAGGATGTAATACAATATATAATCAAAGGTATTCCCGACTCCATGTACAACAAGCAAATTCTGCTAACGGCCAACAGTATTTTGGAGTTGAAGAACACTTTAAGAAAATATGAAAAAATCAAGTTAGAGATACAGCCGTCAACATCAAATTATGTAAGAGCCCTGCCAGTGTCATGCAATTGTTTGGTAGTTCATGAAGAAAAACTACAATTTATTGAGAAAAAAATACGCTCTAAAAACCAAACCATTCATCTAAATGAAATAATGTGTTCAATTACTAGCGCTCGAAACATTTGTTAGTTAATTGAATTTGTAATGAGCCGCTTTGCCTTCGGTTTATACTGACATCACCCTTCGTTTGTTACCTTAGCAGTGGGGTGGTTCTTGAACCTTGAACTCATTACAAAAAAATATAAATGCAGATTCTATTTTATGTATCCAGGGTTTTATCTGCTATTGCTTCCTAGTCTAATTAACGATCTCAAAGTCAAGATGAAGGAACTCCAAATTTTTAAAAGAAAAGATACTAAGAATTTGCACCGGAAACCACTTGGACCGGCAGCGAGAATAATACCGCTGGACAAATACCTACCCACCTCGGCAAAGAAGCGTCAATCATCCTAATCAGCTAATGAGACGAATGGTCACCGAACAACGACATTCCGAACCGTGGTATCTCAGTTTGATGGAAACCCTGGATGATACCTCGTGAACAACAAAGTCGACCGACTTTTAGTTTTAAGTAGACATGTATGATAATATAATTAAAATAAACCCAATTTATAAGGATAGGCCCCTCACTATATTATTATATATTTTTTCAATGTATTTTATAGTTGGAAATTAACTGGAATTGTATATGAATGTTCAATAAAAATCATTAAATCATTAGGGTTATCAATAGCTCACCCTAGTAATTCTTTGAGCTGTGGCCAATACAACCGGATCGTATAAGATGGAACCCTTTCTTTAACTAAATTTATATAAATATATATACATATCACGGACGAAGCGTCCATATATTGAGTGGAATGAGTGCTTCCGTTGAACCATTTGAAAAAATCGTACCTAGTAAGGAATTAAATTCAAAATTCCAAATTGTATTAATATTTTTATTATATTATTTGTAGATATCTATTAATGAATCTTCATTTACTCTGTAAATTACATTCTAACATCATTATGACAACATTATCATCTTTTACTAAAATACTAAAGGAAATCAAGATCTCTCTGGTTATTACAACTTAAAATGTCACACTGCAAACCTACTGAGAATGCTCAACATCACTCCATTATTTATAATGCTCAATCTCATGAAAGTTCTTGCTAAAATGCTTAACAGCTATGCATTCCTTATTATCGCCTCCTTAACTCAATTTCAAATTACCCTTCCACTCCAAGTCAACTGAAAATATACCTACAAAATCACTCACCAATATTCACAAAATGCTCAAACAACAATGATTCTCAAACAATATAGAATGCACAACAGCTGGGCATTCCATTATTTCTCATACATAACTTAGATCTCAACCCAAAGTCAAAATAATTTTGTCTCGTTTCTTGCCTTTTGCACAATGTGTGAAGAATGAGTTGAGTGAATGCATTACGAGAATTTCCTACAAGAGATAGATAGAAAAACAAAGATGTATCTATTGAGTTGCTTAGTTTCTTAAACTGATAATGAGTTTAATTTTATGGACAAAAGGGGTAGAAAAGTTTTATTTTAATAGGTAATGTGTGTGCAAATTTAGGTGCAATTCATAACTATCAAAAAACAAACAAATATGAATTTAAAAGGTGGTAGTTTTTTAATTATTTTCGTGGCGATAAATACAATCCACCTGTTTTCTGTTTATTTTTTGTTATTATAAAAAAAGTGGTCAAAAATAGTATTTATTATATTCATATCTGACGTTTCTTGACATTCCAGCAGAAATATACTCGTAACTAAAGGTTATTTTCAATTATGAGAATTTTAAATCAAAAAAAAAATTTAAGGAATCTTAAGATTTTTAATATCCCGCAACAATGGCATCTGTAGAGAGATCATGTTCATGTCTTAAGAGAATTAAATATTTTTTAGAAATAAATGTGGACAAGAAAGGCCATCTACTCGTAGCTTAGTTCTCATTTATAATTAATTTTGCCTTAAAAGAAAAATCTTTGCGCAAGGCATCAAGCTCTTTTTTTTAATTAGACTTTACTGTAATATATTATTTATGTATATTATTTTATGTGTATTATCATTAAGTGGAATTTAAAAGGTTGGATCTCAAAGGTCTTTCATTTTTTGTTTTATGTTCAGTGCTTCCACTATCGAAAAAGTCACGCCTCGTGCCTGATACATATGTACCTATCTCCCTTAAGACACTACGCGAAGTTATTTTATTATTGAATTTCATCAAACACAATAATTAATTAAAAAGGATCTACAAAAGAAAAACGTATAGAAATTGAATAGAACAAAAAGATGTGATCAAAATTATCACAAAGTAAAGTTACTTTAAACAAAAATAATGAAAATTGAATATTTTCAATTCGAATTGATGTTTTGAACTCTGGACTCCTCAGGCGTTCTAGATTTGGGTGGAGTATTAACCACCTGAGCTATACTCGCTTTTTGTGTATTGAACTAACATTTGTTTTCTTTAATAAAAATTTTAAAAAATATTACATTTTTCTATAAAAAAAATTAATATTTGGCTCAATTTTGCACGTTTTAGTTTTAGGGAAAGTAAACAATGTTTGTTCACTAACATATAATGTCTTCACTATAATTTATTTCCTTATCCTTAACAAGTAACAGTTTACATCATTACATCTGCCACATAATTTTGAGAATTGTTTGTCTTATGAGCTTTTTAACTTAGTCATTATCATAATGAAGACAATTTTTAAAAAAAGTTGTTGAACGTGTAATTTTTTGAAGTGGTAAATAATCGTCAGAAATATCAAACATTTTAAATATTACAAAACTTCAGTGCTTAATATTAAAGTGCCCATAATAAAAAAGAACGAAAGGTTATTTTCTGGGTTGGATATAAGAATGATAGAGACAGAATTAAGAAGTTGCGAGTCCAAACCAGCAAAGACAGTAGGAAAAATATAGCCAAGCCAGCTGGTGAATTCATTGCACGGCGGGCTCTTAAAATAATTGAATTAACCGCAAAAGAGAAACCCAAGAAACTTCTACTTTTAGCGAACAATTTGAAAGCCAGGATAACTTCTGCTAAAAGCTACGAAAACTGGACCATTGACCAATGGAAAAATGTTATTTGGTCTGGCGAGATAAAGGGCAATCGAGTGGGAACAGATGGCAGATTGTATTATTGGTCAGGTATTGGAGAACCACTTCAGCAACTTAAAGTTCATGGGACAGTGAAACATGGTGGAGGTTCGATGATGACTTGGGGATGTTTTTCGTGGAGTTCTTTTGAGCCTTTAGTAAAAATTGAAGGAATAATGAATAAAAAAAACCTTGACATATTAAGGTGTAATTTACCAAAATTTTTGACAACCCAAAACACACCTCCGAAATTGTCGAAGAATGGCTCGGAAATCAAGAATTTCAGACGATGACATGGCCAGCACAAAGCCCTAACCTCAATCCAATTGAGAATCTATGGTCCCTTGTGAAGCGACGGTTAATGCAATATAAAAATGTTCCATCCAACCATAGAGTAAATATACTACCTAGAGTTGCGACCCCAGGGGCGCGCTTTCTTACACCCAACAAGCGTAATTTAGAGGAAAAAACCCAGTTTACCACGTCTGACGTAGAACTGTGGATAGGCAACTACTTTATGGTCTAGACGTCCTCGCACAAGGGGGAGCAGAGCGCCTTTGGTTCAGTAGGACTGTGTCTGATTGTGACTGGATGGACAGGGTGAGACAGGAGAACCAGTTCTAGTGGTTATACACATATTTATAAAATTAGGCAGCGATAGTCAGGGTGCAACAAAAAATATTAAAAAAATAACATTATAAACATAATTGTGCTAGTTCTAAGTAGTTTTAGTTTATTTTAGGTAGTTTTAATAGAGTTAAGTGTAGTTTTAAGTTTTATATATACATATATGAATATATTTTTTATATATATATTTTTAAATAAAACACGACAGTTTCATTTTTTTAAAAAGGTTTCTTTATTTGAATAAAAAAAGGATAATTATATTTGTTGGATAACTCTTAATAACTACTTCGACTGAATAACACGCAGTCGTATTTATAATGTTTCTTAATCTTTTACAGCCATATTTATAAACTCATTATAGTGAGTACATAAGGCTATGCAACCCTTATAATGCCTCTAAACGCAAAATCGTTATTTATAAAACTTATGTGACGTTGAATAGGGGCATTATAAGCTAAACGCGTTTGGAGGTTGAATAGTGCCTACATAAGGACATTTTAGTATTGAACTGTCACATTCACTTTGACATCACATTGAATTATAAAGATTATCAACAAAAAAAATGCATTTGACTTAATATTGAAACTAAAACTTTGTGTTATTTTTATTTATTGAAACAAAAATGTTATACTAATATATTAAAAACAAATTGAATTGAAAATTGTTTGTAATTAAATAGATAAATATACTTGTTTGTGATGTCTCTCCACGCATCCTTCTTCAACCGGTGTGTTAGTGTTGTAATTATTATCTTGCATTATTAAATTGTATCCTCAAGAACTTGTCTGAGAAGTATTCCAGCTATAATGAAATGAATAACAATTTGATTTCCAGTATTGAGCTAGAGATAATAACATACTTTATCTGATGAATCAAAGTTAATTGTTGGAATTATTTTAGCTTTTGGTAGTTTCCTTTTTGTTTATTAAATTCGATTGACAGACAAGATGTTTTTTTTTTTGTTTTTTGATAAACAGCTGAGTGTTATGAAGGCTAAATGTAATAGATTCTTACTTTTTGGTACTTTATTTGACACAAGCTCATAATAACTATGCAGGGTAGGCAAATGTTTTATAAATATGAATTTGCATAGTGGATGAATAAGTCCTTATGCACTGCATAACTATTCACGCGTTTAGGGAATTCTAATAAATACGGCTGTTAATGTATATGAATGTTGATAATGATGTTCGTTTGGTCACGTATTGGGTATATGAATGTATGGATCGATAACAATCGTTCTATTTATCATTTATGGTCGTTATCTTTGTTTGGTCACGTATCTTCAGAATATTGATTTTGGAGCGATAGCGATTCTTTATCATCGTATTTCGTGTTGAAGTGGTATGACATTATCACTTATATGGGCTTATCTCTGTAAATTTTAACTTCTTGAGTTTGAAAAAAAAACAAAAAAAAAAATTAAGGCACGCATGTAAATTTGAGTTTTTCTTCAATTATAGACAACGAATAAATAAAAAACTTCAAAATAACTCATATGTATTGTTTGTTGAAGAGCATAAAGGTATAAAGTATAGAAAAATGAATTTAAAATAATTTATTTTAAGGACCGAGTTAATTGATTTGGTTTTTATTTTTAATCTCCACAGCTTCTTTTTTCAAACTTATTTGTTTAATACTTTTACCATTTTTTTTATAGTTTCTACAGTTTAAATTACGCTCATTGTAAGGGTATAATCAAATAATGCTTTGGTGTGCTAGTAAAAAATGTGCCTCTTTTGAAACAGTTACGTTTTTTACGTTCGTTTTGTTAACTTCATAAAATTTGTACATAATGAAGCACGCATTGAAGCTAAAGTTTTTTTTAGTCTAGATAGCTTAAATAATGATGCAGACCATAAAAAAATGCCCCATGATCAATGTTAAAAAAATAGACACGAAAATTTGTGACAATTAAAGATTTACGAAAAATCACGCATGGCAGATTTTTCTAAAATTTATATCATATAGGATTATTTATAAGGAAGGCACGCACTCAAAATGAATGATTTCAATTAATTTTGACCTTCATTTATCTGAAAAAACAAAAATTGTACTAAGTAATCTTATGTTAAACATTATTTTTGCAATAATACAAAACGTTAATTATCCACGCACGCAGCCAAAAGTCTCAATATTCGATGATTTTTTCGATTTCAAACACTTTCGCACTATCTCGATGGTTCATTTTATAAATTGAATAGTTAAAACTCAATGATATATATAATATTATAAGTTCCAAAACGTGAATATTTAATAATAATGTCTATATATTTCGACGCATGGCAAAAGTTAAAATTTGCAAATAGGAACTCTTTTGGATTAAATAAAAAATGCAACAGTTGTTAAGTTACATAAATTTTTATTCGAATGTGTTATTTATGTTGTCAATGCAACACGAAATAATTGATGAATAATTTTCTACCTTAATCCTACCACAACCTTTCTTCGAAAATAGGTTCGATTTCCTCCTCTACAGTAACGGTAATTTTTTATACCTCCCACAATTTTCTTGTGCAACCATAAAAAAAACGCAATTAAGCACAACTCTTGCAACGGCAAAGGAATAAGTTGTCAGTGCATAATATCCAAAAATTTTTTTTTTTATTTTCTGTTCCTTTCTGTGAGATTAGACATCCTTCAGGAAGACAAAATAACACAAAAAGATCATCATACTAATTGAACTAAAATTTTGAGCCACTTTCCATCGATGGGCTCTCTTTGAATAAGATATGATCATGGTTTATTTTTCTTTCATAGCTTGATGTCTAAAAAACTATTTCATCTCTGGTGAGATAAAAAGAAAAGATTTTTAAGTGTAAACTTTACTTCGAAAAAATAAAATTAATAATTTTTGTTTTTATTATTGGGACAAATTTCAGTGCACCTATAATAAAAAAATAAGTCTTTTGCAAAATGCAATTGGGTTAGACAAAAAAAACTACCTGCGACATAGGATTAATAACAAAAAGTTTAGGGATTATTGTTTATTTATATGTGTTATGATTTGTGGCTTAGTAACAGAAAGGTTCCGGGGGCCTTGTGTTTATATTTATTTTATGGCGTTAGTGTATATTTGATATATTTTTTTTTGACCTGTGGGGTTGGGATTAATTGTAGATTAGTGTTAATTAGTTAGATTAGTTTGTACGAGCTTGAACAATTTTTGCCTACGAGTTTTTAAGAATGAATTTTTGCATCTGAGGGAATTAACGTATTTAAATGATATTTGCTTTGGTTTGCAATTCAGTTTAAAAAAAACAACCAAGAATAATACATTGAAATACATTTAAAAGAAATTTTAATGGATCCATTTAGGAAAGGAAAACCTATTGGAAGCCAGGCGCGTAAGATAGATGTTGATAGATGTAAGAAGATATATAATGACACACTGGAAGAAGCAAAGAATTCGTTTCTTGAAAATCCTGTGAGTTACGCAACAACGCAAACAGTGGAAACTACTGGAATTTCTGAACGTTCATACAGAAGGATTATTAAGGAATACGAAGAGACAGGAGTTGTGCAGTCACCAAATAAAAAAGTGCAGCATACGAAGTGGAAAACTGGACTAGACGAATTTGACATCGCAGCTATTCGGCGTATAATACACAACTTCCACCAGGGGGAAAAAATGATGATATCCTTAAAAATGTTGAGACAACGAGTATAGGAAGATCTGGAGTTTAGCTTAAGTATTACGTCTCTCAACAGGATTCTTAGAAGAAACGGATTTAGCTCTCTGTGAAAGAAATGATATTAAACTCATGCGAGTGAATTATCTGAGAAAAATCCGGGAATACAGAACAAAAGGATATGATATCATTTATTTGGACGAAAGCTATATTCATAGCTCACATACAAGGCCACGGGCTTGGACTGTGGGTTGAAGACGCCAATTTCAAAGGGAAAGAGGCTGATAATGGAGCATGCAGGTGGTGAATTTCAATTTATTGGATGTTCAAAAATTAGCAGAGGAAGAATTTTCAAAAATAACGGCTGAAAAGTGTGTGAAAAAGCCATAAGAACTGAGGAAGAATACTTTTCTCACAACCTGACGTGGGACACAATTTCAGATTCAATTATAATTAATCCAGGTGACGATTCTTTAACCGACTATGAAAGCGACATTAGTTCTTAAAACTAAGTATATGTAAATGGACATTTATTATTTAAATTATATTATTCTTATTTATATTGTTTTTATTTTATTATTATGTTTTATATTTATTTCTGAAGTACAAATTTATAATAATTATTTTAAGGTAAAATAAATTCTTAAAAACTCGTAGGTTAAAATTATTCAAACTTGTAAACACTAACCTAACTAATTAACACTAATCTACAATTAATCCCAAAACCCCACAGGTCAAAAAATAATAAATGCATATATCAAATAAACACTAACACCATAAAATAAATATAAACATAACGCCCTGGAACCTTTCTGTTGCTAAGCCACAAATCATAAAACATAGAAATAAACAATAATCCCTAAACTATTTGTCAAAGCAAAGTTGAGTTAGGCACTGTAAGATTTAAGGAAAAATCTTTACTCATTAAATATCTTGTGCACCATTTTTGTTCTCTTAAATCCTCTCTCTGCGCAACCGACCGTTGGCCAACTGAATTGGTTCAAGCTATACCTGGTATTTTATGTGCGTTCGATTTTAATTTTAAAATGGAAAACGAAATATGTAATAAAATGGTGAATGGTGTTTTTAAAACATCGACGAAAGACGAGGAAGGAGCAAGATATGGGATAATTTTGCAGAGGTTATAACTGAAAAAGGGGAATTTGTGGAAAATATAATCTACTGCCGTATATGTAAGCGCATTTTGAAATATAACGGTAAGCAAACATCCAATTTAGTGCGTCATAAATGCTACTTAAATATAAAGCGCTATACGCCAATAAGGGCCATTTGCTGATACGAAACTTAAATGTTTGTGTTCAACTTAAGCGCTTATGTTCTACTTTTTCCTCTACGTAAACTGTCACATAAGAGTTTATGTGGAACATAGGTACTTGTGTTCCGTATCAGCAAATGGGCCTAAAACAACTCGACCAAGTGCAAACAAAAATTATGTTGGACACATGTTCACAGTGGGTTGTAGAAAACTGCAGACCTTTTGTTACCAAATTTATTTAGTTTGGCACAAACGATTTTGCCAGTTTTTATCACGAATAAAAACAATAAAACTCGCGACGAAATACCAGACGACACGACTTACATGGACCCGGACGAATTATTTGTCAATTTTGTTTTGATTGGAACTGTCAATTGAAATATCGTAAAAAGGAAAATGGAAGAAGAATGAAGATTTAAAAAAAGTAATAGATTGTTGGTTCGATCTGGCTGTGGAATGCTCTCTCAATACAGCTTTTAAGAGTAGATCGAGTGGCTAGGATTTCTGGAGTTTTTGACTCAAAGATGAAAATGTTGCTGGATTAGGTGTGTGCTCCTTGAAAATTGCGAGCTTTATCCAATTTCCATGATGCAACAGAGAGTTGAGAAAAGACGCGAGAGCTAAATAAGTTTAATTCAAAATTATATTCAAAACGAGCGGTAGAGTTCTTTATGATAGCCGTCGTTAAAAGTAAAGGCAAAGCAATATAGTTTTACAAAAAGAAAATTGTTCGTGAAATAAAATTTTTTATTAGGAAATTTAATAAAAGTCAACTTTTGTTTTTGAATAAAACACCCTAACGATTAAAATAACAACCTGCGAAAAATATATAACGAGTAATTGATTAAATTAAGTGCTAGACTTTTAGCCAATTCCTTTTAGTTTCTTTGAAACTCAAATTTAATTTCCTTTGAAATTTGTTTCAATAGGATTTAAATAAATCTGGCGGTGTGAGAAAACCTCACCAAATAACTTTTGTTGGAGGATTCCAAGGAATGCAGGAAATCCTACAGGAATAAAAAAATCGCAGTTACCAGGGCCTCAGGAAAGAAAGCCAACGGAGACCGTTTTTACAAGAAAATCTAGCTGTGAACAGTTCTAAATTCAAAAGCAGTTAGTTCATCCAAATTTAACATAGACAATAGCCTAGGTGGTAAAAGCGGCTTTTGGCAAATGCCATAATCGCCGAGCGAATAGGGACAAGTCCCTTGTTAGTGACGAAGATGGATCTCCAGCTCATCTTCAGTTCTATTAAGAATAAGAAGTCAGCGGGTGTTGATGGTATATCTAACGTTGTACCAAGACATTTACCGAATGAGGCAATTGACATTTATGCCACACTCTTTAACAATGCGCTGAATAATGCATATTATCCAGTGCATTGGAAGACAGCGGTGGGACATCCTCTTTCGAAAAAGGGAAAGGACAACTCCAATCCGTCCAATCTTCGGTCGATAAGTCTTCTTCCGAGCATCAGCAAGGTTTTCGAAAAGATCATTAATAGGGCTCTGATTAAGTGGGCTGCGGACAACACAATAATTCCTGATAACCAGTTCGGGTTCAAGGCGGGACATGACACAATTTATGCCGCGGCTAAGCTCGTTTCTGATATCCAATGGAATAAGTCAAAACAACAATGCACGGGTGCTGTTTTGGTGGTTTTAGAAAAGGCCTTCGACACCGTATGGTTAGAGGGTCTTTATCTGAAACTGAACAGACTTGGCATTAGCAAACCATTGATGTATATGCTTTATGATATGCTTAACGGTAGAAAGTTTGTTGTCAAAAGTGGCAATGTAACTTCTACCACAACTTTTGAAATCAAAAATGGTCTACAATGGTCAAAAGTGGCAATGTAACTTCTACCACAACTTTTGAAATCAAAAATGGTCTACAACAGGGAGCGGTTAATTCGTCAATTCTCTTCAGCATTTACACCAGCGATCTGATAGGTAGCCTTCCGAATTCAATAGCGTATGCCGACGATCTAATTGCGTACAGAACGGCCCGAAAGGTTGAGGTTATTAGAATTCTCTTGCAGCGTGACTTTAAGAAGATTCAGCGATATTGCGATTACTGGAAACTGAAAATAAATGTCCAGAAGTCGGAAACAATTTTGTTCCGGACTCCGTTGGCTAGAGCCCCGCGGGATACGCGCAAGAATTGGTGCAAGATGGTCATCGTTGATCCTCACGGGCAGCGATTAGCGAACAAAAGTGTAGTGAAGTACCTCGGTCTTATACTGGAATCGTGGACCGGCGGCTTCTATACACTCGGGACTTCCTGGCAAAAGACGGAGAAGAGCTGCTTCGGTTCAGTAGGGCTGTGTCCGAACGCAACGGGACAAAACTGATAGGGTGAAGCAGGAGAAACAGTTTTGGTGGATTCAATCGACATTTTATAATGGGTAGTCGGGGTGGGGTGTTAGAGCCGTGGCCGGCTTACATACTTAATAATTTAATATTAATATATATATATAATAAAAAAGAAAAAAAAAATAATGTGAAAACAAAAACTGACAGAATAAAAATAAAAATAAAAACAAAAACATAGATTTGCTGCTGTGGCTGTTCTAGTCTTTTAAGTAGATTTTAGGTACTCGTAGTTTTAATTAGTTTTAAGTTTTATTTTAAGAACCTAATTTTAAGTAGTATGTAAGGAAAAATAAAAAAAAGTACATGATAATTAGTTTTTTTTCAAATTTTCTAATAAAAACATAATAAAAACAAAAAATGAATAAAAACATAGTTCTTAGGCCGAAAGGCATTAGTTATTATAAGTATATAGTTTAACTTAGAGTGCCCGCATGGGGCCAGTAAGTTAGTTGTAAGTTATTGATAAGTAGGCTAGTTTTATGAATTTTTGTCTAGCTTTAAGATAGTTTTAAGATTGAAGAAAATAAAAATGAATTAAAAAAAAAAAGCGGCTAAATTTGAGAACCACTGTGTCAAGTTCAAACCACCGAGATACAAAATAATTTTTTTATTTTTTTTTGGATTGAATTTAAATTAAATTTTAACGTAACTTTGCTGTGTGCTATTTTAATCGAATTATTTCTTTTTCAATTCATAATCGTTTTTATGATAAAGTAAAGAATCGGTTTTTAATAAAGTGTAAGGCCATTAAAAGATAATTTAATTCACCTAATTAAATTGGTGTAAAGTAAATAAATCAAAGCAAAGTGCACAAAACGAGTTCCATCCAAAATATCCAAAGACATCGGCCACAGCATCCAGGAGTAAAGAGGGTGAGTTACATTGAACAAAAAAAAAATATATTTGCTACCATATTTGAATTTATGAACATTTATACGGTTTGATAGGTGTGATTTAATTATATTAAAAGAAAAATACTTATAGTCGCGAATTTGAATTGAATCAAAGAAAAATTTTGATTGAGATATAGTTTTTGGTTTTTTTTTTTGATTAACGTAACAATAAAATTAACGTAATTTATGAAAATTTTTAATTTAAATAAATATCTATTTGTGAACAATTCGTAAACATGAAAAATTCGTCTTTTTATTGAATTTGAAATGATAATAAAAATTATGGTTTCAGAGTAAATTTTTTTAAAGGGATGAGAGAAGGGATGATAGTAGGATGATTTAGAAGATAGAGAAGAAGCCTAGTCTAGGGGTTGCTTAGGCGAGAAAAGCAACCAAGGAGGGGAGGGTTAAAAAAAATGACTCGCAATATCCAAATTACACACTGGATAAAAATAATAAAGCCTGGTAATTTAATAATTTTTTTTTTTGTAAGGAGCACAAGGTCCAAGAACCACTCCCATGACTGAGCTAGGGGCTTATTATTACCAGCAAGGAACAAAAGGCAACAAGGCTCGTTACAAAATGGCACCCGCAACGTGGAGCCCACCATCATAAGATGGCGAGGCTAAAATTTTTCTTATTGAGCCAATTCAAATTTTTTTTAATAGTTTTTTTTAGTCTGTTCTTTTTAAATTTTTTTCATCAATCGTTTTTAATATTTCAGTTTTTATTTCGATTTTTTTGTCGATAGTGGTTGCAGCTTCCTTGTTAGTCCCGTTACTGGGTGTAAAGCACTTGGTACCGCGTTGAAGCAAGGAAGATGCAACCATGCAACAAATAAATAGACAGGGTGGGCTAAGTGAACCGAGTCTTTGGTTATTTGTGTAACAGATACCCAAATGGCCGGTTTAATTAGCACACTCTTGACATTATAGGACTTGTTCAGAAGGGACCTTTTAATGCGAGAGGCGTTTTAGGAGGTTTTTCCCTTAAAGTTCTTATAATATTCTCTCTTTACATTCTCCGAGGTTTTCGGATGCCTTCGCTGATAAAAGACTCGTCAGTCGTTGTCCTGAAAATTGAAGAGAATAAGTTTTTTTGCTTAGATTCAGTTAGCATATTTTATATTTTTTTTCGGCTCGCAGGACTACGGCTTCTTCTCCGTCGTGAATGATCATCCTTCTTGAATTTGAACTCTCATCCTTTTCACAGTTTATGATATTTTTTTTTACATATTCAGTTCCAATTTCTGAAATTTCGAATTTCTGAAGTTCTTTTTGAAATTTTATAAACATTTTTATTTTTTTAAAATTTTTTTTCTGTTGAAAAATAATAATCATTTCATCGATTTTTTTTATATTATTTTCATTTTTTTTAATATTTTCATGGTGAATTTGAACACAGTTTTTCAAAGATTTTATTCGAAATTGTGTAGATTTTGAACTTGATTCGGAAGATTTTTTTATTGAGTTGTTTTAAACTCACCATAGCAGCGATTTTTTTCTTATTAGAAGTGGTTTTTTATTTTCAGTTTTCGGTTTTGAGGCAACTGCTGTTGTTATCATAGAGAATTTTTGAAGTTCGAAATTTTTCTTCGATCCTTTTTACCTAATCTAGTTGACAGTTTTATTTTTTAGTCAAGTTATCCGTTTACTCCTGAGTTGATTTGGTTTTTGTTGAGATAAGATCTGTACATTTTTTTTTGTTGGCATGAGCAGTAGGCGTCGAGTTTCACTCCACGACGACCCACGTTTAATTCAAGCTCATTCAGAAGCTAGATTTGAGGAGTTCTGCAGACAGTTTAGAACTATAATCGAACGTTTTAACTTGGACACTTCCTTCAGTTTTTCAGAGAATTTGAATTCAGTTGTTTCGAATTCTACAACTTATTCAGATATGTCAAAAATTATAATTTGTCGGTTAACGATAACGCCTTACAAGGTGAGGGAGTAGAAGGTGATGTACCTGAAGTACATGCTGTTGATCGAACGGAGGAATTAGCGGCCAGAATTGAAAGGGGTATGATTGACAATCAGGTTAGATTATTCCAACAAATGGATGTGTTTATGGTTAACGTCATAAAAAAGTTGGAAAATTTGCAAATACTAGCGCCAATGCAAACTACGCAAACACTTGCTTAGTGCAGGTGTAGCTGCCGGTAGATCCTCCGAAGCTTTTCAGCCGATTTAGCAAGCGCTCACATTCTAAAATGTCGCCGTCGATTTCGCAATCGCAAGAAATTTCAAAAACAAATTGTGGAAACCATTATCTCCTCGAATGCAGACGGTAGAATGTATGAAAATGTCCAGCTAAACAATGAGTCAGCTTATGCTTATTGACAAATACCTTTAGATGAAAATTCAAGAGAGAAAACAGCTTCTGCCGTGCCTGGTTGACCTCTCTACCAGTTTAAAGTTATGCCATTTGGCTTAAGCAATGCTGGTCAAACAATGAGCAGAGTCATCGATCAAGTTGTGCCAAGTTCGATACGTGAGAATGTTTTCGTCTATTTAGATGATTTGTTGATTTGTACGGCTGATTTTGAGTCATATATTCGCATCCTTAACGAAGTTGCTGCTTGTCTTCGCAGGGTTAACCTGACTATTAACCTCGATAAGAGCAAGTTCTGCATGCGAGAGATTAAGTATCTCGGATACATCGTTGGCCAAGGTACTTTGAAGACCAACCCTGATAAAATCGAGGCAATGGTTAATTTTCCCGTCCCCACGACCCTAAGTCAGGTTAGGAGATTTATAGGCTTGACGGGATGGTATCGAAGGTTCATTAAGAATTATTCAGATCTAGCCGCTCCACTAACTGATTGTCTTAAAAAGAAGAGGATGTTCGAATTAACCCCTGAGGCTTTGGAGGGGTTTAACAGATTAAAAACTGCACTTTCCTTGGCTCCGGTGTTGTCACAACCCGACTTCAAAAAAGCGTTTATTATCCAGTGTGATGCATCTTCGGAAGGAGTAGGTGGTGTTCTTTTTCAATTGGATGAGAACAACAACGAGAGACCGATAGCATACATGTCGAAGAAGCTTAATAAAGCTCAAAAAAACTATACGGCTACTGAGCAGGAATGTCTTGCCGCGGTCTTGAGTATTCGAAAATTCAGGCCCTACGTTGATGGTTTGCCTTTCAAAGTCATAACGGACCACTCAAGCCTTAAATGGTTAATGTCGATGAAAGAGTTGAGCGGAAGACTCGCTTGTTGGAGTTTAGAGCTTCAAGGTTTCAATTTTCCATTGAACATCGAAAGGGATCCCTCAACGTAGTACCAGATACTCTTTCTCGTATGGATATGGAAGAAATTTCTGCGAATGTAACCGTGAAAGAAGTTGAGATTGATGAGGTTTCGTCGACAATCATATGTGGTGAAATAGACCTCGATTCAGTCGAGTTTGATTCGGAGCAATATTCCCAATTGAGAAAGAACATCTGCGCTTCCTGACCTAGTTGCATCGGGAAAATACATATACAAAATAGTTAGGTTCGCAAATGCATTGAGTTATTCCACGATACAAAGCTGAGTTGTCATAGTGGCTTTGCAAAAACTTATGCTCGTATTCGAGATGGATATTATTGGCCAAAAATGGTAGTGGACATCAAGGCATTTGTGAGTGAATGTGATACGTGCAAAATGGTAAAGGCCCCTAATGCGATTCTTCGTCCACCTATTACCAAGAAGATTGTTTCTGAAAGGCCTATTCAACGACTGTATGTCGACTTCTTGGGTCCATATCCGCGTACGAAGCGAGGAAACGTGTATGTTTTTATTGTGGTAGACCACTTCACAAAGTTTGTTTTTCTTCAGGCTATGCCTAAAGAGACTTCCTCTAGAATTATTGATTTTCTAGAATCAAACATTTTTCACACTTTCGGGACCCCTGAACTAATTCATTCCGACAACGGACGACAGTTCGTTTCCAAAGAGTTCGAAAACTTTTTGGCGAACTACGGCGTGAAACATGTGCGAACCGCGGTGTATTCTCCACAGGCTAACATTTCTGAGCGAGTCAATCGCAGCGTTCTGAGCAAACTTAGAGTTTTGATTTCGAAAGGGCAGAACGATTGGGATGTGCATTTGTCCAGCATAGCATGCGCCTTGCGTTCTGACATGCACGATTCGCTAGGTTGCCAACCGTACTATGCTCTATTCGCACAAAACATGGTATCTCACGGCTCTACGTATCAGTGGCGTGGCGTAGATAATTTTAAATGGGCAACCCGTTATAAAATTTTGTCACCTGTAAAAATGAAAAAAAAAAAAATCTTAGAACCTTAAAAACAACATTTCTAGTAGGGATATGGTATCTACAAATGCATTCCACATTGACTTAGCAAAAAATGTGTATTTATATTTTTTACACTTCAAGACATTAATATTTTAATTTTAAACACTACCCCCTTCGTCGGACATAACTGCGGAACCTTCCTAGGAATGTTCTATTAACTTTTCCTTGTAAAGAATATAAAATATATGATGACAACTCATCTGCGTCAAGACGCGCCCTAACGTCAAAAAATACAAGATATCTTTCTAGTATTCCATTCTCTGACAAGAACCGAAATATGGCACTCAGTTGTCCCCTATGACTCAAATCTGATGTTTCGTCGATCATATTCGACACGAACCGAGCTTCTATGATTTCTGTTTTAATTTCAGATTTAATAACAGCCGCGATACTAAGTATCAAGCCCTACAACACTACTCTAAATAGGATTCCATTAAAGTGTCATAGGTACTTATATGTTGATTTCCTTTACACATAAGAAATCAATTTCTGTGTGAAGATTTTGATCCCTCGCAAAATTTTGCGTTCCTAAACACCCAACAAAATCAAAATCTTTAAACCCATATTTAAAAAGGGATTTAGAGGATCCGAAAAACAATGCTTGGGGAAGAAAGGGATATAAAAAAAAAATAAATAAGACGGTAATTGAAAAGTTTAAGTCAGTGGATTGTGGAATGTGTTTGGATAAAGTATAAGATACGATTACAAACGAGAGGCAGAATGGATAACTTAAACTTAAAATTCGATGTTTATTTGATAGATTGTGTTATTTGTGGATTTTCTAAAAGGGAAGACGATAGGAATCGTGTTATATGGACGCCACGCCACTGCTACGTATAGGATATTAGGTGATTTAAAAGCTTTTGAAGACCGAGAAATGTTAGTCCTGTCTCATGCACTGAAAACTACGCTCACCAGACAGAAGTTGTCGGAGAATTTGTTCAGGGCATACGTTAGGTCTATATTAACAATATTTCTTTTCTTAAAATAAATAACACGTTATTTCATATAATACCATATTCAAAAGCCTAAATAACTAACACGGTATTTCATATAAAGTGTCCCGGGAACCTTATCGGAAGCCCTGTGTCCCTAGTGTGCAACCTAGAGAAATAAACGGGTGGAACTCTAAAGAAAGAACATGTCCAGCGAGCTGCCTTGAAGAGGAACCCAAATAGACCGAGAGCCCACAGCAATTTTTGGGTGTGATTGATAACGCAAAGTGATTAGTACAATTAGATAGTCCTTAAGTAGTTATTTACAAATGTGAGCGTCTTGCATGCTCTAGTCTCTAGTGGGAGCAATAATGAGTAATACTGCATCAAAAATGCAGTTTTTTCCAAAGTCTAAATAATTGTGATAACAACTTTCCTATAACTTCAAAATGTAGAGCCAAATGCCCTGATTGCAAATATCGAGGTCCAAGAAGTTTTGCTGACGGCCTTCTGCCTGCAAGACGCGCTCAAAGTATGCCAAAAACCGACTTTTTAGATAATTGTGATAACAACTTACCCATAACTTCAAAATGTAGAGCCAAGTGCCCTGATTGCAAATATCGAGGTCCAAGACGTTTTGCTGGCGGCTTTCTGCCTGCAAGACGCGATAATAATAGTGCATACATTTTTTTTTTAATAATTTATTAGAATTATGTATATGCAATAATGAAAAATTTCAACAGTAGCAAAAACAAGGTTGTATTTTTATTCAAAATCACTCTCATCGGATGAATCGCTACTACTAACGTCGTCGTTGTCGCTATGAAATCCGTCTATAGGACTTTCAGCTATGTCCTCTAATTTTTCTGGTGTAGTTGGACCCTCAAACCAATTAATAACATGTATTATTGGTTACTCTCCAACCACTTTCCGCAGGTGTGCTTTGGACTTCCGTATTTTTCGCAGCATTTGTCCAAATCGTGCAGATATAATTGCTCCTTTTTACTTGCTGCAGAAGAACGGACTTATTTGGAGGCAAAAGGCTTCCTTCCAAACCTAAAAACTAATGAGAGCAAACAATTATTTTTAAACATTTATAAAGGCGATTAAAACTTTAACGAATGTATAGGTATTATCCGCCAGATATATTCTAAACTTAATTTTGATGTTTTTAAAAACATTCTTTGTAGTTGTCGGCTTACAAGTTTTATAAAAGACTTCATATCTTGCTTCATCTACATTTTTGGATTTAGTTTGGTACATGCTACATAAAAATTTTTGTATTTCGTTAAAATCTTCTTCAGAAACAATCGTTTCATTCCCAAGATTAGATAAAGCCTGTTGTAATTCAGGGTTTTTTTGAATAATCGAAAATGGTTTAATTTTACCTTTGTTAAAAAAAGACGGAGTGTAATCACATCCAGGAATACTGTGAAAACCAGGTAATGCTGCACACAATTCTGAACCCAATTTATTATAAATTGAATTCACATCTATGTATCTTATGGTATTTTTCGTCTGGAGACTTAATCACCACAGAACTAGCTTCGGCCAAAGACGACAGATGTAAGATCATGCGGGTGTCTGCTTCTTCCTGAAAACTGATTAGGTTTTTCACAACCATTTTCATTCCTAAATAAAAAACACTCGGGACCATTTGTTACATAAATATTTTTTTCTCCAAAAACATAGGAATATTCTTCTTCGCACCATTCCTCGACCAGAAATGCGTATAGTTTCATTTAAAAAGAACTATTTCTCAGAGCCTTTATAAAATTAGCTGGTCTTCTCTGATTCTTTTGCAAAGAGCTGTACTGAACTTGATCTTGTGAACAGTTTCGTCTATCTCTCTCAATGTCTTTAATGGAAGGTGACATTATGCGATCAAAAACTATATGAATAGTCTTCGCATTCACTCGAGAGATCTTTCTAAGAATGTGCATAGCGATTTTATTATATGTTAAAGGTAAGTCCCCTAACGTATGCAAAAGAAAAAACCCATCTACTATAATACAATTAACTTCATTTGGAGAAGTGTGAATAGCGATTTTTTCCAAATGTCTTAGAAAAGCAGACTTATCAGTTTTCATGATAGTCCCATCTAAATGACCAAAAGCCTGAGGTATAGGAGTGAGGGGGTAGTTGAAAATTTCTCTCATATCCACTGAATTTTCCGATGCTATATACAGAATTCTTCCAATTAAATTTCTTTCCATTTTGAGCTCTGACATTTTGCCACCAGTAGAATTTTTTTGCGTTTTATTACTTAGATATTCACCAGGAAAATTATGAATTTCGGATTTTGAAATCGTATTCTCAAATCTTGCTGCATGAGCTTGACATTCCCTTATAAATTTTTGTTTTTTATTTTCACCATATTCCTTCACGTTTAATAGGAACATTTGCGTTTTTTCCGATACACATTTCCCAGTACATATGTTAATAAGACTGCTACTATTTGCATCGACTGTGAAAGGTGTATTGAATTTTTTAAATTCTTCAATTATACTTTTCAAGTGTTTGGTAAACCGTTTAATTTCTCCTGGCTTTAAATCGTGCGTAACATCGTCTTTATTAGAAAGTCCAAAAAAATTATTAAGTACTGAAATATTAGCAGTTCTGTCCGTATGTGTTTTTGCCCATTTTTCTCTTGCAGATATCGAATTTGTGAACGATGAAATACCAGTCAATCTTTTATAAATATTTTCTTAACGGACTTACCGCGATGGTATTTTATTCAAAAAATTGAATTTAAATCCCGACGTTTCGACAAGGTTCCACTTGTCGTGGTCACGGGTTGACACAAGTGGAACCTTGTCGAAACGTCGGGATTTAAATTCAATTTTTTGAATAAAATACCATCGCGGTAAGTCCGTTAAGAAAATATTTATAAAAGTAAAATGAATAGTTACAATCGCGATTATAAAAGTTTAAAATTAAAAAAATACCAGTCAATCTGTTTGCAGCATTGGCGTTTATGGTCTGTTCTAAAGTTAGGTCTATAGATGACATCGAAAAATTCTTTTTAGTTCTCTTGAAACCAAATCCGCATTTTTTTATATGCTCCAAGAGATCAGGATGAGTTGAATTTATGTTACCTAAATTTTATAATGCTTTAATTGACCACCTAGCATAGTTGGGATGGTTTAATGCAAAAAAATATGTACTTATTTCATTTAATGAACTGAGATATAATTGTAAATCACAAGTTCTAATGCTTCTTTGAAAATTGTTTCTTAAATGCACCATTTCAACGTATTTCATCCAATATGCTGCTGTTGGGGCATGCTCGCCTCTTAATGTTTTTTTTTTGTATACGCACTATATTGTGATAAAACCAAAGCAAGACTAGATAGGAGGTCTGCTTCGATTCCCGAATTATACAAAATTTCGATATCGGACTCAATGTTTTCAACTAGAATATTTTCTATTTCCAAGAATCTTTGGAAATGTAACATCTGTATAGCAGCACTTAGAAGGACATGTGACCGTTTACATCAGTTGTAATGAGTTCCTATACTCAAGTACAAACATTTTTAAGTCCTAATTCATGTTGTAAAATTAAAAGACTACACCAGAATTGACAAGTATAATTTCCCCTCGTGAGCCATCAAAGAATTTACCTATAGCTTTGTAGAAAGCCATTTCTATGTGAAAATTCCCTAGCAAGATGAATGCGCGGTCAAAGCGAGGTGATTCCTGATGTTGAATTTGTAAAGCAACTTTAGGTATGGCAAGGTCATAGGTTACAAATATGTATTTTTGGTGACATTTTTCCGCGATTTCTATGGTTCTTTTCAGAGTTTCCATGACAACAGAATGGCTTGTGGGTGACAAATTAATTGGAGGCAAATAAAAAACTTGTTGCTGTGGAAGATTGTCTTTAACATTAATTGAGTTCCACCCAGTCCACATTGGCGTTTTCTCTCGTCCATAACTTAGGGAAAACAGCCATAAATAGTCAAGTTGTCTTGTTTTCTGCACAGATGTATCATAAGAGTCTATATTAGAAATGACACCTTCGGAAAGAGTTGATATGATCTTCGGTTTTTTAAAATAAGGTTCGATTTCTAAGTTTGTGGAGGTGTAATCTCTTCTTTTCCTATCTCTCATAAATGCAATATTTTCAGCAGGTGGAATTTCATTTGTTAATAAAATAATCCTTTCTATATAATTACAACTATAAATATCTGATTTTACGTACATGAATACGGTGACATTATTTGATACGCTATCCCCACAGTATCATGGAGGGTATTTTTTCCATTGCTGATTTCCACAAAACAATCGTAGTTATCAAAAGCAAGGCCAGTGCAAAGTGTTTCTTCATTTGACATTCTTTGTGGAAGTAAAGTAAACTGCAAAAAGTCATTCGAGAAAGCAAGCTCGGTTTCCAACTCCTCAATAAAGTGATAATTCACACAATGGCCCAATTTGTTAAGTATCTCAATAACACGTCTACTGCTAGTAAGACTTTTCATAGCTAGACCTGAAAATTTATTATACATGCAAAAAGAACATAAGCATATGTATACCAACACTAACCTAATTGGATATGCTTTACAGGCTTAATCCGACCCTTGGTAACACAGTAAATCGTATCATTGCAAAGAGACTTAATTCTCCTATTTATATCTTCAGTTTTTCCATAACGAGGGTCAGGGCCCACAAGAAGGTACTGGAAAAACTCTACCAGCATATCAGGTACTCTCATTTCACTATCTACCTCAGATTTTAGTGTTCAAATATCTGGAAGAGTTTGATCATCGATTTGCATTATTTCGTCCCTCAGTTTGTAATCTATGGACCTACAAATATGAATATAATAACATACAAAATAGTGCGAAACATCGTTCAATATTATAGTTATAGGTACCTCAAACTTGATTTAAGATTTTCAGTTCTTAGCATATCATTTAACAAACTTTCTTGGTTCTCACTTATCGTTGCATCCAAAATAACTAATTCATTGGCAACTTTAATTACAATATTTTCCTTATATATACTTTTAAACTTCTTTTTTAATGATTCTTTTGAGTTCAGTTTTCTCAAATAATTTCTTTTCGTATGTCACAAATTTCACTAAAGGTGTGACATTCTTTTAACTCTAAAATATGTTCGTCAATTAATGCACAAACTATTGAAAGTGCAGTTTTGTGTGCGTCCTTAAATCCGGGATGCGATATGGATAATTTTCTTCTTAAATTGTTACTTTCTTGAAGAAACCTCGCAAGGCACACTCTGTGGTATTTATATGATCATTACTGCTGCTATTTATTAATTTTGAGAACACATCATCATTTTTCAGTAGTACAGCTTTGCAGACTATATGCTCTAAGCACAGATAATTATATACAGATGTCTCACCTCCATACCTCCAAATTCTGTCATCGAAAATTTTCTCCAGCAGACAATCTCCATCAGACAAAGCTTTCTTAAGAAGGTTTCATAAGAAGAAGAGAATTTTATAGTCGCCGTAAGAAAGCTTTTATGAATTAAAAAGAGAACAATATAATATTCTCTCTTCTGTTTAAGGATAATGTTATAAGATAATACTGGCAGACAATGCGGCTACCTTTATTCATGTGGAATATATACATATATGAAGGTATCTACCAAAAAAACCAATTTCCTATTGGGGTATCGGGTATCCTATTTTTGTTAAAGAAAAAAGGCAAAAGGTAAGGCATTAGGTAGATAGAACATATTCTATTAATATCTTCATCATTTGTATTATATTAATTTATAATCTTAGTTTTTTTTTTAATACTTTACACCTGTTTGTCATGTTGATATTGTTTGTTTGTGTGTATTCTATGAAGAATGTGCATGTTTGCAATACAGTTTTTCAGTTTTTGTACAGAACATTTTTATGAAATTTCCTAAAGTGTAATTGCACAGTCAAGAGTGTTTAATTTTTTTTTATAAAATCTACAGGGACTTCCTAAGAACCAATAATATTACTATACTAATTCATTTTTGCTGAAATTGGAAAAAACACCGCCTTTATGTATTTTGAAAATAGTCAGGATCTTTTTTCTGTCACGGGTGAGACAAATAAAAGATATAGGCGCAAAATTGTAAACATTTAAAACCAGCTCTAAATCAATTTTAGAATGGGAGTCAACTCTAAATATTGTAGATATATAAAACGAGAACCGACTTTATGTTAATTTTAAAGGACATAAATTATACTTTAACGTTAAAGAGCTCGTCTAACTATAACAGCAGCAAATAGCTAGTTTGTCTTTTAAAAGTGTACTTTATCCATATTGTAAAGGGTTATTTCATACCAAAGCAAATCTAAGTAAAAATGTTTACTGATGTTTTATTTGATTTTTTTAAAGATGTGCTTTGTAAATAGACTCAGTCACTGAATATTAGAAATTCGAAACAATCGTACAAAAGTATTATACGATCAGAAAATCTTTACATACAAGTGTACGTATATGTTATGTACCTATGCACGCCAAGACGAGTATAGCCAAATGCATTTGCACCTTGAAAAAACAAAATTGAATATGTATGCTATTAATTAGCTACTTATATATACTTCATTTACATCTTAAATAATGTAAATAACTTATAAACAATCAAAGTCTGTACGGAGGTAGTATATAAATTATTCTTTTTCCGGCGAAAAATTATTTGGTTTAAAGTTGGCTTTTTATGTTTTCTTAATTGTGTTGTTGTGTTCAAGTTATGTATCTGTCAAATTAAGGGTTGTTCAACGTAAATTCGCTTAGGTTCTGTTGTAAAACCCACATTATTTAGAAGAGTTGTCTAAAGTGTTTAAAATTATGAAAAAGTTAGACAAAGCCCACAAGCTATACGACTGCGTTAAGTAAAACCGGTTTTATTGTTTAAAATTTTGCGCCATAATTTCTAAACGGGGTATATTTTTACTTCGAATTCATTTCACAAAACGTTCATAGCTTCTATTAGAAAAACGAATAAAAAAATAAATAAAAATAATTATTGTCTTCATAAAAATTTCTAAGCAAGGAAAGAGTTTTCTAAAGTTAAAATAAAATAACATAGAAAGTTTTTAATGTTATTATAAAGTGTTAATTATACCTAAACTTTTATTTAAAGATATCAAAATCTAATGTATGGTTTTTAAACAGAAAAATCACGGCATTTGTCTAACACATAAATCTTGATGTTAAGAAAAATATTAATTTGACTTTAAACTTTATATGTACAGTACATACATACAGATGAATCTAAGTAGGTTGTCGTTAAAACGCATCATTGAAAATTTTTCACTTTTTAAACACCATCATCAATTATTATGTGTCAAAATTAAAATTAATCTTTTTTTATAAACTATTTTATAAAAAAATCAGTACTTTTAAATTTTCGGATTAGCCGCGTTATATATACCGCGACCACGCTCAGTGAAATTTCTAGGGAAACGTTCGGGGTGGTTACAGTATTGCATATTGCACTTGCTAAATATATTTTATATACGCGGTTAATCTGAAAATTTAAAATAAGAAAAACATACCAATAATTATTGAAATATAATAATTGATTTTATGTGGGAGATTGGTTAAAATAATTTTTTTCAGGGCCAGAAGAAATGATTGTACGAAAAAAAAAATTAATGATAGCACCAAAATAATGATTGATGTGCTTTTCAGAAGTTAAAATTTTCCTTTGAAAATTCATCTTTATGAGTTTCATAGATATCTTTAACTAAACCTTAGACAAAATATATTTTTTTTTTTTGATTTATTTTCATACGGTTGAATTTTACATATTAGTCGAATACTATTTGTAATCAAAAGTATTTGTTTCTTAATTAAGTAGGTGGTCTAAGAGATCAATATTTCTGAGAATATTGGAATATAAACACTCCTGATTCTATGTATGTAAATATTCTATGCCTATTAAACAAACATTCAGTATAGAAAGGTTTTTCAAAAATACATATTTTTTTTCCAATTTTTATTGGTATGTAGTTTTAAGTTTTGAAATATTTTGTTCGTCTTTAATTTCGGTGTACTTACATTATATTTACTTACATCCTTGACTTCTATTTTTTGAGTTTTCAAGTTGTGTAATAATGAAATATTTATTATAATAATAAAATATAAAATTAAAGTTTTTAATTAAATTGAAGTTCAAGGGACCTTAGCTCCAAAGTGCTTTCGCCCAGTTATGACAGTGGGCTCATCAGTAAGATGTTGAAGGGTACGACAGCTACCTGGGCTAAACGCAAATATTCTTATTTCATGTACCTTTGTTGATTAAAGTTTGTTTTTATTTTAAAAACCACCTGATGGAATTGTTAGCTGAAAGGTAATCGAATTTATCTTCAACAATGAAAAAATAAAAAAATTATGCCCGAAGCTTACAAACTGGCACATATACATACATACTCGTATATACAGATTTTCAAAAAAAAATGAATGTCGGAATGGCGGTACGGACAATAAATGAATCAGTTGCTATTAGAAGAGAATTATTTCAGCTTTTACACAAATTTTCACAACATTTAGTTGAATACCTATGCAAGCCCAACATACAATTTTATTAGATAAATAAATAGATTATATGATTTATTAATAGGAAACAAGCGTTCACACGTGATGGTAGAAACATAGGAACAACATTTTAAACAACATATTTTTAAGGGCTTGTCATTTTATTAGTTAGCAATTTGTTAGTAATTTGTTTAGTAATTTACTAGCTCTTCGAAATTTTTAAACCTTTTTTTTCGTTTAACTATCTAGTAATAGACTAATTCCCTTTTATTAAAAACGGTGCATCTGAACCAGAGTATATCTAATAATGAGTAGGGACACTCTACACATATGCAAGTCCTACTATCACAAATAAAAACAAGAACAAAAACAAACAATAAGCGTGAGAAGTTCTAAAGTATTAATTTTAATCCTTACGACAATTCACTAATGTAAGAAAAACCCACAATATTTTTTTCAAGCACCACCACAAACAATCTCATTCGTAAGATATATAAATGCAATATTTTTTCATAAGGTTTTTTTAAAGGCGCGATAGGTTGGTTGCTTGTGAGCGTATTTTTTCTCTGTGCCGTTCTCTTCTTTTGAGTGATCATATTCTTTTTTTTTCGTGATACTGGATTTATTTCTGTCGATTAATTTTTTTTTAATGATATAGAGTATAGACCATGTAAATGAATCTTAAATTTGTATTTCATTTTTTAATATTGAAATATTCATTTGATATTTGTTTGGTATTCTCAAAAAATAAAACGAAGCCATTTTTGGTTGAGTAGTAGCAACAGTATTTTTACTTCTTAAGTATTTTTTTAAGAAGTTGGTCACACTAGGAGGAGTGGATTGGGAATCGTTTACATTTTTTTCATAATGTATTTTCAAAGGCGCGACGAGTTGAATTCTTATCTCTTTTTCACCATCACACTTCTTATTTTCATCTATTTCTCGTTTCTGTGTACTTAAAAAAAATTTACTGATTAGAAACACGTGGAGAGTGTCCCTACTCATTATTAGATATACTCTGATCTGAACACATTTAAATCATGACAGTTCGTTAAAATTAACAAACCAAACTTAACTAAATCTGGGGAACGGACAGAATAGTTTGAAATGTCGGAAACTCAAAAGTCAAAAGGACAACCTTAAATTTATTATGTTATTTGTTTATTTTTGACAACTTTTTTCGAAATGTTTTTTTTATTATTTCGCCACTTTGGATTGGACTATTCCAGTCTTCTTCCAAAAAAGTGTAATGTAAATAGTAGGTACTTGAAATTCTGCTGCAATCGGAAGCCTACGGCTTACAATTCGATCTTGGATCTTTAACTTTTTCAACTAAAAACCGAACTGCTATCTTGTCAAACCTATTTCTGGAGTAAAATTCTCCATAAAGCTGGGACTTCAATCATATACATGTTTGTGTATATCAAAATCTTCGTCTTCTGAAAACATTTTATATTATTTTATTTACTTTTAAAAACAATAAACTCACGAATCGAAATAAAAAAAACACAATTTAACTCTTTCAAATAAAACTGCCAAGATAGTTTTTTTTAGGAAAATGACAGATTTCATATTAATTTAGTAAATTAATAAAGGTTAAAGTAACCAGTTTATTATTTTAATTTAAGTACGAGTAAGATGTTTAGAGATAGTAAGATGTTAAAATCGTTTAAAATTAGCGAAATCCTCTTTTTAACTTAGTAACTTACTAAAATGTCTACAATGCTTAAGATTTTGCATTAATATATTTAAACAAAAAATAATATTTTTCAAATTGGTTTGACAATAAGAATGAATGTCGTACCCACAGACTTGATACAGTTTCTTGAAAATTGTTTTTCTCTCAAAAATTTGTAAATGGACTCATGACAAGAAGAGAACGTTAGAAAAATTTAAAACCTTAAAATAAAAATAAGAAGCTACAGAACTAGTGAATACTTGAAAAAATTAAGAATTAAACAGTATATGAAAAACCAAAAATGGATTGTAAAAATAATAAATGTAAAACAGGATGAAGGGTGGGTGAACTAAGCAAATACGCAATTAACAGTATAAATGCTTCAGACATTTTATATGGAGTAGGCTAAGAGCAGAAAATACTTTTTCAAAAGCTCCTTTTTTCTTTATTAAAACTATCATTATTTTTTCACTTACAAAAAAATAGAAAACAGAAAAACCGTTCTTATGTACCTTCCTATGTACATACGTACATACTACGTTTTCTTATTTATACTGAAATGAAATAATTTTGAAATTTGTAGTAGTTATAAATTGTTTCACTTGACAATTCGTAACATTTATAAATTAACTTCTGCTACAGTAAAGGTATGTTTGTATCTAATTGATAACTAGAAAATTGTCATCTTTTAATAAATTTTCACAAACGCAATGAATTCCTAGGCATACGTTTTTGAAAAATTGTATGTACTGCATATATATGTACCTATGTATGCACCTGCGTACAATGTATATTCTCGTACCTACAGTTATTCTTCTGGTTGCATACATACAACCTATCATATAAACTCTTCGAAAATTACGGAAAATGATACTTTTATTTGTATAAAATAAATACCTTACCCGTAAAAAATCTGTATCCACAATTTCTTAGGATTTTATTTTCTTCTTCTTTGTCACCCTATTTCAAATTGAAGTTTTAATTTAATTAATTTTTTCAGTCAACCACGCTATTCTCGCCATCATCAAAAGATCGCACCAAATCAAATAAAACCAACATTCCTGCCTGCAGGTGTCATCATAACCTCATGAACCTGAATGCAAAATACGCACATACATATGTATCTACGTATGTTATGTAGGAACTGGGACAAGAAGTAACAAACAATACTGTGTCTATTTTTGGCTCTGATAGACAAAATTGAGCAACGAAATTAGAATAATTTGTATGGGAATTGCAAAGAACAAATACCTAACTAAAAAGAGAATAATTTTTACAAATTCATCAAAGGCTTTGACATACCTACATAAGTTCCTTATTTGCTTCTAAATGCAACAAAATATCTAAGTGTCCTTTTTATGAAAAAAATTGCCTTAGATTTCCAGATAAACACACAAAATACAATTTTTTTCTTGCCAAAATTCCTCTATGAACAATGTAGGTATCTTGTGTTCTTGTGTTCCTAACAAATCTATTTTAAAAAAATGGTCTGGCCGTATTAAAAAAAAACGAAGAATACAGATACAGAGTTGAATATGCAAGAGCAACAGACGAAATAGATTTTACTCGTGAATTCAGAGAGCACACATTTTAAAGAGAAAAAGCACTTCTCACATATCTTAAAATATTAAATTGAAAACAGCTTTCTTAAAAGCTCTTTCAAATGAAGATTTTCATTTTCATATGTCAGTTTTTTCTATGGGCATGCGACATCTGTATATAATTATCTGTGCTCTAAGCTAGCTCTTGTCCCGCCTTATTTTTTTTTATTTAAACTTTTTGTTAGGCTCTTACAAAATAAACAACTTTCAATCGATGTTGCTACAATATTATTGGACGTAGTTGGAACATTATCAGGTATTTGGTCAGAAGCTTCAGTATTTGTGTTAGAATCGTTGAAGTCTTTACGATCTGCAAAGTTATTAAGTATTTGAAATTGCAGTCGATAAATATTAAGTCTTGCTACATGATAAAGCTGCTGCAGAGAAGTATTCTTTACCGGCTCAGTTATATTACACATCCGAAATGTCTCGATTTAACTCATATCTAATATGTACTTACGTTCTTCACAATTGTTTTCTTGGAAAATCACATTTTTAGGAATAGCAGTAAAGCATCTATAGCATGAACTATGGTACCTACTTACACTATCAATCACTTTTGAAAGATTAATGGTACAGAGCTTAAACTTCTTATTTTCACGATATTTTAATACATCACTACATTTTTTTAAAGTGCTTTCCGCCAAAAGTTTAATTCTTTCATTTAAATTTGAATTATCAGTTTCAATATAAAATACGCATTTCAAACTTTCACACGTGTCACTCATGGTTACGGCAGATACTACCATAAATAATTAAGTTTTTTAGTGAGTCATAAGTCATATACAATCAGAGTGCTTAGCTCTAAATTTTGAAGTTATGGTAAAGTTGTTATCACAATTATCTAAAAAGTCGGTCTTGGGCATACTTTGGACGCGTCTTGCAGGCAGAAAGCCGCCAGAAAAACGTCTTGGACCTCGATATTTGCAATCAGGGTACTTGGTTCTACATTTTGAAGTTATGGGAAAGTTGTTATCACAATTATCTAAAAAGTCGGTTTTTGGCATACTTTGGGCGCGTCTTGCAGGCAGAAAGCCGCCGGGAATTCTTATAGAAAACCCTTGTCCATAGCACGCAACCTAGGGAAATAAACGGGTGGAACTCTATAAAGAGAAGAGAATGATCAAAGAAAAGAAACGGATTGGTTTAGTTAATAATAATACACCACACAAATTCCTAACAGTGTGCAAATGATTTACAATCATTTCCCACACTAGTTTCGCTGACGCTGCGTCCAGGCAACAATAGCAGAGACTGCAACGATGCACATTCCATCACGTAGAGACTGCAACCTGTGGGAACGAACGATGCACGCGTAGGCTAAATTATTTGTAAGATAAAGTTTTGTAAGAAATTTTAATTTGTAAGTTCAGTTTATAATAAGCGTTGAAAGAATAAAGAGCTCTAGCTCCGAAAAATATTTTTTTAGTTTTTTTTACACTTGTGAACTTAATTGGCGCCCGAGCAGCAGGGACCCAACGCGGAAATTAAAAATTGAAAAAGTAGTGTCCTCAAGTAGTTCCTCCGGCATCTGTGCGTCCGGTAACTTTACAATTCTTGAAAATACGCGTTCGGGTTCATCAAAGAAAATTATCGAATAACCAGCCAGCGTGGGAGATGGCGTTCCTTATCTGGATCATTTTAATGTAAGAATTTATTGAATAAGTGAAAAAATCCAAATATAGTGAAGTTTAAAAAAAAAAAAAAAAAAAATTTTAGTAAGAAAGTATAAAGTCAATTTTATGAAAGTAAGAAAATAAAAAAAATTAAGAATTTGGAATTTAATTAAAATACATTTTAATGGTTAAACAAGTGATTAAACAAGGATAAATAGTAATAGGAATAAGCATTTACATATAAACAAATTGAGTTAAAGAAACTAAGCACAAGAATCATATGAATAATATATAAAATAATATTGGTTAATATTATTTATTTTAGAAAAATAAATAAACAAACATAACAAAGAATAGGAATCATTTACAAAAGAATAAATTTTTTTTTCTCTTTGGATTAAACAATAAAATTTCCCAAAAGACTAAGGAAAATACATAAAATTGGTCATAAAATTAAACAAATATAATTACAAAAATCTATTCCTTATTTTAAAATAACTAAATACAGATATTTACCTATTATTATTAAAAAACAAAATATGCAAAGATCACTTAGATCAAATGCTAATCAGGACCAAGGACTGCAGGATCCGGGTGCTCCTCTTCCGTCAGGTGCTACCCACGCCGAAATTCCTGAACCTACTAATCCTCAACGCCTTTCTAATGTTTTCCAACAACATCCCGAAATTGATCTTACCAATCCATCACGTCTTTCAGACCAATTTCAACAACCTCAAACAACCGTCGCACAGTGGCGAAAAATCCCAAAAACGTGGCCAAAACTATTAAAAACAAAAATCAGAATTGTTGTTGTTTTTGTATGCCAACTTGTTAACAGATAAGTTAAGTACATGATCTGATTGATTCCGTTATTTTTTTTGCATCTATTTAGTCAGGCGATGCGACTAAAGTGGGAACATTTTAATAAGCTGCAGTTAAAGATTTTGTTTGTGAGAGAAGGTTGGTTTTCTTGATCTTTTTTTTCGCTGTGTAAATATTTTGTTCATAAAACAAAATGGAATCTATTGCTGGTGGTATGTTTAGTGAAATGAATAAAAAATAGTTAAATAATTTCATGTTATATGTTGATGTATAACATTTACAAGAAAAGTCCTTTTGTGACAAAAAAAAAAATGTTCAACTTTGTGTAGTAATGGAAAAGTTTATGTTTCCCGTGAGATCCCGTGATGAAATGTAGCTCTTAATTTACCTTGATATCTCCTTTATAAGTTATTAACAAAAAATGTTGCGATACTTTGCGATGTTAAGAGCCTTTGTAGATGAAATCTGTTGAACACACTGAAAATGCAAGTTCGCCTCAATAAATAGTTAGGGTCACAATCAAACTTAATTTTTCTATCAAGAAATCAGCTAAGTGAGGTTTAAAGAACTTGTTCATCACATGATTCAAAAGAAAAAATTGAGTTTTTGTCAGAAAAAGTTGAAAACTTCACCCACATTGATACATCTGATGAAACAAAGAAAATATTGCCTAAATTTGTAAATGGATATAAGGATCGACAGTTATCTTCATCTAGAAATTACCGAGCTTTCCAAAATACATTCAAAACATGGTTGGAGTTCGAAATACCGTTTCCATGCCGAACCCATAGAGTAGCTGGATGGCCACAAATTGTCGACGGAAAACGCCGGAGTCGGAGAATTAAGCTATGCGGCCTAAATGCAACTTCGGCAAAAAGGGAAAATTGATTCTTTCACCGTAATAAAAGATGTATGCTTTTCAACTCCATCGCGAGCCGGAAAATACCAAAAAGCTATATAAAAAATTAAATTGCGAAATAATTCCATTCAATAAAGATGAGACTTTGTCAACATTTGTTCAGGCCAAATTAACAAAGTTTCAATACAATATTATTAGAGATGCAGCCAAAAAACATGGTGCCAATCTATATCCTAGCTATGAAGCGATTACGAAAGCCAAGAAAAAATGTTATCCAGAAAATTTAAACATAAAACAGTCACTTGCTGAATCACTACTTCAAAGTTTACTCTTATTTTCAAATGGGGTTGCGATGAAACTTCGGACATGAGCGTATTTTTTGTTTATTTAAATTTAAATTCTATATTTTATAACTTTAGGGCAAAATTTTAAGCGATTTAGTAATATGTTAAAGCCATTTTAGTAAGTTACTAAGGATTTTGCTAATTTTACGATTTTAACATCTTGCTATCTCTTAACATTTTACTAAAGTTAAAATCACGAACTGGCTACTTTAACTTCCTAAAAATTTATATGATATCTGTTAATTTCCACAAAAAAAATCTATTGGCAATTTTATATGTTTTTTTTATGATTCATTAGCTAATTGTTCTTAAAAGTAAATAAAATAATATAAAATGTTTTCAGAAGACAAAGATTTTGGTATACATACATATATGTTTGAACACTAAGTTTTATGCAGTAAAAAGCTCCTAATGGAACACAAAGGATATATCTATGTACACCAATTAATCTTATAGGAGCATTACATGGAATGGTCCAGTCCACAATAGGGAAAATGATAAAAAAACATTTCGAAAAAAGGTTTTAACAAATAAATAATAAAATAAATGGTAGGTTGTCCCTTTGACTTTTGAGTTTTCAAATTATTAGGTCTGTTCCCCAGACTTGATCTTGTTTGTTTTGTTAATTTTCAAGAACTGTCATAATTTAAACGTATTCAGATGCACCGTTTTTAATAAAAGGGAATTAGAATTTACTAGGTAGTAAAACAAAAAAAAAGGTTTAACATTTTCGAAGAGCTAGTAAATTACTAAAAGTTTAACAAATTGCTAGCTAATAAGATGCTAAGCCCTTAATAATAGATTTGTTTAACATTTTGCCCCATTGTCGTTATTATTTTTTTTTAACCAAAAATAATCAAAAACTGTTCCTTTTGCATTCGTAATAGTTTAATCTGATAAATAAAAGCATTTCTTACATTGCAAACACAAAAAATAATTTTGGCCACGTTTTTGGGATTTTCCGCCACTGTGCGTCGAATTCGAATCTCTAATTTCTTCTATGATCCGCCGAGTTTTCAAAGAACAAGGCCGGAATTTAGTGCAAGATGCACTTAACCCACATGCCAATCTTTATCAAGATATCGATGAAACAATTTCGCCTGAATACAGGAACGACTTATCCGATCTGGACAAAATACCAGACATTGTCCGAAATCTTAGGACATTCTCCGGAGATCCTGGAGAATTTAGTTCATGGAAGAAAAGTGTTGAGAGAGTGCTCAACATATATGAACCCATCAGTGGTACACCAAAGTATTATGCCATTCTAAGCACTTTGAGAAACAAAATTATCGGCAACGCGGATATAGCATTGAAGTCCTATAACACTCCCTTAAATTGGAAAAATATATCAAGATGTCTCGTCATGCACTACGCTGATAAACGAGACATCAGTACTCGAATATCAAATGTCCCTTCTGATACAGGGAGGTAAAACAGTGCAAGAGTATTACCAAACAGTATTCTCCCACCTATCGCTTATACTTGACAGATTATCCTGCATGGATGTCAGCCCAGAATCTATGAGCCTTTTAAAGCAAACATATCGCGACAAGACCTTAGATACATTCATAAGGGGACTAAGGGGAGATTTGCCAAAATTACTCGCTATGAAAGAGCCTCTCGACCTTCCGCATGCTCTTCATTTCTGTTTGAAATTGGAGAACCAAAATTTTCGAGCAACTCACGCTCATAAGCATCAATCCAACATGAAAAGAATTCAAAATCCTCATCCTTATCCTCATCCAATCCGAAATAGTCAACAATTCCGTCCTCAATACAGCCAAAAACTTATACAAGCACCGCGCTTTACGTATCCACATCCAGGATACAGTTATCACAATCCAAACATGCAAATAAAAACTGAACCAAATGAATCCTCCCAACCCAGACCATCTCAGAGTCAAATCCAACCTTTTCAACCCAGACCATTTCAGGGTCAAAAACAAACTTTTCAACCAAAACCATCCCAGGGTCAAAAACAACCTTTCCCAGCAAGACCATATCAGGGACCACATCAAACATCCTATAACCGTAACACCCAATACAAACCTCCATACATACAACAACATAATTACTATACGGAACAAATAAACACTCAACCTGACGATAAGCAATCGATAGAAAATACGCTAGAAACCTACAATAATGCAATAGAACAAGCAAATGCAGATTATGACCAAACCCTTGACGAATATATAGAACGAGGTTATGAAACCTATGAAAATTCTTGTCCAACACAAGAAGAATTGACTTCTGACTTAATTAATGACTTCTCCGATATTCATTTTTTAGATTAACGAGTTCTTCGTTACCATACTTTGAGTGTCGAACGAAGAACGGTGAAATACTAAAATTCTTAATTGATACAGGTTCAAATAAGAACTATTTACAGCCAAATCTGGTATCAAAACCACTTTTAAATGAAACTCAATTTTATGCCAACTCTGTAGGAGGTCGAACAAAAATAGCTCATCATACTTTCCTCAACCTATTGGGTCTCCCTAAAAAAATTAAATTCTTCTTGCTCCCATCACTAAAATCCTTCCACGGCATTCTAGGCCATGATACACTAAAGGAACTTTCAGCAGTAATTTATACACATAGTGACCATATGGTTATCCAAGATAAAGTGAAAATTCGAATTAAATATCAAGCAAGCCAAGATGTCAATAAATTAGAAATTGCCACCAAAAACTTAAACATTGAAGAGAATCAATCTCTCGAATCTATAGTTAAAGACTTTTCTAACCTTTTCGCAGACCCAGACGAGAAACTCACCTTTATGACAGAAGTTAAAGGTGAAATACGGACAACTAACGACAGACCCATATATACAAAATTCTATCCTTACCCAATGGGGCTAAAAGATGAAGTAGAAACACAAGTAAGAAAACTACTCAATGACGAAATTATAAGACCATCTCGGTCTCCGTACAATTCACCCGTGTGGATTGTACCGAAGAAGTTGGACTCAAGTGGCCAGAAAAAGTATCGTCTCGTTATTGACTATAGAAAACTCAATAACGTTACCATGCCAGATCGATACCCTATTCCCAATATCAATGATGTCCTTTCTCAATTAGGGAAAAATAAATGGTTTACTGTACTAGACCTGAAAAGCGGTTTTCATCAAATTCCTCTTAAGGAACTTGACATAATAAAATAATGCTAAATATGAATTTACAAGGCTTCCATTCGGCCTCAAAAACGCCCCTTCGATCTTCCAAAGGGCGTTAGATGACATTCTCCGTCACCATATAGGGAAGATATGTTTCGTCTATATAGACGACATTATCATATTTAGTAAAAATAAATCCGACCATTTACAACATATTAAAACAGTTTTCCAAACACTTAGTCAAGCAAACATTAAAGTTCAACTTGATAAGTGCGACTTTTTCAAGCAAGAAGTCGAATTTCTCGGATTTATTGTGTCTGACAGCGGGGTTCGAACAAATCCTGCTAAAGTGTCCGCCATTCTTAACTTCCCTTGTCCCAAAAATATCAGAGAGCTTCGCTCATTTCTTGGTTTATCAGGTTATTACCGACGGTTTGTGCGAGATTATGCCAAACTGGCAAAACCTCTTACAACCCTTTTAAGAGGGGAGGATGGACGCTTATCAAAAAACGCATCCCAGAAAAAAATCATAAGCTTAAACGAAGCAGCATTGGACGCATTGAACAAAATTAAAAATATACTCGTGTCCGATAACACTATCTTACATTACCTAGACTTCAACAAACATTTCGAATTAACAACCTACGCGTCAGATTTTGCAATCGGCGCAGTATTGTCTCAAGAATCAAAACCCATTATGTTCGTTTCAAGAACACTTAATAAAGCAGAAGAGCACTACGCCGCTAACGAAAAAGAAATGCTGGCGATAATATGGGCTCTAGGCTCATTAAGAAATTACCTCTACGGTTCTGCCAGGGTTAAAATTTACACAGATCATCAGCCATTAACCTTCGCACTCAGCAATAAAAATAATAATGGGAAAATGAAGCGTTGGAAGGCTATCCTTGAGGAATACAATTATGAGATGCACTACAAACCAGGCAAAGCCAATGTGGTTGCAGATGCACTCTCAAGAATACCTTACGACACGAATGTAAATACTTTGACCTCCACGTTACACAATAACGAAAGTATTCCTGATGATATTATACCTAGTGTAGATGTGCCTATCAATGTCTACAAAAATCAAATATTTCTAGATATCGGTGAAACATCAAGCCACAAATTTAAAATTGTTTTCCCCACATACCATCGCCACCTAATTATAGAACCACATTATAATACTGAAATTATTTTGCAAGTCCTTAAAAAAATCCTCAATCCAAGCGTAATAAATTGTATAAAAACTGAAGAAACAGTTAAAGCCCTCATACAAGAAGTTTTCAAAATACATTTCAATAAATATAAAATCAAATTTACACAGCTTTTTGTAGAAGATATAATTCAAGAAGAAAAACAGGAAGCCATAATTATACAAACACACGAACGCGCTCATAGGAATGCCGTAGAAAATCGTCTACAAATTCTTGAGAAATACTACTTTCCTTCTATGATAAGCAAGATTAATAGAATTACAAAATTATGCTCTATTTGTAAGAAAAACAAATACGAAAGGCACCCCAACCAGCCAAAGTTAAGCGAAACACCAATCCCAACCTTTCCAGGACATACAATCCACATAGATATATTTCATACCGAAAAGAAATTAGCCTTAACGGCACTTGATAAATTTACTAAGTACGCACAAGTCAGAATTATTAAGAGTAGAGCAATAGAAGACGTAAGGAAACCCCTGCGTGAAATTCTTTTCTTTTTTGGCGTCCCTAAAGTCGTCGTTTTAGATAACGAACCTGCATTAAATGCACCAACAATCCAATTCATGATTAAGGACGAGCTAAATATTGATACCTTCAAAGTACCCCCCTATCATAGCGAAGCGAACGGCCAAGTAGAGAGGTTCCACTCTACACTTACCGAAATCATGAGGTGTATAAAAGGAAATGGCACCGAGAGAAATTTCGAAGAACTTTTAGAAAGGTCCGTCAATGAATATAACCATAGCATTCATTCGACAACCGGCAAAAAACCGGTTGACCTATTTTTCGGTCGAAATGTTACATTTACACCAAATGATTATGAAAAAACCCGAAAGTCAAACCGTGTAAAATTACAAGAAAAACAAAAAAAGGATTTAAAATACCACAATAGGAAAAAACATAAACCAAAAAAATATTCAAGAGGTCAATTAATTTTTGTAAAAATAAATAAAAGATTAGGTACCAAACTTTCAAATAGATTCAAACAGGAAATAGTAAAGGAAGATAGAAACACTACTGTGTTAACAGAGAGCGGTAGAATAATCTATAAATCTCATATCCGGAACTGATTACGAATTTCTTTCAGGATCCTACCAAACGCTAATGCAGAGGCTCAAATACTTGATTACTCGAACTCTCAACTAATAGCACTAGAGACAGGCATAGGCAAAATACAAACAGGTACATTAAAACTGATCCACATAATTGAACTGGACCAATACCGGAAGATTGTTAACGAATTACAATCAATAATTGAAAAGAAAATCAACCCCCACCATTCCTTATACCCTTTCCTTACCTACGATATCGGTCTATTAAAAGACCACCTTAAAAGACTATTTCCTAAAACCGAAAGAAATAAAAGATCCCTCGACTTCATCGGCAGTGCCTGGAAGTGGATTGCCGGTAGCCCGGACCACGCTGACTTTGAAGTCATACAAAGTAAAATTAATAACGTATTGCAAAACAATAACAATCAAGTAATTGTCAATAAAGTAACACTCAATAAAATTGAAGAGATAAAAAACGTAACCAACAATTTAATACACGTAACTAGCGAAAATAATGTAAAGAATACCGAAAATGAACTTATATTTAAAATAAAAGCAGAATTAGCCATTGTAAAAGAAGAAATTATAAATGTCGAATACGCCATTAATTGGGCAAAAGCGAATGTAGTAAATTCATTTATTTTATCAAACAAAGAAATGAATATCGTAAACAAACATCTAGAAAACTTAAACATACCTTATATAAATCTTGACGAATCTATTGAACTAGCCGAAGTTAAAGTAGCCTCAAATGGCTCTATGATTGTCTATATTATGAGTCTTCCAACTACAAATAACGAAATATGTAAAACAATGCTCCTTAAGGCCATGAAAATAAAGAATGTAATTAATAAAATCGAATATGAAAACATTCTGTATTGTAAAAATGAAACTTTAGGCATAAAAAAGAAATGCAAAATTTTAATAAGTTAATGATTTGTAGTAGAAATAATATCATAGATATAAGCCAAGACGCGTGCACGACACATCTACTAAAAAGCAGACCAGCGAATTGTACCAAAATCAACAATCAACATGTTCCCCAGGTTGAGGAAATACTTCCCGACACTTTGCTCTTAAATAGTTTCAGCGGCACAGTACAAGTTGATGACAACCCTCTTAATTTGAATGGAACCTTTCTAATACGATACCACAACACCACCGTGAAAGTAGCAAATCAAACATTTACCTCCAAAGAAACATCTGGAACAAAACCTTTACCAGCAATAGTGCAGATCGACGCATCATCGTATTCCACAGATGAATATCTCTCTCTAGAGATGATAAAGGAATTAAACGCAAAGAATACGGAAACCATCAAGACTCTAGAAAGGGAGAATAACTAATCATGAACGTCACTGTAATAACATCAGTATTACTAGTATTCCTGTATATCATGACCAAGGGGCGTAAGTGCAAACAGCTGAAGGCCACACCACAAAACCGCCAAGAAGACATGGAAGTGGAAGAAATAGCTGTCAAAGCAGAAACATCCCGTAACGTCCAAATAAAAACAGCATCACCAAAAATATCGCGCATAAACCAGATCCCATTGTTTTAGAACAGCAAACGTGGGCGTTTGCACTTAAAGGCGGAGGAGTTAACACCACACAAATTCCTAACAGTGTGCAAATGATTTACAATCATTTCCCACACTAGTTTCGCTGACGCTGCGTCCAGGCAACAATAGCAGAGACTGCAACGATGCACATTCCATCACGTAGAGACTGCAACCTGTGGGAACGAACGATGCACGCGTAGGCTAAATTATTTGTAAGATAAAGTTTTGTAAGAAATTTTAATTTGTAAGTTCAGTTTATAATAAGCGTTGAAAGAATAAAGAGCTCTAGCTCCGAAAAATATTTTTTTAGTTTTTTTTACACTTGTGAACTTAATTTATATACATATTATTTTTTATAGTAATGTAGGTAGGAAGATACCTAGGTTTTTTTTTTGGTTTTATTATTATAAATTTCAAGATTTTGGACAAGAGCTTGTTTAGTACATATGTAGGTATACCTAGCAGGAAACGAAATTACATAGTTTGGAAATTGTTTACTTATGTACAGTACATATGTACATATATATACATAATTATTTTTTTATGTATAAAGATAAGATAAGCATTTAAATAGTTTGAATACAATTATCAATTAAGAAATTTTTGTATTAGATGGTCTTTTAAATAATTGTATACTTAAGTGGGGCTATGAGGACCTGCCTTGATACATTTTAACTTAAATTATTAATAAAAAAAAATAATTAATAACTTTTTTTTTGTTTGATAATGTAAAAAGTTGGACATAAATAAATGGATACAGAGTATACAAATGTTCCTAGGTTCTTATTAACATAATTCCTTCCTGTAACTATTATGTCTATGTGATATGTACATACAAGAAAATTTGTAGGCACCTACTAGAAAATTTGCGCCTACCGCGGAGACGATATAGACCCTCCGCCGATCCGGTTTTAACTTACGATGCAGGTACTTGTAATATACATATGGCAGGTTATGAAAAAAATGAGCTCGAGATTTTGATCAATTTTGTTAATAGGATGGTAGAGAAGACGAAGAAAAAGAAAGTGTGTCTCGCAATTTCACCTGTCTATCCTTGGTATTCAGGCGTACATGCCACACATTTGGACAAAAAGAAAAATAATATATTTCTCAAAAACGACTATTACAATTTTGTAAAAATAATTCAAATAATTAAATTAGGAAAAATATGCTTTTTTGTATTTTATCTTAAATAGTTATTTTTGTTATTGAATTTTATTTTTTATATTTGTTTTTTTTTTCATTTTGTTCTTCTTTCTCATAGTGAGAACAACATTTTAAGAAAACCTTAGGTTAAAGTGGCTGTCATTAAAGCGTCTGACACACTTAGACCATTGGAGGTCCATTGTGATACCACGATCTAATAGGGAACAAAAAAGGTTTCCTATTAGTTAAAACCATTTGGAGCTTCTGATGAAGCGAAGGAGACTTTTAATGTCTTTGTCTATGAGATCGCTTGGTTCATTATAGAAATGTTCTCCTAGATGAAGTTTGCGTCTGTAAGAGAGAGCAGGGCATGTACAAAGAAGGTGTGGGATTGTCTCCTCTTCCTCTTCGTCCAAGCAACTCCTGCAGAAATCGTTTGATAGCACACCAAGACGTGCGGCGTGTCTACCTATGAGACAGTGTCCAGTTATGACACCTATGACGGAGTTGATCTGAGATCTACTGAGGGACAATAGACATTTTGACCGTTTCAGATCCAGTTTAGGCCAGATCCGCTTGGTCGCCATACAAGCGGTAGTATTAAGCCATCTTGTATTCGATTGTTCCAGAGCGATTCGTTTCAGCATAAGTTTACTTGTAGCTATGGGCATACCTATATTTGCCTTTTCGGATAAGATAGGCATTTCCGTTCCAATTCTGGCGAGTTCGTCGGCTTTACAATTCCCCGGAATGTCCCTGTGGCCCGGCACCCAGAATAGGTGAATGTTAAACTGTTTGGCCATCTCCATTAGAGACGAACGACAGTCTTGGGCTGTAATGGAGTTTACAGAGACTGATGCTAGGGATTTCAAAGCAGCCTGACTGTCTGAGAAGATACGGATATCCGTGTTAGATGTCACGTTTTCTTTAAGCCAGGACAATACTTCCTTTATCGCCAGAATTTCCGCTTGATATACGCTACAATGGTTTGGTAGGCGGAAGGAGAGACTAAGATTTAGTCCATTTGAGTACACTCCACCACCCACTCCGTTTTCAGTCTTCGATCCATCTGTAAAAAAGTTTACTGATTTATTATTATCTGCCAAAGTCCCCTCCTCCCAAGCTGACCTTGAGGGAATGGTGACTTCAAAGTTTTTATCGAAGACCAAAGAGGGAGTGATGTAGTCAGAGTGACTTGGTAGAGTTCCGAATAAATTCAGAATGGTGGTGTGGCCAATAGAGTTATTGGTCCATTGAGAGATGGCTTTGAGACGTATGGCTGTGCTCGCGGCTATTTGTTTACTGTAAATATCTAGGGGTGTCAGGTTGAGTAGTATGTCTAGTGCAGCGGAAGGTGTCGAACGGAGAGCTCCGCTGATGCACATACACGCTGAACGTTGAACTCTGCTTAGTTTATAGCGATTAGTCGCTTTATCTAAGGCCGTCCACCATACGGTCACCCCGTAAGTAAGTATCGGTCTGATGACCGCAGTGTATAGCCAGTGAGTAATTTGTGGAGACAGGCCCCACTTGTTCCCTACGGCTTTTTTGCAAGAAAAGAGAGCTACCGTGGCTTTCTTTACTCTTTCCTGTATATTAGGTTTCCAACTTAACTTTTTGTCTAAAATAAGACCCAGGTATTTAGCTTGATCTGAGAAAGTGAGTGGAACACCTTTAATCGATGGAGGGTCTAGTTGAGGAATTTTGTATTTCCTTGTGAAGAGGACTAGTTCAGTCTTGTGGGGGTTAACACCTAAGCCACATCGATCTGTCCATTTTAGTAGCTTGTTGAGAGCGGTTTGTATAAGTTCTGTTAAAACTTGAGGGTGCTTTCCTGATACGGCAATGGCAATATCGTCAGCGTATGCAATCACTTTGAATCCCTCTTCTTCTAGGTCTATTAGCAGATCATTAACTACCATGTTCCATAGAAGTGGGGATAGGACTCCACCTTGTGGAGTTCCTCTACTGACTGACCTTCTTGTAGTAAAGCTACCTAGTTCCGCATTTATAATTCTGCTTTTCAGCATGAAATTTATGAGGTTACCAAGTGAGCTATCCACATTGAGATTCTGCAGTGTCTTCGCTATTGCGGCGCTATCGACATTGTTGAAGGCGCCTTCTATATCTAGGAATGCAACTAGAGTGTATTCTTTGTGATCTAGGGAGTATTCGATTGCGCGTACCAAGGTGTGTAGCGCAGTTTCTACTGATTTTCCCTTGCAGTAAGCGTGTTGTGCTGTAGAAAAAAGGTTTGGTTTTATAGCACTACGCAGATGAATGTCAATCAATCGTTCCAGTGTCTTGAGAAGAAATGACGATAGACTGATAGGTCTTAGGTCCTTGGGCGTAACGTGGGAGCATTTACCAGCTTTGGGTATAAAGACTACTTTTACTTCTCTCCATAAACGGGGAATATGAACCAGGTTTAGACAACTGTTCATTATTATCTCTAAAGTGGGTAAGATAATGTCTAAAGCAACTTGCAGTTCGGCTGGTATTATGCCGTCTGGTCCTGCCGATTTGTATGGATCGAAGCTGTTAATTGCCCATTTTAGTTTGTCCCTTGTTATTAACCCTCGGATCTTTATACCTTTGTTATTTGACTCTAATGAGTTAATGTTGCAAATGTTTTGCGAGCTACCTGGGAAGTGAGTGTCAAGTAGCAAATTGAGTGATTCTTCACATGAATTTGTCCAGGAGCCATTTGACATTTTCAAAGAGCTTGGCATGACTGGATTTGTTGAGAGGATTTTCCTCAATCTGGATGCTTCAGAAGTATCTTCTATTTTATTACAGAAGTTCCGCCATGAAGATCTTTTGCTTGTCCTCAATTGTTTCTTATAAATCTTTAAGGATTCTTTATATAAGTCCCAATCTGAGGATTCTTTTGTGTATTTAGCTCGATTGAAGAGTTTTCTGCAACTTTTCCTGAGCGGTTCTAATCCTGAATTCCACCAATAAGGTTTCTTTTTTCCTCTAACTTGAAGAAGAGGACAAGAAATATTCATTGCATTGTTCAGGATTAGTGTCAGATCCTTGACTTTGTTATCTAGATCTGAGGTGTTGGAGGGGATATCTAGAGATTCGGCTGTAAGCGATCTTTCCAGTATATCTCTATACGTTTGCCAGTTTGTTTTCCTATAATTACGAAAAACTGGCCGTGTGGTGGGTACATCAGTTAAACTGAATTGAATGTATCTATGGTCTGAGAATGAGTGTTCCTCTGATACTTTCCAATTCGTTATCATTTGATATATAGTGTCAGAGACAAGAGTGATGTCTAGCACTTCTTGTCGGTTTCTGGTAACAAAGGTAGGTTCATTACCGATGTTACTGACTACAAGGTTAGTATAAGAAAACCTTATTTTAATTAAAAAAAAAGTACACATTTTTATTTTTGATAACTCAATATTCAAATTATGTGACTACGTAGCTAACTAACTATGATTGGGTAAATATAACTATAAAATGAGTTGAAAATTCCTCTCTAACGTAGTGTTAGCACTTCGGATTCAAAGTTAGTTGATAATAGTTGTGTTCAACCAGCTGCACTGGACTACGCTGGGCAGACAAGTGTAGATTTTTGGTGTTCATTGAAAAAATTTCTCCACTGACTTACACTGATTAGCGTTCATTGATCTAAACTAGTGTACATTAGTTCAGAATATCTTGCACTACCTTTTGAGCTAGTGCAGGTTGGTGAAAACTGTCAAAATCAGCTGATGTCATTATTTGATTATATTTGGCAAAGGAATTAATTTGAATTTTGTCCGCGCGTTGTGTTTTCGAATTTAAATTTAGAAAAAATGCATGTTCTTAAGATCTGACGTATGACGTTTTTGCTTAAGTTTGCTCTGACAGTTTTCATGAACTTGCACTGCACTACACTACTCTACACTGGCCGCTTTCTGGTTGAACACAACTAAAGCTAAGTGTACACGATTGGTAGATCTTACAATATTGTTAGACCTGATAATGTCTGACAATTATCTACCAATGAGCTGACAATTAAGTTGTGTGTATACACGGTTGGTACAAGTTGGCTGACAATTTATTTTCGGATAGCCGGCTTAATACCAACCAATTAATTGTAAGAGATTGGTAGAATTTCTACCAACCGTGTACACACACAATTAATTGTCAGTTATTGTTGGTTATGGAAACTGCTTCAATTGAACCTTGGCTGCAAATTGTCTGACAATGAAAAAATTGTATGATGCTAAAAAAACGAACTTCTTACAATTTCTTCATTGTCAGAAACGTCAGCCAACGATAAAAATTGGCAGGCCTGACAATAAATTGTGTGTGTACACGATTATCAAATACCTTACAATTTACCGTCAGATACATTTTCTGACAATTAATTGGAAGATTACACGATTCTGAGCTAACGTACAGATTTCAGATTTCTTACAATTAATTGTCAGACAATGATCTAACAACTAATTGTCAGACAAATTTTCTGACAATCAATTGTAAGACTTCACGGTTGTAAGACATTGTAAGCATGTTTTTCACTGACAGATCTGACAATATTGTAAGATCTACCAATCGTGTACACTTAGCTTCATGATTTTGACATTTCACAATCACGGTTTCAAGTTTGTGCATTGCATATGACATTAATTTGTATTATCCAACCAAACTGGGAAATAAATCTTTGTTATGTTTAAATATTGCGAACGAATGTTTGAAATTACGTTTCAGAGGGCCATAAAAGTAGAGGTTTTTCATTAGAGGTGTCATATTCTTTAAGTTTTATTAGTAATTATTTCTGTTATGTTAAATGTGTTGAATGAAATTTCTTTTTTATCCCAACAATAACCATCATTCCAATTAGATTTAAATAGCTCTAGTTGTAAGTTCTCTTCTTGAACTATAGAGCTATGATCTATGATCAACGTTTTCTTTATTGATGCTACTTTGTGTGATGTGTAATCTCACAGAACGTGGGGATATTTTTCATTTTATTGGAAGGTGTCCCGTTCCCGTTCTAAGGAAAACTAGAAGACATAAAACTGGAGTACTGACTTCTTAACATAAAACGAAACCATGGATCTTCTTAACGAAATAGATGTGTCGAAAATGTTAAAATTCTGCAAAATAGCACTTAGTTATCGAAATAGAATAAAAGATGAATATTTTTAGTTAGTAACTGTAACTTAATTAGTTTATCTATCGCAAAGACTTTTGGTATTGGCTCGAACGCTTAAAAAAAATCAAGAGCTGACGATAAGAGCGATTTTATTTTAATTTACGAGTAGCCCGAATGTCCTTTGGAAGAAGTCTGTTTTTATAATATTTGATATTATGCACTTACTTGTTTTTATTTGAAAGCAATTAAGCTTCTCTTAAATCGGAATCTACAAAATTGAAAAACTCCTACATTTTAGATGTTTGGTGTCACGTCGATCGCACTGACACCGAGATCTTTTACACCAGAATACAATAAAGATATTGGTTAAACGATATATATTTAACATTTTTTTTAAATGTTTTAAATGCACAGAAAACATTGAATCAAGTTTTTTAACGTTTCCTGAATTCCCGGAAATATGTTTTACAAAAAAGTTAATATATCTACTAATGACCACATAAAAATGCGAAAACTACGGAAACGTTTTTAGTTTTCCATTATTTTTCCACTATTTTTCAAATGAGTTCAACGGTGAATATTTTCATAAAATAATAATAATATAATATCAGCATAGGGAATATAACTTATGATAATTTGCCAGAATGGGAAAATTCCGATGATTCTCTAAAAGACCCTGATTTTATACTAAATAATACTGTTGCTTCTCATGTTTCGCACCCAAAAAGTGAAAAGAACAAAATTTAGATATTCCGTTCAAAAACTACGATTCACAATCATCAGCCATTAAGGAACATTGAAAAGTCATATAAGACACTTTCTGGAAAAGTGAAGCTAGCAAGATCTCCAAAACCCTTTGGATTGTGTTGAAGCAACTGCCAAGACAAAATTTCTTTCGAGCAAATAAAACAACTATTTATCCAGTTTTGGTTTTGGGAACCTATGACCAGAAAATTGTATACATAGGAAATCTTCTGACTATAGGAAATACCAAATGAAATACTCTGTCTTACGCAATGCAAAGAAAGCGACGCGGTGAAACCTGAATGAAGTACGCTTTGGAATATGATGGCATGCATATACAAATTTGAAGACCACATTTTACAATATGTTTTTATCTCAAACGGAAAGTTTCATTAAAAACGCAATAGCCGTAAAAGTTTCATATCGAACCGAACCACTTAAGATTTGTTTCGGTACATCAAAAAAAATATATTCATGCAGTTTAAATCACTCCATGTATAGAAATGAAGTTTGTAATCCTGTCAGCCTTACCAAATATTCAAAAATATTCGGAACACTGAATTTAAAATTAAAAGTTTCCAAACTAGACACATGCGCAACTTGCTATGGATTTTAATCTAAGATAAAAGTAGCCCAGCAGGCCCAGATAAGAAAAAGATCTTTTGGGTTTATTACAATACTTAAATCCAGATTTCAGTTATTTTTATAAAAATCTCAAAACTAGTTCCAACGAAATCAACATTTAATCAGATTGAAGAAGTGACGATGAAGATAAAAAACACTTTTTTATTTTGGTTTTCAATTTTTGATTTGTTTTTATTAATTTACAATGCATGATAAAAAGTTTGTTGTTTTTTTTTTTTTTTGTATTTTCATTCATTCTATCTGAACGTTCAAAGTTGGTTCTCATTCTCTGCTAAAAACAATATATTTTTCTTTATTAAGTTGGGAATAAGAACTAAAGTTGACACAAGAACTGGATAATTTAGCAGAATAGACAAGGAAAATCAGCTAACGTAGTCTGACCAGAACAAAACATTTCTTTAAAATGGAAAAACAACTAAACTGCAGATAATATAATTTAATTTTTAATTAAGAAAGAGTAAAATTATCTTTATTTAAATTTTTGTTGCAACCTGAACGGAGTTTCCAATCGCCCAATATAGTCATTTGTAATTTCACGCGTTTGTTAAAAACTTTAAACTGCTCTCCTAAAAAATTAGTAAAAAAGACTTTAGCGGCTTTTCCTTGTGACCACAGATCTATACATGTACAAAGCTAAAAAAAGAAGTAAAGAAAATTAAAAACTAATACCTTACCTTCCTGCTAATGTCGTTCTTCTTTCTTGAGACGAGGAAATAATTTTCACTTTCGATTCTTTCTACATAATATCTGCAAAAAAATAAACAAAACAGAAACATAAATATATACCTACGAGTACTTCCTGGAGAATACAAAGTCACACGAATGCATTTTGATTTGAAAGGGGGAATAATTTTGCATAGATTTTGATTGTTTGAAAGAAAATAGCTAAACATTGGCTTTTTTTTATAATAAAACTAGAAATTTTACCTTTATTTTAAGTGCTTGTTCTTAAAAATCTAATCAATAATTCTCAAGTTATAAGCAAATCAACATAACCTATACTTACATAACATACAAAATCCATTTCCATTTTTCTATACCTACCCAAAGCAGTTGAAAACGAAAAGTGCAATACACTCACAAGAAAACAAAATAAAAAAAAAAACCAAAAACACCAGCCAAGGAGTCGCCGCGACATACACCAGCTACCAGGAAAAGGCAAATATAAAAACAAAAACAACATCCATCCACACAGAAATTCTACGAATGACAAAATATAATAAGAAAAAGTAGAGCAGAAACAATATAACCCCGGTGGGAATGGGATGCGCTGTGTCTGGTACGATTTGTTTGTGCTATAAATTTTGATGAGAACAAGAGAACGCTTGTTGCTTAGTCGGGTTAGCGAATGGAAAGATACATTTTTTGCTCTTTTACATTGTGGTCATTGTAGTTCTCTTGTCGTTCTTGATTTTTGTATCTTTGTCTGCTGATAAAATATCTTAGGACATTTTTTTGTATGGAGATGAGACATCTGTATATGATTATTTGTGCTAATACCCTACTATTTTATAAAAAAAATTAGATCAGCTTCACCATTACAGCAATGCCTCTGATTTTTAAAGAATTAAAATATAAATTTAAAAAATTTGTATTTTATTTATTTTAATTTAAACTTTATTCACAACATATATTTCTTTTTATTTTTATTTATTAAGCGACGCGTTTCGGATTTGCATCCATCATCGGGCTTTTTTCGTTGACTTTGATGTTTTCTGTTAATTATTTTATTTTGTGGATTTTGTTGATGTTGATAACTCTATTGTGAATTTGTCTTTTGTTTGTCTCTTTTTTTATTGTTGTTGTCTTTTTTGGTGTTTTATCGCTGTGTTGTATAGTGTATTATTTTTTATTGTTAATTTGTCGTTGAGTACTTTGTCCTGTGCTGTCTTATATGCCTTGTAGATCTCAAATTCCTCCAGTGCGTCTAATTTTGTCCCTTTCTGGCAAATATGTAAAGGTGTAAGGTTCGTTTCAAAGTCAGTGTAGTTATGGTTGTTGTCGATTATGTGTTGTGCGTATGTAGATTTTGTATTTTGTTTTGGTTTATGTTCTAAGTACCTGTCATAAAATGTTCTGCCTGTCTGTCCGATGTAGAAGCTATCGCAGTCGTCGCAATGAATTTTGTAGACGCCTGAACACGTCTTGATATCTTTTGTGCTTTTCTTTTGTAATATTTTTTGTGTGTTATTATTAGTTTTAAATGATATTTTTGTGTCAAGTTTCTTAAATTCGTTTTGTAATAATTGTGGGACTAAGTTCGTGTAATCTATTGATATATATTTGTAGTTTGTTGTTATTTTTTCTGTAGATTTGTTGTTGTTTTTCCTTTTCCTTTTCTTTTTGTGAATTAGTTTGTCGATGATTTCTGTTTGGTATCCATTTGTCGTTGCTATGAATTTTATTGTGTTAAGTTCATCGTTGTAGTTTTCTTTGGTCATCGGTACATTTAGTAGTCAGTCGATAAATGCATTGTATGCTGCCAAAACAACATGGAGACTGAACCACAAAGAAATATATCAGCTGAACAAGCACAAATAGTCTTTAAATATAAAAACGCTAAAATTAAGTTGACAAAAACCAACCTTAACATAAAATTCTCTGCTCTCTAGTCTAGTCTAGTCTCTGCTCTCGTCACGTACAGATCTCTCTGCAGACTTTTTTCTATACTTTTCTATTTTATTCATTATGGACATTCAATGTTCTTATTGCAATTTTCTAACTTCTAAAAGTGATATAGTTTACTGCGGTATTTGCCTATCCGGATTTCATTTTAAATGTACAAAAATGAGTGATTCTGATCGGGTTTCGCTTGAATCTAATGAAAACATTTTCTGGAAGTGCGGTGCATGCATTAACGTTTCTTTCCTTGGTTGCATGCCAATTATCAAAGACTTATATCGCTTCTTCACTGAGCATAAATCAGATTTCGATAATCTCGCTAAACCAATACGTATAACACGCTCTCAATCACAAGTTAAACCATTGTCTACGGATCATAACAAAAACAATAAGCAATTGAATCTTTTGAAAGAGAAAAACATTTCTTCCTCTCCTCGCTTGCTTTATTCGCATTCGCCACTACCTAGATTTGACTTTCTTAACAAGTTTTTGTATAGACATTATTTGCTTAACACCGAAGCCAATATAAAAAATAATTCGAAATCCTTTTGGGTATTTATGAACTCTAAAAGAAAGGGTTCATCTTTTCCACAATGTATGGAGTATGACAGCAATAAGTCTAGCGACATTAAATCCTCTTGTGATCTCTTTGCGCACTATTTTAAAACTTCATATAATAGTGATACAATTAAAAATATTGATGATTTATACCCGGATACTATTCCTCAAATTGATTTCTCGTTAACTAAATTAACAGAGCAAGAAATTCTCATAAGTTTAAATGACCTTGATACTACTAAAAAGGCTGGTTTTGACTCAATCCCACCTATCCTGTTATCAAAATGTTCTGCTTCTCTTTGTTGTGTTTTGACAAATATATTTAACAAATCTCTGTCAACAGGAATTTTTTTAGACGAATGGAAGATATCTTTTATAGATCCAATTTATAAAAACGGACTTAAGCACTTAGTGAGCAATTATAGGCCCATTTCAAAGCTTTCAGCTATTCCCAAGCTCTTCGAAAAGGTAGTAACTGATCGTCTTTATTATTCGGCTAAGGAATTTTTGTCCCCTTACCAACATGGGTTTGTAAAGGGTAAATCAACTTGTTCAAACCTAAGCCTTTTCACTAACTTTTGTATGAATTCATTAGAGAATGGGAAACAAGTTGATGTCTTATACACCGACTTTGTCAAGGCGTTTGATCGCGTACACCATGGTCTCCTCTTGCAAAAGCTAAAAAGATTAGGTATGAACATAGCTTTTATAAATTGGTTAAATTCCTATTTATCAAATAGAAAGCAAGTCGTCAAAATATATGATTGCTCCTCAATATTTATAGACGTCATATCAGGTCTTCCGCAAGGAAGTCATTTGGGGCCACTCCTTTTCATTTTATTTACAAATGATCTGCCCTCAGTATTAAAGTACTGTAAGTGTTTAATGTACGCCGACGATGTGAAACTTTTTCTGGCTACATCTTCACCATTGGAATGTTCACTTCTGCAGATAGATATCAATAATTTTCTTGATTGGTGCAATTACAATCACCTTAAACTCAACCTTTCTAAGTGCAAAATATTTAGTGCATCGAGATCATCATCTCTTATAATCAATGATTATAATTTCTGTAATGTAAACCTGCAAAGAGTCAATACCATCAAGGACCTTGGTGTGCATTTTGATCAAAAACTTGATTTTCGATCGCATGTGGACTATGTTGTCTCCAAAGGTAATTCTATGCTAGGTTTCTTAATACGCAACTCGATCGACTTTAAAGATTCGTATACATTAAAGACCTTATTTATGGCTTTAGTTTTACCTATTCTAGAATACTGCTGTGTTGTGTGGTCCCCTTTCTATGACAATAATATATTAAGAATAGAAAGAATTCAAAAAAGATTCACCAGGTATGCGTTGAGAAAGCTCAACTGGAATGGACCATTACCCGAATATAAAGCAAGATGTTCTCTTATCGATTTGAAAACGCTTGAATGTCGAAGGCAAGTACAATGCATCTTATTTGTTAAAGATATTTTGGATAATCGCGTATCTTGTTCTGAATTGCTGTCTTTAATGCCTTTCTATGCCCCAACCCGTATCTTACGAAATAGAAATGAGCTCTTTTATATTCCTCCTCATAGAACTAACTATGGAATGAATGAACCAATTACGCGTTCTCTTATACTTGTAAACACGGTATGTGATGAAATTGACCTTTATATGAAAAGGGACTTATTAAAAAAGAAATGCTTGCAATTATGTATGTAAATAATTAACTTATAATTGCTTAATAAAACTACACCTTTAAAATTATAATAAAGTTTCATGTGATAATATGTAATTATGTATTTTTTAAGAACACAAGTGCCTGTACTTGTATATACCTTAGATTTAGTTAGCTAATTTTTGTAATCAGCAGATCTTTGATCAATTGATGAAATAAATAAATAAATAAATAAATAAATAAAATTCAACAAACAGTGCCTTAAAGAAAAAATAGTACCTAAATACGCATTAATTAAAACAAAAACGAATTCAACAGCCGCCATTAAAACACAAAAATTAGCACAAATAATACGCATAAAAGAAGAAATCAAATATTTATACAGTAAAAAGACACAAATAAACAACACATTGTACCAACTACACCTACAAATATACAATAATATACATTTTATCGCAGCTGAACTTTACATACAATCAATAAACCAACAAAGAAAATAGCAATAGAAATAATTAATAAACACAAAACTAAAATACAAAAACTTACAAAAAAAGGAACACAAAACTACCATAGAAAATAAACACAAATTCTACCCCAGACTAATTAACAATACTAATATACAACTAACAAAATCAGAAACAGCAACCTTAAATAAAGGACTAAAGTACAACATACCTAAAATCAGTAAAAACAACATAACACAAGAAGTAGTAAACGCTGAAGCAGCTATAAAAACAATACCATCACAAGAAATACAAAATGAAACCAGAGCAATAGTCAACAGAAAACTAAAAAACATTCTTAAAAGCAACAAAATACAAAACAAAATCCAAAACAAATACAAAGAAGACATAAACAACCTAAAGAACATAAAACAAAAATTAAATGACAATAAAGCAATAATAACAAAAGCAGACAAAGGAAACACCGTAGTCATAATTGACGAACAAGAATACATCAACAAAACAATAACATTCTTTAACGACAATAACATAACTAAACTAAAAAACGACCCAACTAAAACATAAGTCAAAGAGATTAACAAAGCCATAAATAACTGCAAACACATTTTCTCAAAATATAATAAATTTAAACTAAAACAACCAAACGCACAAGCACCACAATTCACAGGACTCCCAAAAATCCACAAAACCGGAACACCAATACGACCACTGATAAATTACAAAACCGCACCATGCTACAAAGTAGCCAAAGAACTACAAAAAATCATTAAAATTAACATCAAACTAAAAAACAATAACAGCATAAAAAACTACACACAATTTATACAAAAAACTAAAACAATTAACATACTCCCACAATATAAACTGATATCATTTGACGTAACTAATATGTACACAAACATTCCAACAAATGAAACAATTAAAATATTAAAGGAAAATCTAACAAACACGGCAAAAATTAACAAACAACAAATAGACGAAATCATAACACTTATACAAATAACACTCACACAAAACTACTTCACATTTAATAACGAATACTATACACAAGAAGAAGGGCTTGCGATGGGATCCCCACTAAGCGGACTGATGACAGACATTTATCTAAACTACTACGAAAACAAATACATACTATCAAATCTCAACGCACAACAACAAAAAATAATATCATACTCAAGATATGTCGACGACACATTCATCATATTTGACGGGACGATCAGACAGATCAACTTATTAAATAACTATATAAACAACATAAATGACAATATCAAATTCACAGCAGAAATAGAAGACAACAACACAATCAACTTTCTGGACTTAAGCATCAGCAGAGACAACAACAAACTCACGTACAAAATATACAGAAAACCAACAACAACTGACATAACAATACATAATGACTCCCACCACCTACATGCACAAAAAATGGCAGCATACAATGCATTTATCGACCGACTACTAAATGTACCGATGACCAAAGAAAACTACAACGATGAACTTAACACAATAAAATTCGACGACAAATGGATACCAAACAGAAATCATCGACAAACTAATTCACAAAAAGAAAAGGAAAAGGAAAAACAACAACAAATCTACAGAAAAAATAACAACAAACTACAAATATATATCAATAGATTACACGAACTTAGTCCCACAATTATTACAAAACGAATTTAAGAAACTTGACACAAAAATATCATTTAAAACAAATAATAACACACAAAAAATATTACAAAAGAAAAGCACAAAAGATATCAAGACGTGTTCAGGCGTCTACAAAATTCATTGCGACGACTGCGATAGCTTCTACATCGGACAGACAGGCAGAACATTTTATGACAGGTACTTAGAACATAAACCAAAACAAAATACAAAATCTACATACGCACAACACATAATCGACAACAACCATAACTACACTGACTTTGAAACGAACCTTACACCTTTACATATTTGCCAGAAAGGGACAAAATTAGACGCACTGGAGGAATTTGAGATCTACAAGGCATATAAGACAGCACAGGACAAAGTACTCAACGACAAATTAACAATAAAAAATAATACACTATACAACACAGCGATAAAACACCAAAAAAGACAACAACAATAAAAAAGAGACAAACAAAAGACAAATTCACAATAGAGTTATCAACATCAACAAAATCCACAAAATAAAATAATTAACAGAAAACATCAAAGTCAACGAAAAAAGCCCGATGATGGATGCAAATCCGAAACGCGTCGCTTAATAAATAAAAATAAAAAGAAATATATGTTGTGAATAAAGTTTAAATTAAAATAAATAAAATACAATTTTTTTAAATTTATATTTTAATTCTTTAAAAATCAAAGTTATAAAAACAACATGGAGACTGAACCACAAAGAAAGCAATGCCTCTGTCACCGAAACGCCTTATAAAAGGTTTTTGCTTGCGGCCCGATCTTAAATTCTATACACTATACTTCATCCAACAAATATATGCAGTACACGTCTTATGGGAGAGCGTTTTCAAAATCAGTAGCGTGATATATTTTTGCACCATACTAAATTGAAAGAACTCCTCCATAAAAAAGTACTTGTGCGCCCATAAATTTTCGATTGCATCTGACGCAGACCCGACGTCCTATTGACTGCACATCTGAGTGTGCACTGAATTGCTGTGACCTATGGCTGTTGGTGCTATTCAATTTAAACCCCCATTAAATATTTATGTGCGTTCAGAGTTACCCTTGTTCATTTGGTAACTTGTTCAGTTTTTTTTTTAGAGCTTTAAAAAAAGGGTCCATTTAAAATCAACACTACGATAACCATGTGAGAGCTTTAATGAAGGACAGATTTATGCATTTCACTGTAGCCAGAATGCGAGGCAAACGTCCTATCTTGCCCACACTGCATATTTTTGTTGGACAGAGTATAGATTATTATCCACATTCCACACCGGACGAGAATAAAAGACAATTTTGTCATTTTCCCAACGTCGACTTATTAAATCTACGGCTAGGAGTCAGTGTGAATTACAAGAAATAAACGACAAAATTATACGTGTATCGAAGTGTGTATTGATCACATGACTCCAGGTACACACTGGATACGTGTAATATGATTATATGTAATTAAGGCGGTATGTCGGTGTCGTAGCGTGTTGCTCGGTAATATGATTAGGGGTCGTTGGTGTCGTAGCGTTTAGCTCGGTAATGTGATTAAATTGTTCAGGAATTGTAACGCTTCGTTACAACCCTTTGAGTGTGCGCCGATTATAAAAAAAATGACTATTTAAAAAAAAAAAAAACGATAAAATCTATAAACTAAAAGTCTGACTGTTACGGGTTAAATCGTAAAATTTTGTTTGAGTGTAGGGTTATTGTTCTACGATTGAAAAAAATCATATAATTATCTATAACTGAAGGTGTTTTTCCTCAAACCTGAAAAAATTCAGATGTTATCTCAGTGGAAAAAGTCAAGAATGCAAAGAACGCAGAGCAATGGAAACCCATCAACATGCTACCCACATATGAAAATATATTGGAGTTAATAGTTTGTAACTTGTTTTTTTTTTTGAAGATGAAAAGCGTGTATAACAATCTGGGTTAAGACATATATTCAATCTTGTTAGACTTTAATTGAGATGGGTCATAAACGAATGGAAAAAACAAATACATGGGACATCGTCTTAGCAGTTTTCTTGAAGCTTCAACGAGCATTTGAAACAATATACACAACAATTTTATTAAAAAAAAAAACATATAAACATGTAATTCATAGTAAGAAACTGGAATGGTTCAAAGGCTATCTGTCACAAAAGACTCAAAGAGTCAAAATTAATGAAACCTTTTCGAGCCCTCTGGATATTGATTTTGGTTTGCCACAGGAATCTGTATTGAAAGTTTTACTTTTCTTGGATAATACAAATGATTGTGGTGAAGCCCTTCCAATTTGCATACATCTGTCTCTTTGCGGATGACACTCTCATTTACCTCAGTTACAAGGATGTTCGTTCTCTGGAAACAACATCAAAGTGATATGTATTCAATATGTAGATGGTTGTGCAAAAATAAATTTAAAGTTAATACATCGAAGACGAAAACTATGTGTGCCAATGGTAATGACACTTTTAATTACCATTTTATATGAGAGTCTAAGCACAAAATCATATGTTATAAGGATTTCAACTATTCAAACGTCGACAGTCGTTTAAATAGTTAATGGTCGCGTTCGGGTACGTATCCAAAGGTATCCGGATTTGTTGCTGTTGTTGTAATCCCATAGGAAAAAACAACTGATTAACGAAACAGCTGATGTCAAGCAGAAATCTAAAGCTATCCAAAATTTTTTGGTATACTTAACTATCCAAGGGGAGTTTTGAAGAACAGCTGACATTTCAGCTGATCTATTTTCTTTTGTGTCGAGTACAGGGTTGGCCGAACTGTAACTTTTTAACATTTGTTACGTCTAGTACTAATTTACTAAATGAGAATAGTAAAGTTTGTTGCATTAAAGATCTCATTCGGATCCTACTGCAAAGCTTTTATTCTTTGAACTTCAGATTGTTTCTTGATATAGGAGGTATTAAACTCAAATTCTTTTAGGGTTTTCATAGAAATATGAAATGATCTTAACTCTTAAACATGACTTGTTATGGGATTATATGGACATATTATTTAGAGCTGAGTTTTCAGAAAAGGATTCCTTTAAGACTATAAGCTTATATAATCTTATTGCAAGAAGAGAAAATAGTTTAGCTATAAGATTTAAGTAATTTTAAGCTGCAAAAGTGTTTACCTCTTAAAATAAAAATGTTATGAAACCCAGTTCAGCTTCATAACAAGATATTAATACTAAGGTATAACAATGGGATATAAGAGAGTTGTATGGGAGTTTTTTTTTGTCAGATTTCAAGAGTTTAGCTCTGGAGAGTATGTTAGTTGGACTTATTCATTTTTAATAAGCGAAGTGAAAATGGCTGGTCAAAAAGCTACATAATTTGGGCTGAAGGTGGATTTCCCCCAATTAAAATGGAAAATGATCGTACTGGAGCTCTCTTCGACAAGTGTGCTGCGCTCCTTAAAAATAAACAGTTTCACAGAATTCCGAATAAGGTCCGATCATAAATGTGCAAAATTGTTTGGTTTCCATTATTCTATTTTTTTTTATGAATTAACTACGTATATGTAGCAGACGTAACAAATTGTAGTAAATTAGGCATGTAGTTGAATCGGCCAACCCTGGATGATTCACGCCTTTGACTTTGACAGTAAATGTTACCTATCCGGTTTTGGTCGTTCGCCAACGTATCGGATACTAAAGTATCTTAGATACCCTATCGGTCTACGAAGTGAACGCGGCCAATGTTAAAATTTTGTTAAATTTAAATCTATTCAAAACTAACATCAACTCCTTATTAAAAGACAATATTTTGTAACGATTGTGCAAATAGAATTAAGAGTTTTTTAAAAAACTAATAAAAACATTAAAAAAAGTTTTTTTTCGGCCACGAAAAAAGTCTGTTAAAATCGGTTCAGTATATTACAGTACATACATTAATTTTTTTGTCATAAGTTATAATTTCAAGAACTGCCAGCATAAATTAAAGCCAAATCGGATCGTTACAGTGTCTGCCGTAATTCTCGCGCCCATTGGAATGCTAATCAATTTACCCTTATATTCAATTTCCGGCGTACTATCAAGTACGGATACACGAATGTGGAATGCCTTTCCTGTCTCCGTTTTTCCCCTCCATTTTTAATATTCAGGGCTTCAAAACTAAAGTCCATCGATACCTTCTAATAAATATTACCCCATTTCCTTGAAGCTCTCACTGTGTTAACCATCGTGAGGGTATTTGAACCCCTTTTGCACATGCTCATTATAAAAAAAACAACAAAATGGATTTGTTTTTAATTCATCTGCGCTCAAATTGTTTCATGGATTCCAGATTTTTTCCGGAATTAAATCTACGAATGCATTAAGATATTGTAATTTTCTTACATAACTTCTATTAGTGTCCCCTAATTTTTGATAATAATGCAATCTTGCGCTTCATATGGATGCGAGATCTTGTTATTATATTAACTTGGGTTGTAAAATATAGACTCATTTTGTATATTAATTTTTTTTAGCTACTTCGAGGCGAATTCGTAATAATCAACATGACACACAAATCAAAAGGCGCCAAACACAATACAACACTAGGTCGAACTCAATTGCGAGACGTGAAATACAGTATCAAGATGTTCAAGGTGCCACATTACCCGATTTATCACAAGACTTAACCGATGAAGAACGAATATGGGAAGAAATTCAAGAAATAAAATCCATGCCAGTTTCGATGACTCAAAAAAAGGATTTAAAATCTAAACTTCAAGTAAAAAAATGACCCTATCAAATAAATCATCTTCATAATTATATTTAACTATATTTTATAATATCTTTTCCAGAACACTACAAAACTGCGACTGCAGGGATTCGATCAATTTAAGTGGCAGCGACGTAAAGCTTGGCAACAGCTTCACACAAAATGGACTGAAGTTCTAACAAAAATGGAACCATGGCGTAGTTCGCTTAAAAAAATAGAAGGCAGTTTTGGAACCGGTGTTGTGGCATATTTCTTGCTTCTCAGATGGCTTATGTTTCTAAATTTAGTTATATTTCTTTTAATATTTGTTTTTATTATTATACCACATGTATTACTAGATCATCCAACTGAAGAATTTTGTGATCCGATCGCTACAAATGACTCAACACAGTGTTGTAGAGAATTTTACTTGAATACTACATCGAGTGAGTTTTATATTTTGGATTTAATCCAAGGCACTGGTTTCATGGAGAATACTCTCTTATTTTATGGAGTCTATTTAAATAAGGTATCTAAACATATTCCCCATAGCCAAAATGAAGAGATTGACGAAATAAGTAATAAGACTACTTTTAATTTAAAATACAATAATAACTACTATGAGCTTAGTAAAGGTAAGGGATTCAACTACGACTTACCTTTGGCTTACATTAGCATTACAGTGTTGTATTTTCTCATTTCATTGGCAGCCATTGTAAAGGGAGCTTCACGCGAATTCAAAGACAGATTAGTTGATGGTGAGGGTCAGTTCTATCAGTATTGTAATCTAGTATTTGGTGGGTGGGATTTTTGTATACATAATGGTAAATCAGCTGACATAAAGCATAAGGCACTGTATAATGAAATTAAGGGCCATCTTTATTCCAAACGAATTGATTACGAACGCAGTAATCGATCACGAGATCACATGTACAAATTAGTCCTAGTTAGATTTCTAGTTAACTGCGCAGTCGCTTTTATTTTGCTTCTTTCAGCTTTATTCATTTATTTTTTATTTAATGTCAGTCTAAAGTATCTTGAACCCAATTTCAAAACCAGTCATCCTCTAGCTATACTCGATCAGACGACTTTTACATTTTCTGGTGAAGAATTATTAAAACAGTCCAACAATCCTAAAGAACAGCTTACAATTTTGTTTTTTGAATTTTTACCATATATTGCTATAGTCTGTCTTAATTTATTAGTCCCAAACTTGTTCAACTATCTTTGTGAATTCGAACAATATTCGCCAATGTTTGTAGTTAAAATTAATCTCTTTCGGACTATATTTTTGCGACTGGCCTCATTAGCCGTTCTTTTGAGTCGCTTTTATCATTTGATTATTCCGAAGACAGTTCCCCAATGTTTTGACGATAAATATAAAACGCCGCAATGTTGGGAGACATATATTGGCCAACAATTCTATAAGCTTCTCATAACCGACTTTGTAACGAGTATTGGAGTAACGTTTTTTGTTAATTTTCCTCGTGCAATAATGGCCCGTCATATTAAAACCAGATTTGTTCGCCTTATTGGCGAACAAGAATTTGAACTTCCCAAACATGTTTTAGATATCGTATATTCCCAAACCATATGTTGGTTAGGTAGTTTCTACTCTCCCTTTTTACCGGCATTAGCAGCAGTTTCGATATTTTTTATGTTCCACATAAAAAAATTCCAGTGTTTAGTTAATTCGAAACCTTCAGCAATATTATATAGGGCTTCCGGATCAAATTCGCTTTTTATGCTCATTTTACTTGTATCGTACGCTGTGGCATTGATTCCTGTTGTATATGCAATAGCTGAGGTTATCCCCTCGAGATCGTGTGGACCTTTTAGGGGACTACACTCAGTGTGGGATGCCGCAACCACAGCATTCAACCAAATGCCGTCGATTATTAAAAGCTGCATTTTCTTTTTAGGTACAGCTGGCTTTGCCATTCCATGTTTCATAGGATTGGTGTTATTTCTGTACTACTATCATGCTGTGTCAAACGCAAACAAACATATGGTTGAGGTATTAAGAAACCAACTTATTTTAGAAGGTCATGATAAGCAGTTTCTTTTAAATCGGCTGAGTTCTTTTGTTAAACTTCAACAAGACTACCAGAAAAAAATGCGACAGTTTGTTGAACGTGATCGACGACAACTTCAGCCACATCATTATATACTTCAATGTGAACATGGAAATTATGAGGAATGTAATTCAATTGAAAGTGAAAATTAATTAAATAAACTGATTTTGTAATGTAATAATATTATTATTTATTAAGAATATTGGAGTGAAAAAAGTTTGTTATTAAAAAATATTTCACAATAATTGGTGCAATGAATGTTTTAATCAGCACTAACGTTAAGCTAGTTTACCCGGATTTGTTTCCATAAGTTGACGATTAATATCACTAAAAAAATTTGAAGATTTCGGGATATCTTAATATTTTAATATTTTTTTTTTTGCGAGATTCATCTTCAAAGCGGCTGAGTTTATAATTGTAAAATATCATTTTGAACTTTGATGAACACGAAATATACACAATATAAACTCCCTTCATAAAAGTAAAGGTACATTAATTCTAACGTTTGAAATTGATGTTTTTTTCTTGGGGTAAGTGTCTAATTTCGTGAGTTTCTTTTGAAATGCGAAAAGAAAATTTTAAGTTATATTTGGAATGTTTTAAATAAATCTTATTTTATTTTTTTTTATTTATTTTATTTATTTAGAATATGTACATACATTTTCAATGTAGAAACAAAATATAAATCGCAGAAGAATGTTGGTATTGATTTGAATGAAATATTCTGAAGAAGATTTTCTGAAAACTAAAGAATGTCTCGAAGACGTTTTTAGAAGTCATTTTCATGAAATAAGTTTCTTTTTTTTAATTAGGCTAAGTATGCTGTTTTTACACAGTTTATGGAAAAAACGAAATTAATATTAGTTGCACGAAAATCATTTATAAAGCGGTCAGGCTATATTAGCAGCAAAAGTATGCAATGGATGGATTTGCAAGCCTTAGAGATATGTAGACGCTAGATAAGTGAAATACTAAAAATCAATTCAATTCAATTCAACTAATTCTTTATTCAAAAATGTATACATTAGGGATTAAATCTAATGGTAAACTAAAGAATAAGTAGTGATACAAATATTTAATTCAAAAATAGTTTATATATCACTTCAAAAATAAAAACAATTGCTTTATAATTTACTAAGTAATATAACGTTAAAAGAAATGTACAAAAGAACTAATTTAATGTGGGGTGAACATTGATTTGACTCGATTTCAATTATTCTTATTTTTTTTCAGATATTTTTTTTTTTTTTATTTTAAGTTAATATTAAGATTTAAGTTTTTATTATTTATTGAAAATTATGCATTAAGCTAGTAGAAAACAATAGAAATGATAACAATAAATGCTAGAGAATTAAGCTATGTAGGACAGCAGAACCCTGATTTCTTCATGATTAAAATTAAGAAGCCAAAGCTTTACTTGTCTTAAGTAAGTTGGTAAGCATCTTAAAAGTTTCAAACTTAAAGGTAGTCTATTAAAAAGCTTACAGGCTACAATAGTGAAGAAGTTTCTGTAATGAATTGTTCGAAATAGAGGGACATTTACTAAAGAAGCTGAGTTGCTACGTAAATTACGAGATTCAAAGATTGGACTTTGCAAATAACCACTTTTATTAAAAAAAATTTTTAAAACCTTAAAATAATACAAATGTTTAACTGGAAGTACCTTTAAATTTCTAAAAAGTTCCATGGTGGGTCTCAGACGATTTGCACTAGTTATTATTCTTATAACTTTTTTTTTGCAAAACAAGAAGACATTGGAGATTAGACATGTAAGAACCTCCCCAACAAGAAATTCCATATTGCAATCTTGAATGAAATAGAGCGAAATAAACCGATTTCATTGTGTTCAAGCTCAGGATTTTTTTTAAATGGTAGATATGGCGGAGAGACACTCTAAAATGTTTTTTCAAATAAAAGATGTGATCTACCCAGGTCATATTTTGGTCTATAAAAACACCCAAATATTTAAATTTACTTACAATTTCAATTTGAAAACAATTAAGGCTACAAACTTTTTCATTATTATAGACTATTCCATCAAAAAATCCGTTGCACGAACAATCAAAATGAATGTACTTTTTGAATTGGGGCGAATGGAAGCAGAACTCTAAATCAGGAGGGTCCTTGGCAGATAAGCTAAAAAACATAAGCTTTGTTTTGGTGCTGATCACTAATTTATTAGTCGAAAACCAAATTCCTAATAATTTTATGTCGTGATTAATATCAGCAACTAAATTGAGCGGGCTTGTTGAATCATATGCGATTCCTAAGTCGTCTGCGAACGCTGTAGGTTTTCCACGAAAATTCAAAGACAAAAGGGAATTGATAAAAATTAGAAAAAATATAGGGCCAAGAACAGATCCTTGGGGAACTCCCTTGTTAAGAACCAGAGAGTTACTTATATGCTCACCAATTTTTACTATTTGACTTCTGTCCTTGAGATAGGAAGAAAACCAACTTAACATAAAACTTCGAAAACCAATGCTATATAACTTATCTAGAAGAATGCTGTGGTCAACCATATCGAAATCTTTAGTAATATTAACGAAAAGACCAGCACAACATTTTCTTTCGTCGAGCCCTTTGTAAATAATTGAACTGAAGGCTAGAAGAGCATCCTCAGTGGAAAGACCTTCTCTAAAACCAAACTGATTTGCGTTGAAAAACTTCGTCTCTTTTAGGAATTTAATTATTCTTTTTTTTACCGCTTTCTCAAATATTTTGGAAATACTTGAAAGCAACGAAATCGGCCTATAGTTATTTCTGTCTCTTTTATTACCTTTTTTGAAAAGAGTCAAGACGTAAGCAACCTTCAACTTGTCTGGGAATGTCCCCTTATAAATACTCAAATTGAAAAGATGTACCAGTACATCAACAAGATTAAAAGCAATATTTTTAAGAGTTAGATTTGAAATTTTATCATAGCCACAAGAATTGGAGTTATCTTATGAATTAATTACTCTTAATATTTCCTGGCCTGAGAAAGGTTCGAAATAAAAACTACCGGTGCAGTTTAAACTGTCAGCTAGCTCACGACGTGCACAATTCTGACAAATAGTGTTTGAAATCGTATTTTCACCAATTGAAATAAAAAAATCATTAAAAATATTCGCTACCAACGATGTGTCGTTAACAATGTGACCATCATGCAGCAATTCGATTGTGTTTGTTTTTTCTTTTATTTTGCGGTTAGTTATGGAATTGATAACTTCCCATTCCCTTCTGGGTTTACCACGAGCAATATTAAATTTGTTTCTAAAGTAGCCATCGCGACAAGACTTTGTTTCCTTTTTTAATTTTTTGCAAATTAGTTTAAAGCGATTTTTTAAATTAAGATTTGATGGATGTTTGTAGCACTTTTCACACGGTTTCAATTTGGAATTAGAATTCCTACTGCTATATATTACAGTGCAACTTTGCATATGCCTTTGCAAAATATTTAAAAAACAAACATAAGCTTCATTAACATCATCTTGCGCATAAACATTAAACCAATTCTCAAAACGTAGTTTATTATTTAGGTCATTATATTTTAACTTACATATTTCAATATTATTAGTACTTGATTGCTTGAACAATTTAATTTGACTAAGAATGAGCCCAGTCATGCAGTGATCAGATATATCTAAATCAAAATTTACACCAAGACAAGAAACCGGCGATAAATCAGAAAATCTTCCAAGTACATGATCTAGACAAGTACCAGAAGATGGTCTTGTAGGCTCATTAATAAAACATAAAAGGCCATGTTCTGCCAACAAAGCAGTATAAGAATCAGATAAAAGTCCAGTTGATAAAATGTCTATATTGAAGTCACCAACTACAATTAAATTTGAACCCTTCACAGTGCTCAGTAAACGAGAAAACTCCTCCAGAAAAACATAAGGGTCTATAGAGTGAAGTCTATATGCGCATAAATAGTTATAGGTTTTCTTGTTTACGACACATGAAATTTTCAAGACATCAGCACTTTTTAGACAAAAATATTCAACTTCATGTTCGAATTCATTGCGTACAAAGACTCCTACACCTCCCGCGCGATAACTTTCATTTGTGTTGGCATAAAAATTATACCCAGCAATTACATACTCATCTTTTTCACATTCAAATATCCAGATTTCTGATAGAAAAATAAGATCTGGAGAGTTTGCAAATGCTTCTAGGTTACATAACAATAAATCAAAATTCTGCCTCATACTTTGGATGTTTTGATGTACAACAAAAAAAGAATTTTCATTTATAGATTCAAATTTACAATCTGATAAATTTCTTAATATTATAGGGGAGTGATCATTGCTGTAATGATCAAAGCTTTTATTTAAATTAAGCATTTACAAAACTGTATATAAATTTACTTTATGACGATTAGTTAATCATCATTCAACGCTCTCAAATCATCAAAAGACCTTACAGCAATGATACTCCCTTTATCTACCTTACGCATAAGAATGCTATAATTTTGAAACCATAAATATTTGAAATTTTTTTCTAATTTAACTTTTTTTGCTTCCAAAAACAATGCCCTAGTATATCTTGTTAAACAATCATTAATATAAATACTGCCCTTACTACTCTTATCAAACATTGAAGACGTTAAATTCTTTTTAGCCGCTCGTTTCGATTTCATCACCATCTCTTTAATCTGTTTTGATGCAAATTGGACACAGATTATATTGCTGTTATTACCCTACCATATTTACAATTACTATTTTTGAGAAAAATAAAAAGAAATCACAAAAAGTTGAAGATTATATTCTGAGCATTTTCTCAGCTACTCTACTAAATTTTACTATTTTCAACTAATTCGAAAAAGGAGCCAATACTAGTATTTAATCCTTAAACAGTTTTGAGAAACCGAAGAAGGAAGGCAAATATTCAAATTAAACTACCTAACGCGCAATCTACTATTCGGTGGACCTTTGTGCAGATTTGGTGGGATAGGGAAGAGCGTTTAGCGTTCCATTCTTTTATGCTGGTCTGTTATTTAAGTTTAGCTGTAATTAAGAATTTTAGGGTGGGCTTAAAGCCGTGCTCAAAATATAATTTAAGAAGTTAATTTCTCTGATATTGTTGCTGTTGTGTTGTTCTCATATCCACTTTAAGTGTATGTGTATGTTTCGATCTCTTGTTGTCTTCAAGTATAAGTCTCCTCATTTTCTGAATAGATGGCGTGTGAGTCTCCAGCCTATCCGCTGGCTCAACACGATCGAATTATAGGGTACCTATTTTGTCATCCTCTCTGAGCTACTCTCAAGCTCCATGAGGAAAACGGACTCAAAATGTGGGTCGAAAAATGGGAATGGTTGGGATGGAGGGGAAAACAGATATCGAGAGTGAGACTATGACTAAACAAAGTCGAAGAAGGTTTGAAGAACCAAGATTAAGAATGGTTTTTGTTGCGGTAAATCTTACCATAACAAGACGTCGACGTTATCGAATGTAAACGATTAATAAAAAATAAAAAATAATAAAAGAGTGCAATACATTGTAAAATGGAAACTGTAACAGTAATGCCTAAAGTGAAGGTAGTAGAAATAATAGTTAGCATGTACCTCGAAAACTAGACGTGATGGATAGGATACCATATATGTTTGGGACATTTAATCTATGACTCATTACCTTTTCATCCCAGCTAACAGTTAAGTGGGTACCAAAATCGTGTAACGCAGTGTTATTATTCAAAAGTTTTAATGGAGATAAAACAGACAATCCTAAATGCCACAATTCTGCTTTTCATACAAAACGGTTCATAAGCATATTTATGTTTCACCAATTATCATTCAAACTGATTGTAAGGCATTTGTAACCCTAGTCAAAAAATCATATATAAAATAATTACTTATTGGACTTCAGAGACTGAAAATCGATCAAATTATGTATGGGAAAAGACTTGCATATTGCAGACCTTTTGTCACGCAGTGTAAGATCTCACACATAAATAAATCGATTTTTAAGGCCAATGTTATGCAAAACTTGCATAAAAACTCAATTGAATCGGTCATTTCAAATACCTCATAAGTCATTCAATTAGAATTTTTCAGGAATCAATAAAAACTGTTTCATGCTCAAACAAATGAGTTTTAAACCACTTTTTTATGCTTAACTAAGTATTTTAGTGGTAAGAAAATTAGAAAGCGAAAGAAATTCACAGTTCATTAATAAAAATAATGAAAAAAACCTAAAAAACTGTTCTTGACTTAAGTTGTTTTAGGAAGGACTGGGGTAAGTGGTATATAATTTAACCAAAAAAATGGTAGTAATTATATTTTGTATTGCTTATTATTGAAAATTACACTTAAGAATAACTTTTTGTCATGTTTTAATATCTTTAAGGTACTTAGGTACATTTTCTTATTGATGGGCACTTTTAAAACATAAGCCTTTGCTGATAGGAGTGAAACTGTAGTTCCAACTTTATTTATTACTAATAATAAATGTTTAATCAATCCAACAATATATACCTATGATAATACCTTTACTATGTGAAGCATATTTAAAGCTCATATTATGTCGAAGGTGCTTTTTTCTGTTTTTGTGGGATTTTTTTCTATAAGATTCAGTGTTGACAAACATGTTTTTTTGTACAAATTTGGCCACAATTTCATGAATTCCAAAACATCTTCAGTTTTTAGCTCTATGACTATATTTTCTAAATTTCGAATGAGATAGACGTGAATTTGACAGACGTGATGGATGAATATGGAAAGACAATGAAGTGCAAATCATCAGATCATTCAGTTTCAGAGATCATTCATAAAAATGAGAAATAGAGTCTGAGACTAAACGGAGACCTTGGGGTCCCCAGCATTTATTTTGTGAAGATCCGATTTGAAACCTTCCAAAAAAAAAAAGTATTGAACAATCCAGTAGAAAATTTCTAATCCAACGAATAAGGGCTTCATTGATACCAAACTCAAAATTTTCGATATAATAGCTCAATGATCTTACTTCGACATATGATTCTACTCTTCTGCAACTTGATATCAACAGTTCCTCGGTTTTTCAAATCTCTTAGATAAATTAGTTTATGTCTTGTCTTGTCTTTCAATTTCATAATTTGTTATAACATTACATTAAGGTATTACACGTTCTCTTCTTTTTCGGCGCACCATCACTCTCTGTTTCACTTGAAGACATTTTTAAAGCTAAAATTACTTTTCGCAGAAAATAGTTGTATGAAAAACGCAAATTTGACATTGATGACGGTTGTTATCAAATTGAAGATTTGAATATTGTTGAACCAATCAGAGCAAAGCAAATTTAAAATATCAAACTACTCCCGCCATTTTGGTAGTGCATGCAAAAACCTCTTAAGTCACTGACTTATGTTGTTTATGCAATGAACGTCTTTCCTACGGTATTATTTGAAGAGGAAGGAATGTACAGATATACGTGGTTCTTGCCCAAAATACGCATCTCCCTTTAAGGAACCATTTTCAGCAAAAAAAGCATTTTGGAAAAAAATGTGACTTAAGAGGTTTTTGAAATGACCGATTCAATTTAAGAACAAACGAACATAACTCTCCTACTATCGGACAGCGTGTTTATAAAACCTTATCTATGTATGTACAAGTACATTTATGACTTATTCTCCATGTCTTATGTATATATACTATAATAATCACTCACGGCTTTCTGCATTGTCTTCTTGTAAACAACATAACTAATAAAAACTATATACTTTGAACGAGTTTCACCGAAGTGGCGTCCTTGCACCAATTCGAGAATTTACATTAACAAATACCATGCACAAACTTGCGCTAATTTTATTGAATAGTAGAAGAACTTGAACTATTTTGAGACAGTTTATTTATTAATAAGGTTCAAGAAATTACTCTTCTTAACAGAACATACCCGAAAACATGATTAATTAATTAATGAAAATTAACATTAAGAAAAAGTGTACCGTCTGTTTTTTTTTTAATTATAAATTCCTTAAACATAGACGTAGCCATTATAATTTTATAAAGTATTAATGCTTTTATGTATGTAAGCCTTATGATTCATTATGCTGAATGCCTGCGTAGATAGTTTTTTTTATTTAAAAATACAAAGTAAGGATTGTTTTTTTTTTTTGAAGGTTTCCTTCTACATATATCTAACTTTTAATGCTTAATGTTTAAATTAACGGTTTACTGGTATTGTACTAAGTTTAGTTACAATTATTCTTTTATATTCTCCTGCACCTTACAGCTATCCCAAATATAAAAATAAAGCAATAACAAAACAGTCACTAAGTTTCTTAAGTACTAATTAAAATTACATATTATTTCAATGTATTTCGTTAGGTACGCTTGAAATATCAATCAAAAAAGTCATTTGCTTTAAACTTAATAATTATATTTTGAAGAGCTTGATTATAATTAAAAACCTATAGCTATACTTAATCATAATCATCACGGTAATTCTTAGATCGCTTCCTAAAATTTAACATTTTATACTCTTGGTATTAATATAAGTACTAACGAAACAAAAAACATAACATAAATATAAATATAATAAGTAAGATTACGCCATTGTTAAAGTTCCAGCTCCTAGACCATATCCAACTCCTTTTGGTCCAAAGTTTCGACCATAGCAGCTGCGGCAGTAGATATCTCCATCAGGACCGTCGTTAAGATTCGTTGAATCAAGTGATTTTCGGCAAAAAGCGCAGTGGAAGCATCTTTTGTGCCAAACTCGGCTTTTACTGATCATTCTTTCCGCTGCAAATACATCAAAGCCACAACGTGGACATCCTCCAGATGATTTTGCCCCATGCAAAAGTCCTCCTTCAGGGCTAAAATAAATTCATTATATACATAAGTATTTATATAACACATTTTAATAAAAAAAAGAATAATTTCGTTTATTTTAGATCTAAAATGTATTAAAATAGTAGGGTAGGAAAGTAATATTGTTGGCACAAGAGATAAGCAGCCTTATTGTGAGTTTCACCCGAACAACATTCCACCCAGAAAATTTGACATTTCACTTTTCGCCTATTGTGAGTTTCACCCGAAAAATTATTCATGTTCGAAAAAATCCCCTTATTGTAAACAATCATTTCGGGCGGAGTGATATGCCATTGACAGCCATAATTTTCACTTATTTTTATTAGGCGAACGAGAGCACAATAAGGCGGAAAATGTAAGTTGTTTGTTTATTTTTTCAAGATAAGAAAAGTTAAAATTCAACTTTTGTAAAATAATAAAAAAGACCAAAGCGATATGCTGCTATATGAATAATTTCGTTTATTTTAGATCTAAAATGTATTAAAATAGTAGGGTAGGAAAGTAATATTGTTGGCACAAGAGATAAGCAGCCTTATTGTGAGTTTCACCCGAACAACATTCCACCCAGAAAATTTGACATTTCACTTTTCGCCTATTGTGAGTTTCACCCGAAAAATTATTCATGTTCGAAAAAATCCCCTTATTGTAAACAATCATTTCGGGCGGAGTGATATGCCATTGACAGCCATAATTTTCACTTATTTTTATTAGGCGAACGAGAGCACAATAAGGCGGAAAATGTAAGTTGTTTGTTTATTTTTTCAAGATAAGAAAAGTTGAAATTCAACTTTTGTAAAATAATAAAAAAGACCAAAGCGATATGCTGCTTGATAAAATGCAGGAGAATCCTGAAATTGCCAAGGGCTTCACTTAAAGCAAATCGGGAGAAAGTGGCCAAATTTTGGAAGAAATGAAGGGTGAGTTTGAGTGGAAAAAAGTAAGAATAAGTAAGGCTAAAAGAGAATTGCGCCAAACCAACATTGTGGTCTTTGACAACTCCTTTTTGGTACCTACCCTTTGCCTGTAGTACTGATGAAATCTAAAAAAAAAATAAGGATTAATTCCTTTTCACACTCACGCATTTCCAAAGGATTAGAGTGATCCTTCAAATTCATTCGAAGTGGTCGCTCCTCAAACATTTGTTCTTCCTCAGACAAGATACGAGTATGTACCGCTATGCTATGCTATATTTATGATAATTATCCTTTCTTTGTTATAAAATAACAAATTAATTTTATATCCTGAAATTCTTATTTAAGAATTGTCAAAACAAACATATGTTTGTTCAAACTCACAATAAGGTCTGTTCATTTTCCGAACGCGATAAGTCCGCTGTTTAAAAATAGGTGTGCAAATTATTCGTTTCAGATATTTCAATTAAAAATTGGGAGCCACCATGAGTGGCACTACTAGCGTAGCCAAAATTTTATCTCTATTGCAAGTAATTTTGACAAGTAACTAATGCCCCAAATTCAATTATAGCACTATTTTAGTTAACAGAGAATTTAGAGGTTGCATTTCATTCTCCGTTTCCATCAGTGGAGTGAGAATTTTTTGCGGGCCTCATTTTTCAGAACGTGCCTATTTTTCGAACCTTTACTCCTGATTCAAAGAGAAATTTTTATTCGGGCGAAACTCATAATAGCTTTCAAAATTTCGGGGGAACAAAAATGTTTCGGGTGAAATGTTTTCCGGGCGAAACTCACAATAAGGCTGAAGGTGTTTATTATATCATGAGATCTGAACAACTGCAGTAAAATAAAATAAAATAAAATTCAAGGGAGGGGCTAGAACCCAAACCTGATAGATAGAAATCAGGCATTATATTCACTGAACCATTAAATACTTTACTTACTAACTAACTGTTGATTCTCCACCAGTTGATACCAAAGTTGGGGTATGACCATAACCAAATCCCTTCGGTCCAAACAACTTTCCGTAGCACGCTCTGCAATGGATTTCTTGATCGGGTCCATCACATGCAAGCATAGAATCTAATGGTCTGTGACATTCGGCACAGTTAAAGCATTTTTGATGCCACATTTTCCCTTTGGAAAGTTGTTGTTCGGCAGCAAAAACCATTCCGCCACATCGAGGACAACCTTCTCCTTCAGGGGCCTTGATTGATGTTGTGTCAGGGCTGGCAAAAGGTCTTTGAGCAGAAATTTGATCCTCACTAAAATTTAAAAGAAAATTTTATGAATTTTTCCGTTTTTTCCTTTGAACAAGAATAATTAATTATAATTGTACTTATTTAATTAAAATATTTAAAACTAAAACGTTAAATAGATAGACATACGAGGTCAAGACACTTGGTGCCGGCAAACGAGTGATAAGATCATTAAATCCATAAGAGTAACGTTGGTTATAGATAAAAAAGACGAAAAATGTATGTATGTATATATTGTGTGGGTTAATACTTACCTAAATTTGTAAAGGGAACTGCAGTCAACGGAACCACAAAGAGTCGGTGAATAAAAAGAATGTCGGAAATATCTATTAGGTTTAGATAGGCGGTAGGATTAAAGGAGTGTTTTAAGCCAGACGTCGAAGAGCCACACGAAGGAAACGACGTTGAATGCTCTCAATTCTCGAAATGTCAATAATTTATAAGGGTACCATTCTTGAGAGAAGGAGATAAACAATGGTAGACTGTATACATAATTGTAAGGATACAGCAGCAAAATTTCTCTCGACAAACAACAACAATTTGATTGTTGGCGAAAAAGAAGCCAGTAAAAAAAATGGCAGTTGTGCTGGTGATAGAACTTTAAATTATTGAAATGAAAATGGCGCTATGCATTAAATTTTAGAATTAAACATGTACATATGTACATGTTTTGACATCAGATTTTGATATTTTCTATAATAATGGCCAACATTGAAATATAAATTGAAATTGACATATAGAGTGAGTTTGATCGTTTTATTCGCACTTGAATGCTGCGCTGGCTATGCAGCAATGAATAAAACACACCTAATATTAATTCTGTAGAAATTTATCATTAAATTTTCGGTTACACATATGTATGTATGTTTAAAAGCAAGTGAGTAATGTTTTTATTTACATCTTGAACAAGGTTTTATTGTCAATAACATTTTTTTACTAAACAAAAATAATTAAATATCTACTGTTTGGTATATACATATGTGTGGTGTGCTATCTAAGCACTTCAAATTGTTAGGAAAAGTATTATTTCTAATATTTTCAATATACTGAAATATATAATCTATTCAATGAATTACAGGCTTTAAATAACTAACCGAGTTGAATTACGAAATTGAATTCTAAAAATGTCTGCATTCTTCGGAACATTTCTATATATTGGCTTGTAATTTCTTTTGGTTCCTATAAAGTATTCTTTTTCGCAAATTTTCTAAATCTGGTCAATTTAAAACATTCGAAATGCAAATAAAAAATATTTTATACCGTTTCTCTTCAAATAAAATTCACGAAGTTAGACACCTGACCCGAAAGAAATTTCAATTTATTCTGGTATAATTACTGTAGACGTTATACTTTAGTTTAGTTTAGTTAAGTTTATTTCATTATATGCACCCCTATACACATTTTTTTTGTGTTTTTTTTTTATAATTAGCACACACTCAAAGGGTTTTTGTATATACCCTTAATATGTCAGAGACACAGTGTGAGCATTAGGGAAAAAGGGAGGGGTTTGAAAGGAGGTGTCGGTGTACATTGGTTTTGAATTCTTGAACATTGCAATGACTGGGAAAGACAGAGCGTGGTAAGGAATTCCACATTCGCGTAGTACGGCTAAAAAACGAATCTCTGTACTTCACAGTACTTCTTATAAGCTAGTTTAAAGCTAATAATAAATAATAATACTATGAATATAACTATTTTTATTATATATTTGACTTCAAACAAAGTTATTAACTAATATAAACTAATTATAAACTAATTTACATTTAATAGAAAAGAGAAAAAGAGATAGTTATATAATTATATACACGTTTTACAATGATTAAAGATAAAAAAATATAATACATCTCTACTGAAAAGAAAAGAAAAATATAAAATTTTAAAAAGAAAAACAGAATTAATTTTTAAAATGAGTATGTAGATCTCTACGAAACTGTGTTTCACCGCTCACTCTACTTAGATGCCTAGAAAGGTAGTTTCACAATCGAGTAGCATTGACAAAAAACTGTCGCCTTGATGCCAGACAAGAGAAGTGGGGAAGAATGAGTTGTTGAGATCTATTAGAGGAACCAAACTGTAACCTGTTGAAAAAACTGCAGGGTTGCTACGAACTAATAACGTTGAACAGTAATATAAGGGTACGAAAACGCATAAATGATTAAGGGACATAGGTATATCATAAAATTGTTTTGAGAAATTCGACGCATGATCAAATCTTCTCAACCCAAATACATATCGCACGGTATTGTTGAATGCAACATTAAGCTCTATCCTGCTGATGGCGTCACAGTTACAAAATATCTCGCACCCATATATCAGTATTCGTAAAACAAGCGTCTTAGCCAAAAGCATACGCGTTTTCAGAGGGGTGTAATATTGCGAGGGCCATAACCTTCGGAGAACACCATAGACTTTACCGACTGCGGAGTTTATATGCATATCCCAACTTAGAGTTCTATTAAATAATAGACCAAGATTTCTTGCAGTTGATATATAAGAAATGATCGTATTGTTTAAATATAAGTTGGGAAAGTAATCGAGGCTCAAAACTTTTCTACTAATAATAATGCATTTGAATTTCAAGGGACTTAGGAACAAATCATTATTCATATGCGCAATCTTCTATAAGTCCCAGGGAACAGCTCTTCTATAATTGTACATCGTCAGCATACATTTGAATGGAGGAACTTGAAATCTTAGTGGGGAGCTCATTTATATACAAAGAAAAAAGAAAAGGTCCTAAGATTGAACCCTGGGGGACTCCTCTAGTGGTTGGAAGGACACTTGAAATATTATTACCAACTGAACTGCTTGTCTCCTATCCCGAAGATAAGAAGACAAAAACTGCGGAGGGTGAAAAACCATAAAGAGATAAGAGCTTTGTATACAAACTCTTATAGTAGTCTCATGGAACTGAATTAAAAGTTTCTTTTTTATACCTTGGCGAGCGTTGATATTGCTATACTTAGCAGTGTAGAGAAGGGAAGAATATAAGCAAAAGAAGAGATGCGGTAGTGATGTATTTATTCTGACAACAATAAATAGGGTAAGGGAGAAAACCTAATATGGTTTTTTTTTTTGTTGTCAGAATCAATTGTAGGTATGTAGGTACATATACATATAAAGATTTATATGCAAGGCGCGAAAGGAATACAAGCAAATAATATTGAAAGTATATGAGAGTTTTTGTGAATTTTGTTTCATTACTCATTAGTGGAGTGTCTGGGGGTTTTGACCTCAGACTTTTGTTACAGTTAATGAATTTAAGTGGTCGAGGGGGGTTTTCTTTTTTATACTATAAAGCGTAAAGTTCACCCAAACATTTTGTGTGCTTTTTATTTTTTTTTTATTTTTTAAACAAAAACTATAAAAAAAATTAATACTTGAGCATGTAATTTTATTTGAAATAATTTTTTTTCGACCTTTTACGTTGAATAATACCTAAAGACATAAAAGAATATTTTTTTTTCAAATGTTGGAGCATATGAAGTATCGTAACGACCTTGGGCAAGTAGTAGAACGTGCAGAGTGGAAAACGGCAACGGTAGCTGCTCCAAAACTAAACGGAATTTTTGTAGCTCCTTTTTAGTTTAAATGACACGTGTTCTGCGCATGTTGTATAATGT